>OX387435.1:35782397-36382397 GCA_947563755.1 Lochmaea crataegi | reverse complement strand
ACAGTATCTATCCAAAATAAAATAGACATTGCCTATAAGGAATCCTGTCCGATGAGGATGGTCCAGACAGATGGTGGTGCCCTGAACTGGAACACCTTAGAAAGACAGCGAGAACGACCTTTAATAATGCAAAACGAACAAAACTCAAAGAGGACTGGGGAGTATACCAAGCCAACCAAAAAAGTATGCAGACAAAAACAAAGAGCAGCCTGGAAATTTCACCCAAACTCCAATTTCAAATATTTTCTTTATCTTGGTAGATTTGAAAAAGCGTACAAGAACTTTTGATGCATTCCCAAAGGAGAGTTCAGTTAGGTATTTTTGGGACATCCTGTATATTTTGGGTTTTCTGGTATACTTTTCCAATCCTCTTTCACCCAATATAACATATTATACACAGTGAGTTTTAATGGAATTTATGGAGTGTCTCAATTATCTCGGAAACTTATTGCACGATTTTTATCCATACTTAAAACTCACTCTGTATGTCTATTTCTCTTAGTTTCTACTACAGGTTGACATAAAAAGTCGCGGTGTAGTGCTATTCATTTCAAATGAAACACCCTGTATGTTTTGCATATTTTGGTTTCCTTTATTAATCCTTAAGAAGCCAGTTAATCATCTAGGAAAATGGGGGACTAGTAACAGCAAAAAAAAAGAATGGATGAAGGTGGATGTTGGAATTAAAGTCTCAAAATTATCACTCGGTTCACGTAACGTGTACATTCTTCCTTTATATTCCTTAAACTCAACTCGTAAGAAAATAATATTAGAGTAGATACCTATCTTACTGTTAAACATTTTGTAATTATTTCCATATTCTTTGAGTAAATACGTTTTTACCAATCTCTTGTCTTTGCATGATTATAACGTCTTTTCTCTGCAACAGGGCAAACGGTATTGCGTAGATTTTTTTGCTTTGTTTTATTAGTTTTTGTGTGACAGCCCCTATAACCTCAAGAATTTATGCGGGTCTAAGAACCGCAACGCAATGCTTTCAGTAAAAATAAAAGGCCTTTTTGAAACAAAATTCAAATTTCTAAACTATAACAGGTAAAAAAGGATTTTTCGGTATCCATAGTTTGCAAAAGTACATGATACATTTCTATTCGTAAGCGTTTTAGAATTCAGGTTGATTTTAACCGAACAAAAAGGCGAGCCATTGATTTTAAAAAGATCACAATTCCCTAAATTTGACGAATTATATATAAAAAGTATGGAATGCATTGGGAATTGGAATGAAAGAAACCAGCAGCCATAGTCATTCCAGAATCACAAATGTTATCACAAACTCGCTCCTTGAAATGAGAAATGATAACATGTTGGCCACAATTAACGATAACCAACTTTACCATATCCAGCTAAACTGGGATGGGATTCATCCAGGAAGGAACGTTGGTGTGGTACACAGACGGATCTAAAAGTGACAAAGGAACAGGAGCTGGAGTCCATGGTGCCAGATCCAAGTGAAATGTTCACGCATCGTTGGGGAAGTTTGCATCTGTATTCTAGGCAGGAAGCTACGCTATCGACACGTGTTTGCAAATGAACATCGAAAGTGGGTATAGAGGCAAAAATATCCTCATATTCTCAGATAGTCAGGCAGCACTGAAAACTTTAGCATGTCCCCAAATCAGATCTAGACTAATCTGGGACTGCCTTCAAAAACTTTTAACCCTGGCAAACAACAATAGAGTAGCTCATAAGTTGGTTCCTGGGCTCGAGGGTATTGCAGGCAATGAAAAGGCAGACACATCAGCAAAGCTAGGGTTTGAAACTGCATTCACTGATCCTGAACCAGTATTTGGAGTATCAAAATCCGCTGCACGTGGGTGTACATCTCGGTGGATTCAAACTAAACATCATACGTACTGGAAACACGTGCCAAAACAGGAACACAGCAAATTCCTGTTCAAAAAACCCTCGGAGTCGCTGACTAACGGAATACTAAACCTCAGCAGGGGCCAGATCCAGAAAGTGACTGTATCCTAAGGAAGCACATGCATACAATTGGCATATATAGGGAGGAACCTATCTGTCGGCTGTGCATGGAAACAGCCTCCCATATTATCTTTGAATGTGAATCACTGTCTCATTGGAGATATAGAGTACCTATCCAAGGGGGGATTGCTCTAAGAAGGACCTAGTGAAAAGACTGTTGAGCCTGATAAGGGCTACTGGTCTCTTCACATGAACGTTAAACCAAGAGCACAAAAAGTCTTAAGGCTGAGGTGCCGAGGTCTCTAAGCCTCTGACTGGTGGTGCCGGATTAATCAATCATCCAATCAATCAATATAAAAAGTATACGTTTAATTTTGTTCTGAAAAATGCCAATTCAAAAAAAAAATCAAAAAAGCCATTCTGTCAATTTCAATTAGACCGTGCTGTCGAAAGAAATGCCGTCTTCCGCGCAAAATTATTATCTCGTTTTCTTCTCGCCTTTAACTTCCGCAAACGAACCTGTCCACACAATTTAATTCTAATTGACGTTCAATTAAATTTTTCAAGACTGGCGCCAGATTGTTTCCTGCCTTATTTATGGAGTAGCTATGTTTAGAGGTATCGGAATGTTATCGAAAAAATAATAAAATCATCCCATAATTTTAAACTAGTTTCGTTAAAATTCGATTAAATCGATAATAAATAAATATGATTATAAATCCGATTGCTCATCATTATATTTCTCAAGCAAAAACATGTAATAAGTGCGTTGAATGTTTATGCTCGTGCTGAAGCAATTTGTAAATACATTTGATTGTTTTTATTAACTGTATGTATAGACAATAGACATGCTTTTGGTATCTCCTATGTTTACGGTTAAATGGTAAGCATTCACTTTTTACTACAAACAACAGTATAAAAATTAAACATTAAACTATAGGTCAATTACTTTGAATCATTTTATTGCAAAGATTAATAAACCATTTTTTGAGTTAGGGGTACAAAAAAAAGAGGAAATAAGGAAGATTCAATGCATCCAACACCTGAGGATAAGATGGAACGGATCGACACAATGCTTCAACTGCCAAGGATTCCACGACATACCGAGTAAGCACAAACTGAGTTAAGTGGGGAGGACAAACCAGCCAACCACTAGGGAAAACACTCAGCAAACTATAAAAGCGTATGGGTACATACGCCCTAAGCAACAGGACAACAAGGAAGACACCCAAGCAACCCCCAAAAGAAACGAAACCAAAGTTACAACAAAGAAAACATCATCGACGACGACCCTCCCGACGAAGCAGCACATTTTCGATCACGTGACAAGATTATTGGCTCAGCTGATGGCGTAAAGTCTCCAGGTGGAGAGCTCAAGAGAAGAAGTAAGCCTACCGAGGCGAAAAAACAACGATGAGTTTGTGATTACATATCATATGTTATCCTGGGTGATGGTTCCTTTGTGCTAATTTCCAGTGCCCTTAATCCTGTATGCAGCCAGTTCCGTTCCATGCTTAACTTGCAGATCTGGATGCATAAAATTTAGTATAGCTTCCAATACGGTGGTCGGATTGCTTCTAAAAGCACCCCTTTTGCACTGACAGGCGAGTCTACCCTTTGATCTGTTTTTGGCAACCACACTAAGTAACCGTAGGTGAACATGTATCTCATCACACTGTATACAGATATTGTGTAATAACTCTCCATAAGTCATCAAATGCCCATTTGACAGTCATTAGGACAATGTCTACTATTTCTCCATTATATTTACCATAAAAGATGACAAAGTTATTATTGAAACATTGGCAGAGTTAGATGACTGACGGGGAAGATTTATTCCTTTCTCAACGAAATCCAGTAGGTGTGTCTGCAGTAGAATTTTCAGGGTCTCGACATTGTTTCCGATGGCTGGGTTTTTATGGAGTCGTTTCTTCCATCTCTCCACAAAATGTATTCCAAGATTCTCTTTTTGCCTTTGCCTGATTTTTTTAGTGATATCGCACTCTCCTGCTCTTTTCACTTTGAAGTTTTTTTCAATCCTGGAAGACTGGGTTACCTTGAGGCAGTTGTTGTGCTCAATAGCCCTACTGGGTTGTTTGAAGGTAAGTTCTACTGATTATTTTCGTATCTAATAGCAAACTTACATAATATGCTATTTATAGGTACTCGATTTAACTAGAACATTAAGTTTAAGTTGAACTTTTTGTTGCCAAGTCAACCGTCGTGGACAATATATTCAAACATTGATTGAATGAATGCATAGAAAATAAGGGCAGTCGTTTAATGGAACAAGGAAATTAATCTATCCCCAGCAGTTTATTTGTCACCATTAAATTTAATAAAACCGTCACTAATAATAATACATTGTTTAATTAAGTTCTCAACTCCTTGTAAACATTTTTATTGCCCATTAATAAATAATTCAGTACCGCAAATGTGAATATACATTTACTAAATGCCTCTTGTTTTAATTATAACGATCATAAAATCGTTAATAAATGAAGTGAATTTATGCTTACAAAATACCAACTGGCGTATAAATTCGAGGTTGAGGTTGTTATCTTTATAACCTATAACTCTTGTTGTTCAATTTTTTTAAGTGATATCGAATCCCAGGAAATTATATCGTCGCCGAATACAAAATTTATTATGTATTAAAAGACATATTTCCACTTGGGTAAAACATGGAAAATGATGGCGTTCTGGAATATATATTTCTTCGTGGTATGATAAAATGTCACCAGACGTTATAAAATATGATATAATTACAATGCGAAGTAGTTAATTTCAATGTGTTTTACTTTCTGATTTCTTGATTTATCTTTCTAGGAATGATTATATGATTTTGAATAAAATGGTTGGAAAAAACATAACTATAAAAATCCTACAGAGGATCACATAATGTGAATATTAAAGTCAAATTAACTTCTTTGCTTTGGTTCTGGCCCCCCTACATATAGGCTCAAGAAAATACAACAATTCTTATAAATTCAGTTAAATAGAAAATTAACAGAAACAAAAATTTTCCTTAATAAATCAATTTTTTCGTTTTGTCGTCTCTCTTTCTCCAATTCTTTTTGCCTAAAATGTTTTTCCCACTGTTTCTGTTTATCAGCTGCGATTTCCTTCAGAACCTCTGGTTTTATTATTATACCAAGCCAACCTCAAAGAGTTCAAAAAAGTCTGCAGATAAAAACAAAGAGAGCCTACGGTGAGGCAGTCGAAGACTTCTCACAAGTTTCTAGGCTACAGAAGGCACTCTCAACTTACCACCATAAAAGTATCGGCATCCTGATTAGGGAAAATGGCGACAAAGCCGCCAACCTCCAAGAGAGCGCTGACATTCCTATGGAAACTCACTTCCCAGGTTCTGTCTTTTCTGGAACGACGGAAGTACCAACAACACCCTCACAATACGACTGGCAATTTGCTAGTGCAGTAATTGATGAGGACAAGATAAGGTGGGCCATTTCGGGCTTCTCCCCTTCCAAGTCACCAGGACCTGACGGTATAAGACCAGCCCTACTTCAGTGGGGAATGGATATCCTTATACTGCACGTGGTTGGAATATTCAGAGCCTCTTTAGCTCTGAGCTATATTCCCAGAAAGTGGAGAGAAGTACGAGTGGTATTTATACTCAAACCAGGAAGGATGTATTCACCTTACCAAAAGCATTCCGACCTGTTAGCCTCACATCGTTCTTTTGCTGCTTGCTGATGAGGACAGGATGGACGATGACCTAGGAGGACAACTCCTCGGGAGGATGTACAATGGGTCACATGTGGCCTAAGTGCTGTGGGCCAAAACTCACCCTTCCCACTCTACTGATACAGATACAGTGGTTTTATTGCCCTTTTGAAGTTTTTCTTCATTAATTATGGTCTTGCATTGGTCCTTTAATACTTCTGGAGTATTCGAGTCATAGCGGGCTGCAGTTTGTGAAATTTCTCCTGCAAACTTCTGTTCCAATCTGACTTCACCATGCACTTGTATTATTATTTTTAGTTGCTTTTTTCTCCTTTTCAGAATGATTTTAAACCTATTTCCCACTTGTAAAGCTGTTTTATTGATTTTAAACTTTGCTGTCAAATCATCACTAATTTTTTCCCACATTTTTTTTTTATTTTTTCATGGGCCCAGTTACCACTCTCTTCAAAACTTATAGAAGGTAGTGACTCTTCCTCCAAGAAACCATCTTATCTGAAAGGTCTTGACTCTCTGTGAGATCATTTGCATTATTTTCCAAGGTAATTTTTCCCACAAACAGACTCGAGTCTAGACCACTATTAACTAATAGTTCCTCATAAATAAATATTGTATCTGGGGTACCTACAACAAAATCCAATAACCAAATAATGTCCTGTCCATTGTCTTGTAAATGGAGCATGGTAAAATCTCCTACTGCCACGATTATTTTCCATATAATATCAGGCATTTTTAGTCTTAAACTGTATATTGCTAATTAACAAGCCTTTTTATGAAATTACTTTAAAACATCAAAAATCCCTTATGTTTTTGAAAGAAAATTTCGTAAAAGCAAATTTATCTTTTTATTTAATCAAGATACGGCCAGCATAGTTTAAATATCCAGGGAAATGAGGCTCTGTTATATTTCCAAATATTAAAAATGAAAAAATCATTTACAGTAAACGAAAAAGATACATAAAACTGGGACACCGTGAGAAAATTGAATTTCCCTAACGGAAGCCCGTAGGAAATACAGATAGGACTTTTGCGAGGTAGAGCCACTAATCAAAACATAATGACTTGTGGTTTGAATCAATATTGATGCAAGAAGTTTATACAGTCTAGTTTAGTATTATTTGTTAAATATCAGTTCAAGTTATTTTTATGAGGAATTGAAAATCACTGACCGTCAAAAAAATCAGCCACCACAAAAGTAGATATCTCTTGAACCACTCATTTGATTTTGATGATTTTTTTGTGAATCGAAGGTCAACTCATCTGTAGCAATTCTGTGGTAAAAATTTTGATGTATGGTTAAATTTGAAAATATACAGGGTGCATAAATGAGAAAATGTTTTTTTTTCACTAATGCAGCAAATATAGTGGAGGCCTCAAAATGTAACCCAAAGGTTTTTGGACATTTTGGTGTCTTATTTTTATTTTTAGACCAACGATATGAAAAATAAAACTAATAGGCGTGTAGCATTTTTATAATGATTTAAGTTTGATATTGTGTAGCAACAAAAAGTAAACTACATAAGTGCGAACAGCGGCCTTTCATTGGTCAGCGTAATGCATGGGAACTGTTGCTTAATATTAAAAGGTTTAACAATTGAAAAGATGATTAAATATAAATAGTCTACCCGCGACTTAATTATAAGACTAAAAGTTCATATTATGAAAAGGTGAGCGGTCGTCGGACCGCCGGCAGAAGCTTGCTTCTTAAGCACAATAGAATGACCATTTTTCGTGAATTTTTCACCATTTTTCAAAAATTTTGACAATTTTTGACAGTTTTTGACGAATTTTGACAATTATTGACCGTCTTTGACAATTATTGACCATTTTTCAAAAATTTCAACATATTTGGCAATTATTATTGACTATTTTTTCAAAATTTTGACAATTTTTTTAAAATTTTAATAATTATTGACCATTTTTGACAATTATTGGTCATTTTTGACAATTTTTCAAAAATTTTGACCATTTCAGACCATTTTTCCAAATTTTGACAATTATTGACCATTTTTGACAATTTTTAAGCATTTTTGGCAGGTTCTGACAATTATTGACTTTTTTTTACAATTTCTCAAAAATTTTGACCATTTTTAATAATTATTGACTATTTTTGACAGTTTCTTATAATTATTGACCATTTTTGACAATTTTTCGAAAAATTTGACCATTTTTCCACAATTTTTGACAATTATTGACCATTTTTCCAAATTTTTGACAATTTTTGAAAATATTTGGCAATTATTAAGCATTTTTTCAAAATTTTGACAATTTTTGACGATTTTTCCAAATTCTCGACAACTTTTGACCATATTTGATAATGTTTCAAAAATTTTAACAATTATTGACCATTTTTGACAGTTTTTGCTGAATTTTGACAATTATTGACCGTCTTTGAGAATTATTGACCATTTTTGACAATTTTTCAAAAATTTTAAACATTTTTCAAAAATTTTGACTATTATTGACGATTATTGACAGTTTTTGACAATATTTGACATTTTTTGACCATTTTTGACCATTTTTTTGACAGTTTTTGAAAATATTTGGCAATTATTAACCATTTTTTTCAAATTTTGACAGTTTTTGACAATTTTTGATCATTTTTCCAAATTTTTCACCATATTTTAAAAATTTTGACAATTTTTAAAAAATTTTAACATATTTGGCAATTATAAACCATTTTTTTTTCAAAAGTTTTGACAATTTTTGACCATTTTTGTAAATTTTTCACACATATAGGTGGGCGAGCCCAGTGCAGCAAGAGAGATTGCGCACAGTCGCTTGAATGAGTTATCGCGTGACGAACGCTTTTTCGTAACATAACACGTTTCACGAGTTCACTAGCCTTCCCAAAAGTCCTATGTCGTGCAATAAGAAGCAAGCTTCAATTTAAATTTCATTGGATTCGTGGATTATTCAGAAATCTGGCAACACTGTTGCGTGACGAACCCTTTTCGTAACGGTTACACGTTTTACGAGTTCACAAGCCTTCTCAAAAGTCCTATGTCGTGCAATAAGAAGCAAGCTTCAAAATGTCGAAAATATAAACCTGTATACTGAAGGTGGAACTATCCTTGTAACTTAACCCAAAATGCTAATGGCAGTGGTGTAGTACCTGGTAGTGAAGTGGAGTGGAAAGTTATTTATTGATTCCAGGTTCTCGAAACTAAAACAACTTTTATAAAGATTCTAGTATTATTGAAATCCATTCAAGGTGCATGAAAATATAGAAGATAAAAGTTTTCAACATTATTACTAGTTGTTGTAAATACATCAGTATTGACCAAATAAAGCATGGAAATGAATCCTAAATCAAATTGTTTCTTTATTTATATATCAAAAATAAGTAAGTGAATTTTTAAATGCTACAGGCGATGAATGAGTCTCTGAGATGCTCAATAGGATTGGAATCAGGGCTGTAAGTTGGCCAAACCACAGATCCGACATGATAACAGAGGGGTTCTGAAATTGAACAGTCGACAATTTCTACGCCTCTATATTCGCTGTCGACCATCAGGAAATCGCAGGCAAAAAAGCGATTCATCCATTGCTGCATCACATGAAGTCGCGCAAATATCAGACTATTTTTGGAAGCAGCTAAGGCCCTTGAAACCAAGTCACTTTCTCGATGTCTTTGTGGTATTCAACTTTCACTCACATCAATCGCACGCATATTTTGCATCAAATGTTGGTTTTGACCATCTGTAGTTCTATGATTCCTAGAAGTATCCATGTCAATGAAGCATTAGTCTTTTGCTTCCTGCCTGAACCAATATGTTATTACTTATTTCCATATACCGATCCCAGCCATCTTGGACTGTTGTTTGTGGTACATCCAACATAGCCACATATAATAACGTTGACTTCGACTATCCTCAAATAAAAGAGCGATTCATCCAATACTGCATCGCCCAATTCACATGAAGCCGCGCAATTTCCAGGTTATTCTTGGAAGCAGCTGAGGCCATGTGGAAGGATCTTTGAAACCAAGTCACTTTCTCGAAGTCTTTGTGGTATTCTACTTTCACTCACACCAATCGCACGCATAGTTTGCATCAAATATTGGTTTTGACCAGCTGTAGTTCTATGATTCCTTAAAGTATCCAGGTCAATGAAGCATTCGTCTTTTGCTTTCTGCCTGAACCAACCTGTAATTACCTATTTCCATATACCGATCCCAGCCATCTTGGACTGTTGTTTGAGGTAAACCAAACATAGCCATATATAATAACGTTGACTTTTACAATTTACAATTTGGCACTAATTGACACCCCCAATGTAGTTGCTGCATTCTACAGGGTGTACCAAATTTCGGGTAAAAAACGGGTCGATCAAGTTAAGTCACATTTTTCAAAAATCAAACAAATTTTTATCATACCATTTTTTATAAAATGACAAAAAGTACAAAAATATGTTTATTATTCATCTTAAAAATCATTAGTTATTGTTGTTGTTTCACAAGAATCAATATCATCACCAGAGCCACCACCAAACATTGTCTTCAATTGATTGAGAACGTCTGCGTTGCAAATAGCATCATAAGGCGTGCTTATAATTTCCATCAACACCTGGACCAAATGACCTAATAGATTCGCTTCTTCTGCAGCTGGTGGTGTATATTTGGAACAGCAATCATCTGTGGATACTACTGCAGGTGCCACTGCAGATCCGATTACAATTGATAATAAAATCAAAAATGCTACTTGTCGATTGAGGAACATTGTACTTAAGGCGCTGATGAAAAATTAATTTTACTTTTATAATTAAAAGTATCACAGGTCCGGAGTAAGTTGACTTTTAAGATTCGTCACTAAATATTATTTATCTTTGAAATATAATAGTTTGCTAGCTGCGGCTAGCTATAAAAATAAACAATATACGTGAATTATGACGACGACAATGTACTTTTTTGAAGACCGATTGAGTAGAATAAATATGTTCTGAAATTAATACGGTACTGAAAATACACTGATAGTGGATAGGAATGTTCTTATGCAATTTTTTTTGTCTAAGGTCACGGTTTATGTCTACTATCAAAATATAACATGGATTATATCCACGTGTATTCGTTCGTTCACCTTATAAGGAAGATTGCATAATTAAAATATTATTGAAATGTTTATAAAGATCTTTCCTTGTTAGATTATTGAGTCATTCAATAGGAATTGGAAAGAAGTATATCATTTTCATTATATTTAAAATATTTTTGAAATTATTGACAATAAAACAATTTGCAAAATAAAAAGTTGTGATTATCCATTTAAAATTGATGTTTGTTGAAGAAAACAAATCAGTAAGTCAGCATATGCTTAGGGGCTGGAGAAATAAATGGGCCGATTTATTAAAATGGAATCAGAGTAGCACCTGAGAAAAGCTGAAGCTGCCAAACAATGCATGAGAACGATGCTGAAGCTGTTAAATAGGATAACGATCTAACAGTAATTTCTTTTGACTTAATTAAAACCTTGTCTACCCCGATAGTTTCAATGGGAGCTGCTTACTACAAAAGGCAACAAACTGGTGTGGTACATGTAAATGTGGTAAGAGAGCGTTCCATCACGGGGTTCCCAGGAAATTGGTTCATGTATTGCACACTATATTGAGAACTTGTATGTTGGTATACTGGGGTGACATTTACTGTAGAGGTGGAAATGCCATTTCACTATGGTCAGTAACCAAAACATTCTAAAAGGCACATTCCATTGTTTTTCTTTTTCTTCTTCTTCTCTTCTCCTTCTACCTTTTCAGGTGTCGGACGAGGATTTGGGTTCCTCTTGTACCCAATGCTTCCTCTCCTTCCTGTCTCTTGCTAATCTTTTCATTTCGTCTAGAGTTTGTCGTTTCTTATACCCTATCACCTTTATTTGGTCTATCCACTTTCCTCTCGGTCTTCCCATTCTTCTGTGAATAGTACTTCTATCACCTTCTTTCTAATTATATCT
Organism: Lochmaea crataegi; assembly: GCA_947563755.1. NCBI lineage: Eukaryota > Metazoa > Arthropoda > Insecta > Coleoptera > Chrysomelidae > Lochmaea > Lochmaea crataegi. The sequence goes on along the minus strand of OX387435.1, from coordinate 36,370,809 downwards.
GTATTCATTCTGGCAATATGTCCATAGCAATTTAATTGTTTTCTCTTTACTTATCTTATTATTGATTATTGTTTTGTCATTTATCTTATATCTTCATATCTATATTTGCCCACTTTGTTTTCCCTGCTATTCTTCTTAGGTGCTTCATCTCAATTGTGTTCATCTTGGCTTCATCCTTCTTTCTCAGTCTCGAATTTTCACTTGCATATGTTATTATTGGTATCGTTATAGTATTGTGGATCTTCATTTTCACTTTCATATCAATATCTCTATGTACGAGTATTGTTTTATTTAGTGTGTAGTACAGTCTCGTTGATTTATTCTCCCCATTTGTTATTTCTGCTTCTATCTTTCCATCTTCTGTCAATATTTAGTTCCCAGATATTCATACGTCGTTGCTCTTTCCAGTGTCTCGTCTTTACATTTTATTTCATTAGTAATTTGATTCTGTTGTTTACAATTTATGATCATCATTTTAGTTTTATTACTATATTTCTTCGGTCCATTTATTCACTAGCTTCTGCATCTTATTTCTGGTTGTTGCTATCAATACCACATTGCAATTCCATTGCTTTTAAATCATGTATAAGTTTAACCTGATTTTCTTTTGCACACTTTCTATATGTTTGAAATCATTCTCGATTTGTGATTTCATGTATCGGAAGTCCTAAGGTAAAAGAGCTTGGTTTTTATTTAAAATAACGTCCATTGTTTTTTTAGGACTGGGTATATAGACCAAAATACTTAAAATCGCTTAGTTTTGTTGAATTTTATAATTTGGAATATCAACCTTCGTTTATTCTATATTTCAATAACACGAACAGCTTTTTCGATTTGGATTTTTGAAGTGAAATTAACATTAACAACCTGTGAAGTGTATGTTAGAAATTTTTCTGATCTATTGACATATAATCTATATATATATCTAAATTTTCGACAAAAAATTTTAAAAAATGCTAAAAATTCGTAAAGAGGGGTTTTTTGGACCGGAAAATCGACTGGCAAATCTTGACAATTTTTTTAAGTCTTAAACTTCAAAATATTTTCGTAAGTTCCAAATTGTCAATCTTTTTAAAGGCGTGAGTTAGGGAAAAAATTAGTTAAATATAATAGTTCTTGATCACGATGTTTGTTGAAACTCTATTTTTAAAGTTTCGGTAGCGGTCCAGCTGCCGTTATCAAGAATAATGAAAAATAATAAATTTTCGAATCATCGATTAATCGATTATTTTCGATTAATCGATTTTTTTCGATTAATCGATTATTTTCGATTAATCGATTTTTTTCGATTAATCGTTTTTTTTATTAATCGATTTTTTTTTATTAATCGATTATTTTAGATTAATCGATTATTTTAGATTAATCGATTATTTTCGATTAATCGATTATTTTAGATTAATCGATTATTTTAGATTAATCGATTATTTTAGATTAATCGATTATTTTCGATTAATCGATTTTTTTCGATTAACAACGATTAATCGATTAATCGAAAATAATCGATTATTTTATATAATCGATAATCGATTATGTTTTTTGATAATCGCCCAGCCCTAATTTTTAGTCGATATTGCCAAGGATTAAGGGAGTTAGAAAAAAGCAATTTGATTCGCAAAATATTTCCATACCTACTACTATTTTTAAAGTTTCGGTAGCGGTCCAGCTGCCGTTATCAAGAATAATGAAAAATAATAAATTTTCGAATCATCGATTAATCGATTATTTTCGATTAATCGATTATTTTCGATTAATCGATTTTTTTCGATTAATCGATTTTTTTTATTAATCGATTTTTTTCGATGAATCGATTATTTTAGATAAATCGATTATTTTCGATTAATCGATTATTTTCGATTAATCGATTATTTTAGATTAATCGATTATTTTAGATTAATCGATTTTTTTCGATTAACATCGATTTCGATTAATCGAAAATAATTGATTATTTTATATAATCGATAATCGATTATGTTTTTTGATAATCGCCCAGCCCTAATTTTGAGTCGATATTGCCAAGGATTAAAGGAGTTAGAAAAAACTATTACCCCTTTGTTCTAAATTTTCGACAAAAAAAATAAAAAATGCTTAAAATTCGTAAAGAGGGGTTTTTTGCGCCGGAAAATCGACTGGCACAATCAGTTTTGAGATAAAATCATTATTTCGCCTTCAAATAGAGTCATGAGATTTTCGAAAATCCACTTTTCAAAACAAAAAATACTCATAACTCGTCTAATAGGAAAGATAGAACGTTCTAGTCTTCACCAATCGATAGAGGGGACAATTTTACATATTTGAGTCGAGTTAGAAAAAAGCAATTTGTTTCTCAAAATATTTCCATACCTACCACTTTGTTCTAAATTTTCGACAAAAAAAAATAAAAAATGCTTAAAATTCGTAAAGAGGGTTTTTTTGGGCCGGAAAATCGACTGGCATAATCAGTTTTTTGATAAAATCATTATTTCGCCTTCAAATAGAGTCATGAAATTTTCGAAAATCCACTTTTCAAAACAAAAAATACTCATAACTCGACTAATAGGAAAGAGAGAACGTTCTAGTCTTCACCAATCGATAGAGGGGACAATTTTACATATTTTAGTGAATTTTGAGTCGATATTGCAAAGGATTAAGGGAGTTAGAAAAAAGCAATTTGATTCGCAAAATATTTCCATACCTACCCCTTTGTTCTAAATTTTCGACAAAAAAAAAATAAAAAATGCTTAAAATTCGTAAAGAGGGTTTTTTTGGGCCGGAAAATCGACTGGCATAATCAGTTTTTTGATAAAATCATTATTTCGCCTTCAAATAGAGTCATGAAATTTTCGAAAATCCACTTATCAAAACAAAAAATACTCATAACTCGACTAATAGGAAAGATAGAACGTTCTAGTCTTCACCAATCGATAGAGGGGACAATTTTACATATTTGAGTCGATATTGCCAAGGATTAGGGGAGTTAGAAAAAAGCAATTTGTTTCTCAAAATATTTCCATACCTACCACTTTGTTCTAAATTTTCGACAAAAAAAAATAAAAAATGCTTAAAATTCGTAAAGAGGGTTTTTTTGGGCCGGAAAATCGACTGGCATAATCAGTTTTTTGATAAAATCATTATTTCGCCTTCAAATAGAGTCATGAAATTTTCGAAAATCCACTTTTCAAAACAAAAAATACTCATAACTCGACTAATAGGAAAGAGAGAACGTTCTAGTCTTCACCAATCGATAGAGGGGACAATTTTACATATTTTAGTGAATTTTGAGTCGATATTGCAAAGGATTAAGGGAGTTAGAAAAAAGCAATTTGATTCGCAAAATATTTCCATACCTACCCCTTTGTTCTAAATTTTCGACAAAAAAAAAATAAAAAATGCTTAAAATTCGTAAAGAGGGTTTTTTTGGGCCGGAAAATCGACTGGCATAATCAGTTTTTTGATAAAATCATTATTTCGCCTTCAAATAGAGTCATGAAATTTTCGAAAATCCACTTATCAAAACAAAAAATACTCATAACTCGACTAATAGGAAAGATAGAACGTTCTAGTCTTCACCAATCGATAGAGGGGACAATTTTACATATTTTAGTGAATTTTGAGTCGATATTGCCAAGGATTAAGGGAGTTAGAAAAAAGCAATTTGATTCGCAAAATATTTCCATACATGATCGATAAATACGAATATTCACACCAAAATACCGATGACGTGTTCAACAATATTTATAAACAATTACAACTGCTATTATGTTTATCAAAAGATAATTTCATAACAGCATTAAACAAACCGGTTTTTGTTTTTTCCTGTATCATGTTCGTGATAAAACAATTACGATAACATTATTGTATGCACAAGGTAAACTAAAATTGATAAAATTAAAATAGTAACAAACAAAATGCATCCACAACATAAAGTACGTATACAGGGTTGTCCAAAAGTATGTAACCAAGTAAAAATATTCATGAAACTGCAGGCAAATACGAAGCAAGGACTTAATAACGTATCTGATGTCATATTATTTCTTGTTATTGAAGCCGGAAATGCTCTCAACTCATCGCACATCCTCTAAAAAACTGTTGTAACTCGGAAAAATCAGTTTTCTTAGACTTACCAATGCTATAGTGGTCACAAAATTATTTGTTAATATTAAATAACTTTTCAATTTGGTGCTATATTTAAAAACCTAGGGAAGGATATCCTGAAAAAAGCACATTTAAATAATATTTATGATTTTTGTGTTATGACAGTTTTTTAGAGGACGTGCGTTATATAAACGAAGCAGCTTGTATAATTTTGCACATTTTGATGTATTTTGTTTTTTCGAATTCTTAGGGAGAGGTTGGGTAAAACAGAATGGTCTGGTAAAGCCGGATACCCTGTTTTATTTCAAAACAAGTAGTACCATCTATCGGATATGACCATGACTGATAACTCTCGGTACCTACCGAAATCCAGCAAGTCATCTACCAACTCTAGTTTCACTTTAGACGGCGTAAGAGGTGGATGTGTTGAATTGTGAGGTTAAACTAAAATATTTACAGGCCTTTTCTGTATCTAATTGGCAGTCAAGAAACTTTATAGCAACTGACTGACAAGCAATTCTAGATAGTAACTTTTTAACCACTTTCAATAAAATTGCTATTCTGGTGACTACTAGTGGTTAAGAAGAATGGTTAGACACTTTTATAGTGTAAATCGACCTTACTTTTCCATTAACAAGTCTGACAACTCAGAAAAGTGAGGTTAGAAGAATATTTTGTTATTAGTGGGAGTGTTTTGTGTTGTTAATCGGGCTATCGGTGACCGGAGGGTGTTATTTGTTTTATACGTACACATTTTATTATATTTTTTTAAATTGACCCATGTGAAATGAAATGGATTGCTCTGATCCCTGAAATTTCTCTGAATAATTCTGACTCGATCACTAGGAAAATATAAGATTTTATACTATATTAACAATTTTTAGTATATTTTTATATATACTCATTGTGTATTTCATTAATTTCATGATCTAACAAAATGTTCATAATCCACGGATCCATCTTCCTATCACCACACTTTTACCTTTCTCTGACAGTTGCTTACGTTAACAACCACAAATATTGTGGTTGCTCAGAAACAACTATAAATTAACCTTAGTAACCACTGGTTGCCTCTACAGAATACCAATTGAAGACAAGTGGCAACCTAACCACTGACCTTATTCTAAACCACTTGCTCAGTAGCAACTTTGCGATACATAATAGGGCCGTTAGCGTGCTTTCAAACGGTGATTTTCTAGTTTACCGGCAAAATTCATTGAAGGTGAGTAGATTTAGGGTTTGTTTACTATAATTATGCAAAATAGGTTTTGGGAATTTGCTTTGTTTTTTATTAAAGTATAGTCACATTTTTCAGGCTAGAATTGCAATGGGAAGGTTTACAAGAAAAACGCAAAGACAGTCTTGGAATGAGAACAGTATGCGTCAGGCTAGGAGGAGGTACTGGAGGGAAAAATGGGGTATCTCAAAGCTTGTGAAGAATATGGGGTTCCTCGTACAACCATTGAAGCAAGGGTGAAGAAAATTAAACAGGGTGCTCTTAACAGAGAGGATTCAACAAAAAAACGACTAGGACGTCATAAACCTGTTTTAAGTCTTGTTCAAGAAAAGGAATTAGTTGAATATATTTTGTGTATGGAAGCTAGAGCAGGGCCAGAACTGTTGGATGATGCTCACCCTGGTATTGCAGCTCATTACCATCCATCAGGGTGGATGCAAAGGGGAATATTTTTGAGTTGGTTCGATAAATTCATTGCTTTTTTCAACCCTTCTAAAGAAAACCCCGTTCTTTCGCTTCTAGATGGCCATGCCACTCATACCAAGAATATAGAGCTAATTCATAGAGCTATAGGTATAATTCCACCGCATACAACCCCTAGACGTAAGTTTTATGTCACCACTCATCACGTATTACAGTTCAGAGGTCCAAAGATGGATGCAACAACATCTAGGCAGGCTTATTACTATTTCTCAAATAGGCAAACTTTTCGGATATGCTTTTATGAAAGCCGCTAGCGTCCAAACCGCAGTTAGCGGATTTAGAAAAACGGGGATACATTCACTAAATTCCCAGATCTTCCCAGACTGGATGTTTGTACCGGCCTAGACTACAAATAGGGCCACTCAAGGTAAAATAAATGATAAGCAGTTACCAGAACCTAGAAACTCTCCACCTAGAACACTACCAAGGACACCACTGGGAACACCACCGAGGACACCACTGAAAGCACCACCAAGGAGACCCCCAAGAAGTTTACCGAGATCACCACTGAGAAAGCCACCAAGCTTAACGATTCCTACAGAGCAGTTTTATGCAAATTCGACTCCTTCATGTTCCCATGCCAGCCAGAATTTCGTTATAACGCCACAGCAGGCTGTTCCAGTTCCTTATTCCGAACGAAAATTAAATCTAAATGCAGTTTTAACATCGACACCATATAAAGAGGAACAAGTGGAATCAATTTCTAAAAGACTTCCTACAAAGAAGCCAAAGTTAAACTTGATTCAAGTTCAGAAGATGAAAGCGAAGAAGCAGCCTATATATTTTGCAGGGAACTTTATTCCAACTCTAAAGGTTGGATAAGGTGCCAACATTACTTTATTCAAAAAGTTATGAGACCTAGAACACTAAGTATCCCATTTTACCCAACTTTCCCCTATATACTGAGCTAGAACATAACCAAAGTTATTATCATTTGATTCACTAGTTGCCTAGATTGTTTAAGCAACTTCTCATTACCAGTATGTTTAATACCAGAGCTCTACATATTTTTGGTGGATACCAAATTTTCAATTTGTTAAAAGCTTAATGGTGAATATGGCCGTTTCACAGCTTTCAAAAATTCGATAAGTAAGCTATGTTTAATATACATGTGTAATTATTGAATGAAACCAAACTCAAAACGTCAACCTATCAGTCGTTTAACTGGCAATTTGTTTGCGATAAATCTGAAAGCCTACAAAAAATTCTAATTTGTGGTTTTTGTTAATGATATCTTGTAGAGCTTTATTTTTCCAATCTACTATAAAAACCACAGTAAATTTTTTACAGACTCTCTTGTTTTAGCTGTACATTCTATTCAAAAGGATTTTTATTTAAATCTCTCCAACAACAAAGAAATTTTAGGGAAATCCTTTATGTCTACAGCCGACCGAAATGAGCGTAAAATGGAGTTAATTCGGGGACTATAAATACCTAAAAATAACCCAGGATAATGAATTACCATATGAATATTCTCATGCTGAACATTCATGAATACAAAAAACGTACATAAATTGCGGTTAGCTGATTACTGGATCACTCTATCTTTTTACTTTTTACAATGTTTTATGGAGTTCAACTGATATATTTTTATCTTTACCAGATTGTTTTTTGATACAGCTATAAATGAAAGACAGTTTGTGCAAGTATTGGGGGAATTCATCAGGAAGGGGATATATACTCCCAAAGGTATGCAAATGATCTGACAATACTTGTACTTGTACCAGGGTTGCCAACTATATGAAAATAAAATACGCCAACTTCTAAACAAAAAATCGCCCAAATCGCCCAAAATGTTTTTCTCTTTCGAAATAAGTTGTTTTACCATGTAATCATTAAAATGTTGATTTTTTTGTTGTTGCCCAGATGGCACGAATAAAGTTTTAAAATTTTGTAGTTGCAGCTGAGCAACTTTTGTGTTGGCAATGCTTGTAATTGCTACCAATCTAAATATATTCAGAAGAAACCAACATAAATTATGTAGGGACCCTAAATGTTACCACTTTCCTAATATTTTGAAATTGACTGGTTGGTATTAAAAATAAGCAGAAATAATGGAAAATCGAAGATACGAAACACATCAGATTTATTGTAAATAAACTTAAAAAAATTGTACCTTTTATACTAAGGAAATACATAACAAAAAACAGAAACATCTAAAACTCTAAGGCCTAAAGCCTAAAATATTCATCTCTCAAGGACTCCTCGGTAACTATGAGCAACATTACAATGTTAAATAATATATCAAAAGTTAACCCTAAAAAGACGCTTTCTATCGTTATTGGCGGTTACCGGGGATTCACTAAGAGATGAATATTTAATGAAAAATCTTGAATAATTCAGTTTTCAAGATGAACAATAAATATTGGGAAAACTTCAAGTAAATCTGTAATTTCAACCTCTGGTTTGTTTTGCTTAAAGTCGTACATAAACATTTCTGTGAATTTGTTGACTAGGTTCAAAAGTGCCACAGCATGTCTAATTAACCACAAATTCAGTCTTAATTCTCAACAAACTATCTAAAAGTGATCATGCATCTTTTTCCTTAAATTGGTTTTTAAAATATTCATAAATGAGAATATTCTCTCCACAAACTTATTGGCAAACTTAATGCAGCTAGAGCAAATTTTTTTTCATTTATAAAGCATTTAACATTCAACAACCTGAACAGCCATCAAAAATGTCGGAACTAATTTGTCTGAATGTCATGTCAAATGTCAAAACCAGCTAGTTCTGTGATCTGTATTTCAAACTAAAGGTGGGATTACGATGAGCGTTAAAATGCCAACTGAAAGAAGAAGTAGCTAAAGGTGGTTAATATTTCTGTCTGTTTCTGTTTCCATAGGAAAAATCAATTGAAAAATCGTCCATATGAGCAACCGGAATATATTATATCGCCCAAATAATCGCAAATCGCTAAAATGAAATTTTACGAGTTGGCAACCCTGACTTGTACTGCATTATATTGGTGCTGATGCAACAAGCTCTGGAAATGGTGGGGATTTGGTGTTGGAAGGAATGCCTAAGGGTAAACCCTGCAAAAACTGCGCTCATACGTACTGGAGACACGTGCCAAAACAGGAACACAGCAAACTCCTGGTCAAAAAACCCTCGGAGTCGCTGACTAACGAAATATTAAACCTCAGCAGAGGCCAGATAGGGAGAGTGACGGGATTACTCACCAGTAACTGAACCCTAAGGAAGCACATGCATTCAATTGGCATATATAGGGAGGAACCTATCTGTCAGTTGTGAATGGAAGAGGAGGAAACAGCCTCTCTCATTATCTTCGAATGTGAAGCACTGTCTCATTGGAGATATAGACTCCTAATACTACAGTATAAAAGGGAGGATTTCTCCAAGAAGGACCTAGTGAAAATCTGTTGAGCCTGATAAGGGCTACCGGTCTCTTAATATAAACGAAGCACAAAAAGCCTAAAGGCTGAGGTGCCAAATTCTCTAAGCCTCTGACTGGTGGTACCGAACTAATCAATCAAGTATTGGATGATTTTAACATTTTTTTAGCTTCACCAGTTGAGTCAATTTTAAAAGAACTTCACTGAGTTCCAACCAAGTAAAATCAATATCAGTTCTTCTTATACTTTTGTAATTATCACACACTGTATCATTATCTTTTTTTATAGTGAGACGATTTGTTCCAAATGAAAAAAAGGCTGGGATTTCTAAATTTCGCTTAGTTGCTCGTTGAATTCTTTTGATCCAATTAGTTTTCATTTTTCAGTCGATTAGTATCAGAAGGAATTTTCGCCGTTGATGTTCACCACTCACGAAAAGTTATTTTTCTTTAATAGTTAATTAACTTTTTAAAAGCGAAATACAATTTTTATATTTTGACGGCATTCAAGTCTAATAAAACTTCTGCAATATATCTTTGAGCAGCATGGGTTTTCATAATATAACTTATTTTTCGTAAACTTTTGAAATTTATTACTTCCAATTCAGTTGATTCACTGGTCTATACATAAATGTAGAAATTTCAGGATGATTTACGGTCTTTTTTACAATAACCAATCCCCAAATATTTCTCGATTCGTTTCATCCAAATCTAGTGTGGACCGACCTTTTGGGAAACGTAATTAAACCCGAATATGTAACAATTGAATCGAACTGACATCACATATTTATTTTTTGGAATTTGTTCATTGAACAAAATGTTAATATTGATACTATTTCGGAATAAATACCACAAAGGAATTGTTGCTACATGACCCGCTTCCGAGATAAATGTCACCACCATCTTTTTAGAAGCGGAAACGGTCGGTTTTGGTTCATCTTGGAACACACTGACGCTTATTTTCGGGTTCATAAGAGTAAATCCAGGATTCATCACTGCTTACAATACTATATATATTTTTTTATTTTTCTTTGTTGGAGCGGTTTAGAATTTTTGGACACCAATTGACTCTAATTGATTTATTGATTGGTTGACTAGTCAGAGGCTTAGAGATCTAGGTACCTCAACCTTTAGGCTTTTTGAGCTCTTGGTTATACCGTTTATGTGAAGAGACCAGTAGCCCTTATCAGGCTCAACAGTCTTTTCACTAGGTCCTTTTTGGAGAAATCCTTCCTACTCTAGTCCTAGGAGTCTATATCTTCAATTAGACAGTGCTCCACATTCGAAGATAATGTGAGAGGCTGCTTCCTCCTCTTCCATGCACAACCAACAGATAGGTTCCTCCCTATATATGCCAATTGTAAGCATGTGCTTCCTTAGGGTATACTGACCGATGAGTAATCCCGCCACTTTCCTTATCTGGTCCATGCTGAGGTTTAATATTTCGTTAGTCAGCGACTCCGAGGGTTTTTTTACAAAGAGTTTGCTGTGTTCCTGTTTTGGCACGTGTCTTCAATACGTCTGGTGTACAGCAGATTTTGATATTCCAAATAATAGTTCAGGTCCAGTAAATGCAGTTTCAGACCCTAGCTTTGCTAGAGTGTCTGCCTTTTCATTGCCTACAATACCCTTGTGCCCCGGGACCCACTTAAGAGTTACTCTATTATCCCAGGTCCCAGACCAGTCTAGATCTGATCTGGGGACCTGCTAAAGATTTCAGTGCTGCCTGACTATCTGAGAGTATGAGGATCTTTCGGCCTCTATACCCCCTTTCGATATTCATTTGCAAACACGTGTCGATAGCGTAGATTTCTTCCTGGAATACAGTACCAAACTTCCCCAACGATGCGTGGACATTTCACTTGGATCTGGCACTATGAACTCCAGCTCCTGTTCCTATGTTAGTTTTAGATCCGTCTGTGTACCACACCAACGTTCCTTCCTGACTGCATGCTTCCAACTCATCCCAGTTAGCTGGATATGGTACGGTTGGTTGTCGTTAATTGTGACCAATATGTTATCACTTCTCATTTCAAGAAGCGAGTTTGTGATAGCATCTGTGATTCGGGAATGACTATGGGTGTTGGTTCATTCGTGCCAATCCCAATTGCATTCCAGTCTGTATGCAGCGATTCTCGCTTCCGCCTTAACATGTAGAGCAAGAGGCGGTAGATTGAGAATGGCTTCCATTGCTGCAGTCAGCTGGCTTCTCATCGAACCCGTTATGCACAGACAGGCAAGCCTCTGAAGTTTTGATAGCTCCAGTTCGGCTTTCCTCTGATCTGTTTTTGGCCACCAAAGTAAGGCTACATGGGTCTCACTACAGTTGTGTACAGCCAGTGAACGATCCGTGAATTTAGTCCTCACGTGTTTCCTATTGCCCGTTTGGCAGCCATTAGGGCCATTTTCCCTTTATTGGTTTTGTGAGGTAGGTGTGGATTCCAGGTTCAGTTTGCGTCCAGAATTATGCCCAGATACTTCTCCTCCTGACTAAGACACAGCTGCACGTTGAAGAGGCTTGGCAATTTTAGTCTCTCAAGCTTCCTTTTTCTAGTGAAGGGGATGAGCTCAGTTTTTGCAGGGTTCACCTTTAGGCATTCCCTCCTACACCAAATCTCCAGAGCTTGCTGCATCAGCTCCGATATAACATTAGGGTATTCCCCCAGTATTGTCGGTATCCAAAGAGAAACTAATAATTTTACAGATAATTTTTAAAACTTACAAAATACCACAAATTTTTTATCACTGGTTAATAAAGTACTTTATATTTTTGCACATAGTTTGCTATAACTAACGAAAGCTCAATATATTTTCAAATCAATGGCATCTAAATAACTAACCACAAAATGAAAACTACCCGTTAATTCCTCCCTATTAATCTTCCACATATGAATATTCATAACGGGGCATATTGTTTATTTTGGGAAACTTTTAGATTTATTACCATGAACTCGATTCCATATAGGTGGTTTTGGAAATTGTACGCAAGGGTATAATTTACCGGTCTTTTCTACAATTACCGATTCGTCTCCCCAGTCCCAAAATCGAAATATATGTCCTCCGTGTGCCCTATCTCCGAAGGAAGCACAATGAGATCCTCATTTCCTGGGATTGACCGAGTTTGTTCGCAATTCAATTTTAGTTTGTTCGCTTTTTTGCCTATTTGCATTATTTGTACTGCAACCCTTTTCCGAAGTATGAAACGATGAACTTTAATGGAAGTATTAAGTAGAAGTAAAAAATAAAAAATGTGTTTATTCGACATTTTATACTAAGGATAAAAACTTATAGGCAGTTAAGAAACATAATTTATATTTTATATGAAATTATTATGTACAAAGTAGTTGCTTACAAAAGAAAACTCTTACAAAATTTTGATGTAGCTTGGCACGCAATATTTGAATTAGGGACAATAACTATAAGAGGCACACTTTTAGTCATTGAGGTTAACCATTCCTAATGGATTAAGTAGGTACAAAAACTTTCATTCCATTGAGGGTGTTGTGACATTACTCACTCATAACCCGACTAATTGGAAAGATAGAACGTTCTAATGAACAGTAATCGATTCGGAAGAAAATTTTACATAAATGAGTGCATATTGCATTGATATTTCCAAGTATGAAGGAATTTAACAGAGAATCATTTAATTGGTGAGATATTTCCCTTTATTCAAAATTTACGATGAAAAAAATTGAATAGATGAGGCTTTTACTTGATGAAGATCCATACTAATGATGAAATAAAACAATTTAATTTGTTTAAATCTTCATTTTTATTTTGAACCAACGTTCAAATTAAAATTAGTTTGAAAAGCTACTGTGTAGCGAAACGCGTCAATAATTTTTATTAAAAGGGAGAAACGTACTTATTTTTTATATCAGTTTGAAAATACTAACTCCAATTGCATGAGGCAGCTACTTAGATCAAATGATTTTCTTAAAGATAAGAATCGTGAAATTCCTGTAAGCTTAAGAAAACCAAATGAAATTAATGATTTTTTAATACATTCCATCACAAGCGTTTCACCACCTAAAAATCCCCTCTCCTTTACTTTCAAAGACATTGATGATATGTTTGTACATAATATGTAAAATAATATCAAATGTCATGGGTTGTGATGGGCTAAATGTTAAACTAATTAAATTATGTTGCCCCCTAATTGTTCCATACATTACACATTGGGATGCATTTTGGTCTAATATAATAATATAATAATAAATATTTAAAATAAGAATTAAATTCCCTTGATCTTATTTCAACAAAACATTCGAACATTTAATTATTATATAAATATAAATTAAGAAGGTTACTGAATAGAAAGTCAAGTTCAAAGCGTGAAGTAAGACAAAACAATTATATGTTTATCTGTTTTACTCGAACTTGACTGGATATATTAATATACATTCAGTACTTATCATGAGGAGAAGTCGATGCAGAATACTTGAAGAAGACCATTCTATATAGTTGAATAGTCAAGTATTAGTAATCAATTAACCATTACGTATAAGTACGGCTAGGTACTTATGCATAGCATTAGTTTAGTAAGTAGTGTAATGTATTATAGTAAATAAATCAAACGTATGTTTAACAAAGCAAACTCCTAAACCTTCTTGTTGAATTCATAAAATTTTATTGAACAATAACAAATAGAAAGCGAAGTTTTTATAAAACTACAAATCTAAATACAATAATTTTAAATGTTAGTGTGACAACACTGTTCACTGATCGTGACGTTGACTGATGACAAGCTTCTTGTTCAGTTTTACTAATTGGCCTACAGTTCTCGCCACGATATGTATTTAATGAAATTATTCACAATTAAAAAAACTTATTGGTATAAATTATTATTATAAAATATTATGTCACGACTGAGATGTCGTCAACTAAGTTTGGAAAAATCATTTATTAAGAATGTAAGTATTGTTACTGAGTTCTACTATTAGTCGAACAAATCAAGTATGGTTATTAATATTAGTTAATCACTAACCTTTGGGTCGCATTGAACAATCAATGCGATTCTATTTTCCCCTTATTAAACATTAAGAGCTTAATTTTAATGTCCTTCAGCAATCATCAGCATGGAGTATATTTACTCTTTTTTTTGAACTCCACCCCTTATTTTCAACATCATGGATTCATATTTGAAAAAGAAAATGTAATTTTGTTATTTGAAAATAATAAAGGCGGAGAAAAAAGTTTGGCCTGGAAGGCATTTGTTGACTAGACTATATGAGTTGTTTGGTATCTATAGTTTGTATATACCTTGGAAAAACTATTATGTAAAATAATCCGTGGGGTGTAAAGCCTTTTGAAAATCTATTTTGTGGCAAAACAGAATTTTCAAGGTCCGATTCACAGATATAAACCTACAATGAAGTAAATTTTAATAAGCTTCACGGATATTATTCCCAAACAAATATAGTTCGATCTATATAGTCAAATTTAACAGTCAGTGAAGTTTCTGTAGAAATATTATAACGGCTTTAACGCATCAGCTTCCAGTATTATAAAACATTGTTGAATAATCGGTTGTGTATATACAGACGATCTCCATTCAATTACGTTACAGCTGTTGTCTCTTTATGCAGCCAGTAGAAAATGGTAAAGTTTGGATATTTCTATCCATAAATATTCTATACTGTCTTCACATCTTGGGGATTTTCTTGATAGTGCAGATATCGTTCCTTCCGCGACAGACTGATGAATATCTCTATTTTATTTCAGTCGAAAACATTTGCATTTGCAGTAATAAAATGGATTTATAATTCTCTGTATGCGTAACTGTGTCGATAGAAGAATTATGGAGTTCGGAGGGATTGTATTCGCTTGAAAAATATCCCTATGCCGAGTTTTATTTGTAATCCATGATGATATTCTGAATTTTAAGTAGCTCGATTATTGGAAGTTTGTTGTATGGAGGAAGCGTATGACCTAACGTCTGATCATTTCCCCATAATAATGACAATAATTAGTGAAAATATAATTATGAAGAATAGTAATCCAACATTAACAAACAAAACAACAAATTGGAAACATTTTAGAGAAGAACTAGAAAATAGAATAGAACTCAATGTACCATTAAAAACCATCCAACAACTGGAACATGAAGTGGAAAAGTTTGTGGTAGATGTCCAACAATCAGCCTGGAATCATACAGTCGAGGTTAAAAGAAAAATGTCTGGAAACAATTACCCAAGAGAAATATGCGAAAAAATAAAGGCAAGGAAGAAATAGCAAACTTCTAGAAACCCTAATGACAAAACAGTATCCAATAGACTCGCCCAACAGTTAAAAATAGAAATACAAAAAATAAAGAACGATACAGACGACAAGAATACAGAATACTCAGTCAGGAAGGCAACAAGAACACTTAACAGGCCAGCAATTAAGAAAGAAGAGGGAGGTTGGGCAAAAAATAATATGCAAAAAGCAATTCTATTTGCAGAACACCTTGAAGGGATATTCCAACCTAATGAACTAGCAACAGTCTCTTGGAGGAAGACAATCAGCTGGAGAAAAAGATATCAAATTGGTCACTCCCAGAGAAGTAGCCGATGAAATTAACACAAACCTGAATCCAAAAAAGCGCCTGAATGCGATCTAATCACAGGAACAATATTAAAACAACTGCGAATTGCGAACTGGATGGTGCTCGAAAAACATCGATTATAACTTCTGAAATTTGTGATCCACGAAAAAAGTTGTCCCCACACTTTCTAAGTAGATGAAAGTTGTTACAATTTGAGCGCAACTGCAACTATGTAGGCCTAATAGAACCCAAAATTCAGCACTTCTAACAAGAGCCATTTGGGATGTTGTTATGGAAAGGCCTCTTCAATTGGTGGTCTTCCAGGTCACTCTGAGGGTCATCTGGCCTTAATAAAACTACGACTTCTTGCACTGAATAGCATATCTTCAATATAATCTAATATTTAATTAGAATGAGTCAGAAAAAATACATTCATTATAACTGAATTAGAAATGAATTGAATTGAATATGGTATCTTCTGCTTCTATGATATTTATATTGTGATTCAAGTTCAGGCTGATATTTACTATTTAATGTTATATGTTTATTTACGTGATGAACTTGACTCTTCTCGATACCTGCCGGCCTCGTGGGTTTTATTTGTGCATTCTTTAACGTTCAATGTTTTTCAAGCACCGCGCAATACACCTAGGTCTTTAGATACACTGTTGATATACAGGGTGTCTAGTAACTTTCCTGACACACGTAAACTACAGTTACTAGATGTGACTTTATTGTAATCATAACGTTAGCATGAACAAAATATGAATATTCCCGTTGGATGGGATGAAATTTTAACACCACCAACCCTAATACCTGTAAGTTACTTCTGTGAAACGAGGATGCATTTCATTATTTCCAGCTTACGTATATAATACTTGTTTGCAATTAGAAGTACCAATGTTTACTTTAAGCTGGGACTTATGTTTAATCTCAAAACTATGTACACCAGAGTTACCAGTGAAACGGAGCAGCTACCAACGTTCACGAATAGTTTATGTACAACTTTATAAAGTTTAAAAGCTCAATCGAATATTCACGCTTAACGAAGAAATTATCGATGTAAAGCCCGCATAAGTGATATTATCTATGCTCTATAAAGTATGAGATAATTAGGTTAATGTGAGTATGTACTTGTTTGCGACCTTCGCATTTATGCTTATTGTTCCATGTGTAACAAAATTGTGTGTCCTGATTAAGCATAAATACGATACGATTACAAAAACCATCATCAATGAGATATCACCGATATCTGTGTAGATCATTACTTACGATTGATTTCCTCTGATACATGTTGGCCACAAAACAAGGCGCATAACTTCATCTGCCGTACCTATATTGTTAGTTAATTGGTAAAGTTTCCAAATTAAGGTTTTGTCAGTGAATACAATAATGATCTCTCTTGGGAAACTATAATCAAATTGTTCTCGATAACGTATACGTTTGCAAAATGTTAAATTGGAATATTTTGACCATTCATCAGTTCCTTATGTTTAATTGGTGTTTGAACAAGTTCATAGAGGCTTAGGGAAACCAAATACGTTATGAACGATTTTCAATTTCCAGCAATCGTCTAATAAATATAATAAAAGGTCTCGTAATGTTTTTCCTGTATCGTTTATTATAGTTTCTATAAATTACAACCCAAAATCCTCTACACATCTAAATTCATCTAAAAAGTTGACCTTTCCCACTATCTGTCATAATTTATATATGAATATTAGTTCGGTGAGAGCATGAGGAGTGTTCTTTGTCTGATTCATTGGAACTGCTTCTTTGTTCAGGAACTTTGAAGGTAGAGGCTGGAGGCGACAGTAGCGCTGTAATTCCATTGGTCGTTCTGACTGTTCTCGTTCCATGCATTTCATGTATCGTGTATTAGTGTATCTTGAATCTCACAAGATAAGAAGTGTTAAGAGGCAATGAACAATCCGAATTGTTTTCTTCCATTATTCCGTTACTTTATGTAGTGCCTTTTGTTAATGTATAGTTTTGTTGGAGTTGTTTGACTTCCAGTCAGTTTCCAGTGCAAAGAAGTTCAGATGTCGCGGAAACTTTGTTTGTCCTGACTTATCCTACCGGCTCTTTTTCTATAAAATGGCTGAACATCGCTAAATCCTCCTTTGAAGTGGTCACGCGATTGCTACTCAAACCGCTCTTTTTATTTTTTTTTTTTCGGGTCGAGATGGGAAACTCATGTTCGAATGGGTCCAGGATCCAAACAATGTTGGACTCAACCCCAAGGGGATGCCGACCAACCAAACCCACCTCAAACTCGCCGTTACCTCCGCCTCGGAATCACTACCCTAACATACTTCGAGACGGGCGGCGGTCCCTCGCACAGTCTACGCTCACACCGTCGTCTTCTCCCCACTATCATTCCTACCTCTCATCCCATATCGAGTCCTGCTCTCTCTACTACTCCACTCACCTCCATCCATTCATCCTCCCCCCTCAACATTACCTCCACCATGTTCTCTTAGTACACCACCTCCCCTAGTTTCCTCTCCAACTTCTTCAGCACTTCCTCGTTGCTACAGAATCTAAACATATGCCCCACATCATCCTCTACTTCACTCCTTTCGCACACTCCATTCTCTCATTTCCCAATCTTTTGGAGGTACCCTACTCTCGACCTATGTCCAGTGAACACCTGTATCACGAAGTAGTTCACCTCCCCGAATTTCCGGTCCATCCAATCTCTCCTATTCCCAGTCTCTCCTTTTAGCGCTCTCATACTCCTCCTACCTTTTCTCCATTTCCTCCCCCATCCATTCCTGTACTTCCTCTCTGGTCGCACCTCTCCAGCGTTTATTCCTGGCTCTAGCATTTCCTTACTTTAATTTTTCTTCCCCCCTCTTCTACTTCCCACTTCTCTAACCGCTGTTTGAGGAGGACAAAATCACATAATGTTGTAAAATGTTTTGTGCTTTCCGGTTATATACAGACTAATTTCCAAAAAATATAAAATGAAAATTGTTTGTATTACGTTCGAAATCGATTGTTTTATTAAATGGAAGTTTAACCATAATTCATACAAAAGGTATAGGTTGCTTTCCTCCAAGCTGTTTTCCATTATAGTTGAAAATACTTTCCGCTAGTAAATCAACTGCAGTGAACTCCGTTTCAAAACTCCACAATGGGTGAATCCGCCAAACTCTGATTAAATTCGATCGAAAAAAAAAAATTCAACTCCATTTCAGACGGTCACAAAAGTTGGTCAAAACGCCGTACGAAACTTTCCACGAAGCTCCTTTGTACTAACCACGTTCCTCGAGTCACTTAGTAAATTGTTTGGTTTGCGAATAAACTTGGAATGAAGTGTTGTGTGCAGTCGCTTCTTTCAATTATTTAATTAGAAGTTGGGCCTTTATTAGTAAATTAGGTCTTGATGCTATTATGATAAACACTGGTTTCAATTTAATGCGTTCTAGGTAGAACTGTTCGGAGGTGTATTTATTTTCAATTATACTAATTAACTTACACAACGTTGTCATACTTGTCAATCGGTGGTGAAAATTAATTTCTGCAGGACATATAGACTAGTCTATAAGCTTAAAATGGATTTTTAGCTCATTCGATCCGGAATAATGTCTAGATCATTGTGCCAAATAATTAAATTAGTCCATAAAAAATTCCAAAAGTTATAAACAATTAAACACCTTCAAAAAATAGTGTTTGGTTTGTAGCTTTTATTGTTCGTAAATTATAAATATTTTCGAAATTTGAAAAAGATCCAGTTGAGGGTGTGAGTAAATCTCACCCCCAAGTAGGTTACTTCTTTGCGGATTTCGAGCTAATCCCCCCCGAGCGATATTGGGAAATTTTGAGGTTGATATTTTCGGTTTGGGTAGCAGAAGACTATTGCCTGGGTTTTTTTGGTGTTGAGGGTTACTCTCCATTGGCTGCACCAATTTGAGTAGGTGTTGAGAGTTTGCTGGGTGCGAAGTTGGAGTGCATGGAGGTTTTTGGCTGTGGAGATGAGAGAGGTGTCGTCAGCGTAGAGCTGAATGTGGTCGTAGGGGTTTCGAGGTGACGAAATGTCGTAGGTGAATATGATATGTATAGAGGTGCGAGGACGGAGCCATGGGGGAATCCGGCTCGGGGATATGGAGTTATCGACTTTGACACTTATGGAGCGGTTTGTGAGGTAAGAGTAGATGAGTTTCACTGTTGGAAGGGGGAGTCGGATGCTCATGAGCTTCCTAATAAGGCCCGTATGCCAGACCTGGTCGAAAGCCTTTTGGACATCCATGAAGATAGCTGCAGAGTAAGCTTGTAAACTTTAAAGTGTTTTCCCCACAACTCACGTTTTCAAAGTCGGTGCCCCTCATAACTTCAAAACTACTGCACCGATCCTTTTGAAATTTTGAACACTATTTCTGTACATAATTTACGAGGTAACGCTGGAGAGTTTTTTCTACCTTTTTAGTAATTCTTATTTTACAATAACAAATTAGCCGATTTTTTTCACAGAAAATCGCGTTTTTCCCTTCAAAGTGTTCCAAAAAAGTGAAAAATTAAAATTTCCAAAAACCCTCCCAGCGTTACCTGGGGAAAACTATTATCTAATGAATGAACTTTGATTTTTTTGATTCCAGATGATCCAGCACCAAGTTCTGAGGGGCACCGCAATTCTACTTTTTTACGAGACACGTCCGAATAATTGCTGCTGTTTTTTAATATTTCTCCGTGAAAATTGTATACAATATTCTTCAGATGTCATACTTCAGATTTTAACTGTGTCGTCTCAAAAAATTCAAAAAAACATGCCTTTTTTCGTTCGAATTAACCTTACCCCCCCCCTTAAACAAGCTCATAGAGGCGAGACGTTAAATGAAGATTTCATTGTGATGTAGGGTGAAATGGTGTATTTACAAATAATTGGCTTATGATTTTTGTTAAACGCAGAAATAGGGCTGCCGTCCGCAAATAATATTTTATTTGATTATTGAGAATTTTCGTAGCAATCGATGTGTCTTCTTGTCAATGTTCCTCCAGCTACACTTAAGTTAAATCACCCCTAACAAAAAAATTCAGTGTATCAGTTATTTCAACTCAAGGAAAACTAAACTACCAAATTTTTTATTCAATTAAATACGAAATCCAATAACGCAGCATCCCTAAATGCAATAATCATCAAAATGTGCATTAAGGCAACATTTCTAAGTAATTGTCTGCTCTAGCAAGATAACACCGATGCTGGTTGGGACGTACTGGTTTTGCTGTTGATTGTTTCGGTATTGGGTAAACTTGGGTTAATCTGACGTTCTTACACATACTCAAAACGTTCCGTCGGATGCTTTACCCCGACTAGGAGAGGATTTATTACATTTGATGAATAATTTACGGTGGATGCGAGAGAATGGTTTATTTCGATGCATCGCATAACTTTGAGCCTCTGAAATGTGAATATAATGAAGACTGTATAAAATAGATGACAGGTGATTAATCTGGATCAGATTATAGTATATACCGTATTTTAATATTTAATGAGCGTTTTCAGATGATAATAATTTTGGTTGACTAGAAATAAAACCTCATTCTCCAAAATATAACAATCTCTTTAATATTTTATGACAAGCATGGAATTACGGTCTTTTCAATTCAACAGAGTCATTAAAGGATGATTGTGTGCAATATTCCTTGGGCAATACAAGTTCCTGGACAAGATAAGATTCTGGTATATACAGTTCCCTGGACTAAGTTCCTGGATTATACAGTTCCCCGGAGTCAATTCCACTAAGAAACTGCTCCTGCAGTAAGTTCCTGGAATACGCATGTTCTGAAATACACAATTCCTGGAATACACAGCTTTTTGGAGTAACTCTCCTGAAGTAAGTTCCTGGAAGAACAATTCCTCGAAGTAAATTTTCCTGGATGCTGTTCCCGGATGACATAGTTCCCGGAGTATAAGTTTTGCACAGCTTTTTGGAGTAACTTTCCTAGAGTGAGTTCCTGGAAGAACAATTCCTTGAAGTAAATTTTCCTGGATGCTCTTCCAGAATGATATAGTTCCCGGAGTATAAGTTTTGTACAGCTTTTTGGAGTAACTTTCCTGAAGTAAGTTCCTGGAAGAACAATTTCTTGAAGTAAATTTTCCTGGATGCTGTTCCCGGATGACATAGTTCCCGGAGTATAAGTTTTGCACAGCTTTTTGGAGTAGCTTTCCTAGAGTGAGTTCCTGGAAGAACAATTTCTTGAAGTAAATCTTCCTGGATGCTGTTCCCGGATGACATAGTTCCCGGAGTATAAGTTTTGCACAGCTTTTTGGAGTAGCTTTCCTAGAGTGAGTTCCTGGAAGAACAATTTCTTGAAGTAAATCTTCCTGGATGCTGTTCCCGGATGACATAGTTCCCGGAGTATAAGTTTTGCACAGCTTTTTGGAGTAACTTTCCTAGAGTGAGTTCCTGGAAGAACAATTCCTTGAAGTAAATTTTCCTGGATGCTGTTCACGGATGATATAGTTCCCGGAGTATAAGTTTTGTACAGCTTTCTGGAGTAACTTTCCTGGAGTAAGTTCCTGGAAGAACAATTCCTTGAAGTAAATTTTCCTGGATGCTGTTCACGGATGACATAGTTCCCGGAGAATAAGTTTTGCACAGCTTTTTGGAGTAACTTTCCTAGAGTGAGTTCCTGGAAGAACAATTCCTTGAAGTAAATTTTCCTGGATGCTGTTTACGGATGATATAGTTCCCGGAGTATAAGTTTTGTACAGCTTTCTGGAGTAACTTTCCTGGAGTAAGTTCCTGGAAGAACAATTCCTTGAAGTAAATTTTCCTGGATGCTGTTCACGAATGATATAGTTTCCGGAGTATAAGTTTTGTACAGCTTTCTGGAGTAACTTTCCTGGAGTAAGTTCCTGGAAGAACAATTCCTTGAAGTAAATTTTCCTGGATGCTGTTCACGGATTATATAGTTCCCGGAGTATAAGTTTTGTACAGCTTTCTGGAGTAACTTTCCTGGAGTAAGTTCCTGGAAGAACAATTCCTTGAAGTAAATTTTCCTGGATGCTGTTCACGAATGATATAGTTTCCGGAGTATAAGTTTTGTACAGCTTTCTGGAGTAACTTTCCTGGAGTAAGTTCCTGGAAGAACAATTCCTTGAAGTAAATTTTCGTGGATGCTGTTCACGGATTATATAGTTCCCGGAGTATAAGTTTTGTACAGCTTTCTGGAGTAACTTTCCTGGAGTAAGTTCCTGGAAGAACAATTCCTTGAAGTAAATTTTCCTGGATGCTGTTCACGGATGATATAGTTTCCGGAGTATAAGTTTTGTACAGCTTTCTGGAGTAACTTTCCTGGAGTAAGTTCCTGGAAGAACAATTCCTTGAAGTAAATTTTCCTGGATGCTGTTCCCGGATTATATAGTTCCCGGAGTATAAGTTTTGTACAGCTTTCTGGAGTAACTTTCCTGGAGTAAGTTCCTGGAAGAACAATTCCTTGAAGTAAATTTTCCTGGATGCTGTTCCCGGATGACACAGTTCGCGGAGTATAAGTTTTGCTTTAAATTTCGTTTTGTCTTAGCTTTTTTTAACAGACCAACCTTATCATAATTTATATTTTATTTCAATGTTTTTACTATTTTTATTCACAACACCGTCAATATTATTTCTAACTAACTTTTCCCAATATTACATTGGAGCTGATACAGCAAAAGGATTCCGGCCCCTCTCTGCTATTTCATTTATTTCTATTTCAGTGTTCATTGAGTTTCCCTAGGCATTCCCATACCATTTTAGAACTGATTACCCAAGAACTCAGTGGTTTTAAGGCTGCTTGACTATCTGACATGATGATAATCCTTTGCCTTCTATATCCTTTATCAATATTGAACTGATCACACTCTTTTATGGCGTTAATTTCTGCTTGAAAGATACTTGGGGTTCTTCCCAAACTTTCGGGGTGTTTGGTTCCTGGTCCGGACATTCCTAACCCAGTCCCCTCTACCTCTTAATGCTCGGTATGGAATTACGGTCTCTTCAATTCAACAAAGTCATGCAAAGATTATAGTTTGCAATATTCCTTGGGCAATACAAGTTTCTGGACAAGATAAGTTCCAGGTATATACAGTTCCCTGGATTATGTTCCTGGATTATACAGTTCCCTGGAGTCAATTCCACTAAGAAACTGCTCCTGTAGTAAGTTCCTGGAATATGCATGTCCTGAAATACACAATTCCTGGAATGACAGCTTTTTGGAGTAACTTGCCTGGAGTAAGTTCCTGGAAGAACAATTCCTTAAAGTAAATTTTCCCGGATGATATAGTTCCCGGAGTATAAGTTTTGCTTTAATTTCGTTTTGTCTTAGCTTTTTTTTAACAGACCAACCTTCTTATCATAATTTATCTTTTATTTCAATGTTTTCATTTTTATTTACAACACCGTTAATATCTTTTTCTTGTGCACAATCGTAATCTCTTTATCATTTTTTTTTTGTTCAATTTAGCGGCATTTTATTTCGAATGACTCGGCATTTTAAAGACAAATAATATTCGAAGATCATGACCCTAAAGCGATTAAATTTAATCCGAATCCACCTAAATTTTCCTTCCCTATCTCAACCGTTTAGGAAAATCCAAAAAGTGAAAATAAGATGTAAAATATTACATAGTCTCTTTTAGAAAATGAATAAGGCATAAGTTGGAAGAATTTTCAGTATAAAATACGAAGATTGCATAAAATACTGATCCTTAATAGACCTGGAACTTTGCTTGAAGGTATATTTATCGTCTTGTGAAAATATTCTACGGTTATCAAATGTAAATCAGTACCTTTAATGGTAGTACTTTAATTTAGAAGCAAATATTATTTAATTCATCTCAATAAAGTGAATTTGGAAAAGTAAAAAAAATAGTTACTCCAGTATAAATATTTTGACATTGGTGAAGGTGCTGGGATATCAATTTAGAATTTAATTATTTAACTTCTTTCTTTGAAAATTATTTAACTTAGATTCAATACAATATAAAAGCGAACCACACAATGTTTTATTATTTTTCAATGAAAGCTGACGCACAAGTTTCAATTTAATCCTACCATTAATACCTGAAGTCTATGTAACGTTAATTTCATTCACTTTACTTTCCTCCAGTTAATTAATAATAAATTATCGTATGGGCGGCGAATAGCCAGTCCTTTCTCATACCCAACACCGAGAAATGTTTCAAGGCTGAATATATTTACTGTCGACGAGAGTCGAAATCAACGTTTCTATACGGGGCTATCGAGTTCCGTCTGTCGTGAAAATAGCCACTGCTATTTTGATATTCACACTCCGACCTCGTTCTTATCTCTCCTTCTACCACTTATTAATTAAATATGAATTAAGAATTCACTATTAAAATGTAAATTCCTTTCCTGGTCAAGGCGTATGAGCTTGACATGAACATGAGACGTAAGTCTGTTATCTTTCATATGATTTCCTGTATTTAAACAATGTCAAACATATCTTATCTTGAAAAAGTGCATTCATGTGAATGAATTTTACCTGGACCCGAAATTTTACCTGGACCCGAAATTTTACCTGGGACAAGAATTTTACCTGGGACAAAAGCTTTACTTAGGACATTTTACTTGGGACACTTTACCTGTAACTGTAACCAGGACTGACTCCATCTGAAACCAGGACCGTATCCAGAATATCCCTACCTATATCTGGAATATTACCAGGACTTTATTTGGAACCATGGGAAGTAACATCTATACATTTCAACGATCGCTTCTTCAACAAAGAACAACTCAATAAACTAGTCATTTAATTTTTTTTGTTTAATTGTTTCTCTAAAAGTCAATATACAACTTGTAAATTTAATAACGTTGTTCATAAAGTTTATTTTCCCTTCCAATATTCCAGGATTTGTCGCTATAATGCTGATGTGAGTAACAAATAAGCTAGTATTATTCAGGGTGGCGCCCACTTACCTTTCTTAACTTTCATGATTTTTCCTTTTATTAATTTCAGTAACTTGATTAATAAAATAATTAACTTACTTCAGTACCCAAATTAAAATAAATTTCAAGTAGGATTACCCGAGAACCGGTAAGACTACTCTCTGAAATTTTACTAGTTTGGTCTCAGAATCTACACTTGAGGTGCTCTCTAAACTGAGTAGCCGTTTCAAATTGTCGCTCAACATTGTTGGAGGCGTTACATCTAGCCAAGAACTTAGTTTCAATATAAAAAACTCAAGTGGAATTCTGGAAAAGAAACCAAAATTAATGTTCATCCTTTTAAAAAAAAATATCGAGAATTTTTCATTGGAATAATGCGACGCTACTGGCCAACAATACATCCAGACAGTAGAGAGTTTGAGTCCAAAAGAACTAAAAGTTTTTATCGCCGTATTTAGCACGACTCGAAGGGATAAATCAGTATCGCAGCATTGCGTTCATTTTGTTGAAACCAAACAATTTCGGCTTTATTTGTAGTGGTCGCTTTGTGTCTACTTCGAGATGGATTTAATTGGATTCTTCGTATATTAATCACAAATGTGTTTTTCGAACAGAATAAAATATCTCCACATCTACTAATTATAAAAACTCACCGTTCAAAACCAGCGTTTTCGTATTAGGATCAGAAAGCTCTACCATCGCACTCGGCAGATGCAGAACAATGTGTTGAAAAAACTTAATTTCAAAATTAAATACTTCTCTCAAGTATTCAGTAAGTAGAGAAGATTCCTCTGTTGTCTACTATTGATTTCCCATTTTCCAATTATCAAGTTAAGATTTCAAACGCGATATAAATATCCTAAACAGAATAATTTTCCGAAAATTTTCAGTCACTGCCATGGAATGGAACGATGATATAATATTTTATTAGTCATTAAATTCCCTTTCAAATGATACTAAGTTTGTCAAAATCCATAAAGCGGAACAAAAGTTATAACAGCTTTCCCACTTACCCCTACCAGTTATTTTACAAGATAGAGGAAAAAGTACTGGAGCAAACTTACGTTCCAGCTGATTTTTTCTCTAAGCTCTAATAGTTTCTGAGATACAGTGGGTTACCTGAATCAGACACACGGTACACCCAATAAATACTTTATTTATAGGTCTAGCATAACCAAAATCTTTTTTTCTCAAATTTCCCAGGCTATATTCGATAAGTTTGTCGATTATCCCATACCCAGCCCCTTGTTCGCCATTTCAAGCGAAATTAGTTGGTTTTGATGCCGTCTAGTATTTGTATCAGTCTATATAAGTCCAGGGACTTGTCAGATCCAGACGTTTTCCCGATGTTGACGTAGGGCGGTTTCCTGCCTCACAGAACACAGGGACAGAAGTTTGTCCCTTTACAAAGACGATAATCATACACCAGATTGACTTGTCACACCATAAATACACATCATAGATTTGTATGTACTTTAATTCAACTTTTAATTCGCTGTCAAGGAGGAATAGGAAAATGAGAAGGGTTTATAAGGTAATGTTATTTTGTCATTATATTTTCTAAAGGTTGATGAAATACTATGCTTTATTTGGAAATTACATTTTATTACTTAACCTCGTTTCAAATTTCCACTGAAACTTTCTTATAAAAGCTTATATTAATATTTTCCTTAAAATATACTTAATAAAATTTGATTAGAAATTCGCGTCCACAAAAGTAAGTACGTAGTTTGAAGTTTTTCGATTTATTACTCTAGAAACTCATTTCTGGTATAAATCTGCAGATCCCCCAAAACAATCTAATGTCGTAGATACATTTGCGGTAAGCATAAAATTATTATTATATAATTCAAGTTTCGTATATCAAATTTTACAACTTTTTTTTTCAATTTGAAGCGGGAAGTAATTTTCCAGAGGCGTATTCAGTCAATTTTTTAATAATATTTTCAATGGAGCTTCCTGCGGTACGATACAAGAAGTTACAGTTTCTTAGACAGTATTCCGAAGGAAAAGGTACCAGCTTATATAAACCAAAGGCTTGGGAGGATTTTTAGCAAAGGTCACTGTAGCGACGATTATTTTTCTACTCTTCTTTTTCACATAAAACTCGATGATGGAAACGGCATTCATTCGTAATAATGAAGCCTACATGTCTGCTAACGGTCTATAATCGAGCATGCAGTTTTTAGTTTCAAAATGACTCCATTAAAAATTTTTTGTTGTCAGGTCGACTAAAGGATTATTGTAATGTTTTTGTTATTTATTTAAATAGTTTTTAACGGTGGGATAAAATTATACACACTACTATGGCTAATTACTATTTATAAATTTAAAGAAAAACACTCTGTATTAAACTTAATTTATATACACACTTTACTCAATGTCTACTAATTTATTTACACTCAGTATAATAGTTCTAATTTATTTTTACCACTTGATTATTACACTATTTATCTTCACTATTTCATTCACTGTCCGATTACTAAGAACTTCTGTAAACTGTTTTAAAACTAACTCTTTGTCTTCGTTTCACAAATTTTACTATCAACTCACTCAAAAACCCGCGTATATACAGTCTTTCTCAATTCTCGAAAATTCTAGTATTTTCCGCGCTCGTCCTATGCATAATCAAAGCGTCTTTTCGAGAATGTTCTCGAAAAGAGCGCAGCCACCAAAATTTGCAGTCGAGAGACTGTTGCTGACCTCGTAACATTATTTTCAATTGATTATTAGATATATTTTTTCATTGAAAAGTCTCATAAGTACAATAAGAAAATTTTGTTAGAAAAACTAATTCAAAGAGATATAACTGAATCGAAAGATATTTTACAAAAAGAAATAAAACTGAATTGGAAACTTTATCGATACATTATTTGTTAACAGGCAAAAGATAGTAACCATAAAATATAAGGAAGTTTAATGTTTCACTTGTAGATTGAATTTGAAATTGCTTCATTGAATAGATCGAGAAGTGCAGTAAAGAAAGAATTACAATCGGATGATAGCGATATATTTCTTTAACAAGAAATACGTTTTTTAATCACTTTTTTTCAAAAGTTAGCTACCTTTTGAGGCTTAGTCTGTTTAATTTTGCTAAATCCGCAACAAAATTGAACTGAATAGGGGCATAAACCAAAAATTGTCAAAATTTTGAAAAAACGGTCAATAATAATAAAAAACTGTCAAAAATGGTCAATAATTGTTGAAAATTGTCAAAATTTTTGAAAAATTGTCAAAAATGGTCAATAATTGTCAGAAACTGTCAAAAATGGTCAATAATTGTTAAAATTTTAAAAAATGGTCAAAATTTTGAAAAAATGGTCAATAATTATAAAAAATTGTCAAAAATGGTCAATAATTGTCAGAACCTGTCATAAATGCTCAAAAATGGTCAATAATTGTTAAGATTTGGAAAAATGGTCTAAAATGGTCAAAATTTTTGAAAAATTGTCAAAAATGATCAATAATTGTCAAAACTGTAAAAATTGGTCAATAATTGTCAAAAATGGTCAATAATTGTTAAAATTCGAAAAAATGGTCTAAAAAGGTCAACATTTTTGAAAAATTGTCAAAAATGATCAATAATTGTCAAAACTGTCAAAATTGGTCAATAATTGTCAAAAATGGTCAATAATTGTTAAAATTTGGAAAAATAGTCTAAAATAGTCAAAATTTTTGAAAAATTGTCAAAAATGATCAATAATTGTCAAAACTGTCAAAATTGGTCAATATTTGTCAAACATGGTCAATATTTGTCAAACGTGGTCAATATTTGTCAAACATGGTCAATAATTGTTAAAATTTGAAAAAATGGTCTAAAATGGTAAGCTAGCTCTTAACCCTAGAAATTGTATACTATTCATCAAGTTTTGATTTTTTCTAGATAATAACATTGGAAATGCCGGACTGTGCCGCAGAAGATTGCAGTAATTCTGCCAAAAAAAGGGTTTCTCAAGAAACGTTTTCCTAGAGATCCTTCTAGAAGAAAATAATGGCTTATTATAATTAGAAGAGATAAGTGAAGTCCAACAGACTATTCGTGTTTATGTGAGGTAGGTAGAAGCTTTTGCTTTGGAGTTCTAATTGTTATATCTGATTAAGAATTATTGTTAGTCATTATTGAGATAAAATTTATAGTAAGATTTTGTTTAAGATTCATTTTACTCCTGAAATGTGGGAGCAACCTCGTGTAGATGGCAAGAAAATTTTAAAATTAAATGCTGTTCCTACAATATTTTATTTTGTGAAACTAAAACCTTAAAGGAAATCCCCAGTTCCAAGGAAATTTTATTCTCCAAAAAAACCCAAACGTTTGTCGAGTAAGTAGATATCTGTTGGTAATTACAACAGAATGAAAAACTCTTAGTTTTTGCCCTATTAAATATGTTTTGTTGCAATTATAGTTTAATAATTTGTTCTAGGTGAAAATTTAGCTCTATATGAGACTGTAACAGAGGAATTACCAGAACCATCAAATTTAGCTTTGTTTTATTTAAGTGTTTTATTTAAAAATACCCATTTCCTATCAGAATCCAAGAGATATACCTAATGTATATTTTCATGTATTTATGTTCCAAATTGTTAGTGTCTTGTATTAATATTATAAATGAAACTAACTGTTTCTAATTAATTCCACTATTTAATTACAAAATTTATGGAAATTATTAAAGGATATTGATAATTATTTCGATATTGACATATCATCGTCATATAGTCACTGTATCCCCAGCGATCGACGTCTATGTGTGAGCAGTAGGGATGTGAGATTAATGGAAAAGAATCGATTAAATAAAATTCGATTTTTCTTTATTCAAAATTAATCGATTTTAATAAAAATAAATCGATTTCTGCGAAAAAATCGTTTTTTTTTGTATTATTTTAAAAAGTACATGCTTTTCATATTCCGATAATAAACCTAAGAGATTCATTCATTAACAATTTATCAGATTAAAAATCAAATAAAATTATGAAAATTGTCAAAAATTTTGAAATATGGTCAAAAATGGTCAATAATACTAATTATTGTCAAAAACTGTTAAAAATGGACAATTTTTGTCAAAAATGGTCAATAATTGTCAAAAATTGTCAAAAACTGTCAATAATTGTTAAAATTTTGAAGAATGGTCGATAATTGTCAAAAATTTTTAAACAAATTTGGAAAATGGTCAATTGTCAAAAATTTTAAAAATGGTCAAAAATTGTCAAACATGGTCAATAATTGTCAAAAACCATCAAAATTGGACAATAATTGTCAATAATTGTCAAAATTGGTCAATAATTCTGAAAAATGGCCGAAAATTTTGAAAAATTCTCAAAAATTGTCAAAAATGGCCAATAATTGTCAAAAACTATCAAAGATGGTCAAAAAATATTTTGACCCTATTTATTTACCTACCTGTTGGGATGATACTTAGGCTGTTAAAATCAAAATATGTTATAATCCTAAACATTAAAAAAATTTTGCAGACGCATACTTTGAAAAACGGTGGCCATCTCACCCCACTTCACCCTATACATAGCAAAATATTTATGTCTTAAACCAACAATTCTACAGTATCTGCAAAATTATGAGTAATTTCTCCATTTAAAAAACAATATTATAATATATATTCCATTTTCAGTTTGTGACGGATCTGTTATAGAAAAGAAGAATAAATCTTCTCTTTTTTACTAAAATTGTATAAAAACTTTGATAAAGGATTTTACCTGCGTAGTGCTTTTATTATCCAATATCTCTTTTACATATTTATAGCTGTAACGGATTTCGAAGTTTTCCCAGTTGAGAGCCACCAGGATGAAAGTTGACGCGTAAACTTTTATATAGCCAAAGCACATGGAAAGTATTAAGGAAATAAGACCAGGCAGTTAACTATATTGAGAGACTTACCAGGGGTAATAGGCCTTTTATTGTTCATAAATTCCCTCTACATTAATTTTATATTCAAGTTGTCAACAATTTATGACATGTGGGCGCCTTCTACATTATATAAAATTATCAATTTACTTTCGCGATTCCGTACTATTGTGATGTTGGGATGTTGTCATGGAAAGGCCTCTTAATTGGTGGTCCTCCAGGTAACTGGGATAAGTTATGTTTATTACTATCTTTAATATTACAACAGATGTCGAAGAATAAAAATATATTATTCTACGCTTCACAACTAGTTTTGAAAAATATTTTTCAAAAACAGTGACCGTTCAACAAAGAAGAAACAACTACTTCCCGGGCTACATGCCCCGACAGATATTGAATTACACTTCTAAGTCAAACGGGGTTGGTAAATCTACAAGATTTAAACCAACCATTCTGGTTTGCAACTAGAAGGGATAACACAACTTGTAGACCGGTTTCGGCGTATTGCGCCTCATCAGTACAAGGTATATGTTATCGTCCGAGAGTTAGTCTCGGACTGAAATGTGACTATAATCAACAACGGTACATATTGTCCAGTTACGGAAATATTTTTGTTGCGAAAATAGCGACATCTCACCTCTAAGTCACAAACCAAAATTCGAACGAGACAACAAATCACGTGGATTCGAGACAAAAATGAATTAATACAGTTTCCTGTAAAATTGTCGTATTTAGTAAAGCGTTTTAACAACAGATGTCGAAGAATAAAAATATATTATTCTACGCTTCACAACTAGTTTTGAAAAATATTTTTCAAAAACAGTGACCGTTCAACAAAGAAGAAACAACTACTTCCCGGGCTACATGCCCCGACAGATATTGAATTACACTTCTAAGTCAAACGGGGTTGGTAAATCTACAAGATTTAAACCAACCATTCTGGTTTGCAACTAGAAGGGATAACACAACTTGTAGACCGGTTTCGGCGTATTGCGCCTCATCAGTACAAGGTATATGTTATCGTCCGAGAGTTAGTCTCGGACTGAAATGTGACTATAATCAACAACGGTACATATTGTCCAGTTACGGAAATATTTTTGTTGCGAAAATAGCGACATCTCACCTCTAAGTCACAAACCAAAATATAAATACGACAATTTTACAGGAAACTGTATTAATTCATTTTTGTCTCGAATCCACGTGATTTGTTGTCTCGTTCGAATTTTGGTTTGTGACTTAGAGGTGAGATGTCGCTATTTTCGCAACAAAAATATTTCCGTAACTGGACAATATGTACCGTTGTTGATTATAGTCACATTTCAGTCCGAGACTAACTCTCGGACGATAACATATACCTTGTACTGATGAGGCGCAATACGCCGAAACCGGTCTACAAGTTGTGTTATCCCTTCTAGTTGCAAACCAGAATGGTTGGTTTAAATCTTGTAGATTTACCAACCCCGTTTGACTTAGAAGTGTAATTCAATATCTGTCGGGGCATGTAGCCCGGGAAGTAGTTGTTTCTTCTTTGTTGAACGGTCACTGTTTTTGAAAAATATTTTTCAAAACTAGTTGTGAAGCGTAGAATAATATATTTTTATTCTTCGACATCTGTTGTTAAAACGCTTTACTAAATACGACAATTTTACAGGAAACTGTATTAATTCATTTAATATTACACACTACACTAATTAAGATTACTAAGTGTATTATAAGTGCCTATCATTATAGCATACTTATAGTATAACTAAATAGCATATCTTTAATATAATCTAATACTTAATTAGAATGAGTCAGAAGAAATATATTCATTATAACTGAATTAGAAATGAATTGAATTGAATATGGCTTCTATGATATTTATATTGTGGTTCAAGTTCAGGCTGATATTTACTATTTAATGTTATATGTTTATTTACGTGATGAACTTGACTCTCGATACCTGTCGGCCTCGTGGATTTTATTTATGCATTCTTTAACGTTCAATGATTTATTGAAAATAGTTTCAGGGGAATTTATTTCTTATTTCATTTTATGCCAAAAGGCATTACAGTATACCTATTTTTTCTCGTATCTTCACTTAGAAAATAAATATTGAGATGCGGTTTTTACCATTTTTTTTTCAATTCTATCCTCGTTCAAGTAAATGATTAAAAAATATAGGATCGCACTCCAAGATTCCCAAAAAAAAGTTGAAAACAAATCAATCACTGCCACCTAGCGAACGTTAAAACCACTAGAATGAAACGATGATATAATATTTTATTAGGCATTGAATTCCCTTTCAAATGATACTAAGTTTGTCAAAATCCATAGAGCGGAACAAAAGTTATAACAGCTTCCCCACTCACCCCTACTAGTTATTTTACAAGATAGAGGAAAAAGTATTGGAGCAAACGTAAAATGATCTTTTTTCTCTAAGCTGTACAATAAACAGTGGGTTACCTCTCTTAATCAGATACTCGGTATATTATTTGTTATTATAAAATGTGTTTTTTGGATATTGTAAAATTGTAGGTGATAGGTCTGAATTTGGCGTAACTTCAAAGGATCTAAACTCGGATAAAGCGGATGGTGCGGACGAATTAGGTAATCAAAGCGATGAGGGAATCGGAGCGTAGTCGATTATTTAAACTAATTAAGAAGGTTTACGAATTAGAGGTAATGCCTAGCGATTTCGAACAGAGTTTAATCTTCGCACTACCCAAAAAGGAAAAAGGCGTATAGGTGAATTAACTTTATAGATCGCATGCTCTAAAAATGTATCCGTGCATAAAAGGCCGGAAACTATGGAGGAAAAATTTGGAGGTTGATTAGTTTTGTTTTAAAAGAGTAGAAGGAAAAAAGGAGCAGTCATATGGGGTTAAATATAAAAGAATATAAAAAAACTTTGTTGGGTTTCTTTGATTTTAGAAAACGTACTGGGTGATTAAGTTTTGATTGATTAGTTCGGCACCACCAGACAGAGGCTTAGAGACCTCGGCACCACAGCCCTTAGGCTGTTTGTGCTCCTGGTTATACCGTTTATGTGAAGAGACAAGTATCCCTTATCAGTCTTTTCACTAGATCCTTCTTGAAGAAATCCTCCCTTGGATACTCTAGTTGTAGGAGTTTCCAATGAGACAGCACTTCACATTTGAAGATAAGGTGGGAGGCTGTTTGTTCCTCTCCATGCACATCCGACAGATAGGTTCCTCCCTATATATGCCAATTGTATACATGTGCTTCCTTAGGGTACAATGTCTGGTGAGGAATCCCGCCACTTTCCTTATCTGGCCCCTGATGAGGTTTAATATTTCATTAGTCAGCGACTCCGAGGGTTTTTTGACCAACAGTTTGCTGTGTTCCTGTTTTGGCATGTATCTCTAGTATGTCTGATGATTGATTTGAATCCACAATCCGAGATGTACAGCCACGTGCAGAAGATTTTGATATTCCAAATACTAGTTCAGGACCAGTGAATGCAGTTTCAGACCCTAGCTTTGCTAGAGGGTCTGCCTTTTCATTGCCTACAATACCCTTGTGCCCCGGGACCCACTTAAGAGTTAATCTAGTAGGGTTCGCCAAGGTTAAATGTTTTTGTAGGCATTCCCAGTCCAGTCTAGATCTGATCTGGGGACATGATAAAGATTTCAGTGCTGTCTGAGAGTAAGAGGATCTTTTGGCCTATATACCCCTTTTCGTTGTTCATTTGCAAACATGTGTCGATAGCGTAGATTTCTACCTGGAATACAGATGCAAACTTCCCCAACGATTCTTGGACATTGCACCTGGGTCTGGCACCAAGGACTCCAGCTCCTGTTCATATGTCAGTTACTTCCTGACTGCATGCTCCCAACCCATCCCAGTTTAGCTAGATATGGTAGTGTTGGAGGTCGTTAATTGTGGCCAACATATTATCTTACCACTTATCATTTCAAGAAGCGAGTTTGTGATAACATCTGTGATTCAGAAATGACTATGGGTGTTGGTTCCTTCGTGCCGATTCCCATTGGATTCCATACTTTTTATATATAATTGTGATCTTTTTCAAATCAATGGCTCGCCTTTTTGTTTGCAGCCATTCTTGCTTCCGCCCTAACATGCAGAGCAAGAGGCGGAAGATTGAGAATGGCTTCAAGCCTCTGAAGTTTTGATATCTTCAGTTCGGCTTTACTCTGATCTGTTTTTGGCAACCAAACTAAGACTCCACAGGTAACCATGGGTCTCATCACAGTTGTGTACAGCGATCAGTGCATTTAGTCCGCATGTGTTTCCTATCGCCCGTTTGGCAACCATTAGGGCCATTTTCCCTTTATTGGTTTTGTCATGTAGGTGTAAATTCCAGGTTAGTTTTGCATTCAGAACTATGTCCAGATACTTCACCTCCTGGCTAAGACGAAGCTGCACGTTGAAGAGGCTTGGAAGTTTCAGTCTCTCAAGCTTCCTTTTTCTAGTGCTAGGAATAAGCGCAATTTTTGCTTATAGTGACCCTTAATAAGTTTGATTTGGGTAGCATCCACAACTGTCTGTTTAATTAAATAATAGTGTATAGATGTATAGGCGTTGATTTTGATTTCTGAATACATTCAATTGGAAAATGCTAAATCGTAACCGCAGGCGTAGGAAATGGAGCATCCGTTTTCGATGTGAAATTTTTTAAAAGCACATTCAAATTCATGTTTCTGTGGTTTTAATTAAAATTTTAATCGCTCTAAATCAGGTTCATTTCACTCGTATTGTGTGTGTCTGAAAAATATTTTCATTCAATGGGCTTTGATGTACATTTTCTCTCGATTCCGTTTAAATGAATATTTGCACTTTGACTAGTTCTGTCAAATATCCAACAATATAAAATGTTGTTGCAATTACATTCGTCCTGGAAACCAAATATTAAAATTATCTCCACATGTTCTGGTTCTGGTTCTGGTTCAGGTGCTGAAATCTAGTAACTTTTTATTTTATACATTCTATATATGGTAACAATAGAGAAAGAAAAGAGTTAAAGGCAGCCCTCGTATAAATTGTAGCATAGGTCAAAACCGATACTCTATCTTTAAAAATGATCATGTAAACATGATAAATATAAAACAAGTGCAAGAATATTATGCTAGAGTCACATATCTTAGGTATAAACAATAAACCGATCAACCGATCGTGTTCATCAAAGAGTGAACAAAGCGATAAGCTCGAAACATATGTCACGTTCTCAACAATCTCTTGTGTACTTGAGATTACCACAACAATGTTTTCCGAACATGTTTGCAACTGGCAAACTCAAAACCAACAAGAACAGATGCCGAAAGGAGCAGCTTCTGAAATCTCTGATATTCTGGAAATGATCGACCATATATACGTTTACTTATACACACAACAACGGAACTCCGTTCTCTTGACGTAGACAATTTGAAGTATTTCGGAAAATTATATGTCTTGAGCACCAACGACCATATTTTTACGATTCAACAAGTGACACAGAAAGCAATTTGGAAATATACCAGGGATTCGTTGATTTAGAAAAGACGTTTGACAGAGTGCTAAGAAATATGATCAAAGAAGTATTAAATAAAAGAAACATAGATAAGCAATTAGTGAACAGACAGCATGGTGTCAAAGGAATTTAAAGTTGATAGTGGTCTAAGATGAGGAGGAGTATTAAACCCACAGTTATTCAACTTAATATTAGATGATGTGATGAGAGACACAAGAGAACATACTAAAAAATTGTATATTGGACTCAGACATCTATGCAGACCATGCAATATTCGCAAAAAACGAACAGGATCTACAAAGGAACTTGGACATTTGGAATGCGAAGCTGGAAAATAAAAACCTAAAAATAAACGGAGAGAAGATAAAAGTAGGGATGGTTGAGCCAGAGTTATCTACTAAACAATTCTTATTTGTTCTCTATTTTTTCTTGATAGAATGCTTTCAACAGTAAATTATTGATTTTATGATTATGCTTTAGAGAAGCAGTCAAAATATTGCTCAGTATTTACTATTATATAGCTATCCTCCTCTATTGCACTTTTCTATCGCAATCAAAATTTCACTTTTTAAAACTCGACAACCGTCATTCAAACCAGATTTTTTGGAGGAAGCCCTATAGTTTTAAAGAATCATAGTTCGGAAAGGAATTTTTTAGACAACTCACACGCGATATATTTTTTAACATACTAAATTTGATATAAAATACTTTTCATCCAATAAACAAATGGTTGAAGTATTAATATCCATTTTCGGATAATTAGTTATTCAAATTTCCATACCTAATTGCAGCTAGTAAACACCACAACTAAACCAATATGTCAGAGTGAATTAGCAAGTCTGATTTGTAGAGACTGTTAACGAAATCATAACTAAATACAGTGAAGGGATTTCCCCATAACCGACGAACACACCCGTATTTCGCTAGAAATTTATGAGTAATGAAGTACTTAATGGCGGTGTGTATTACCAAATGAAACAAGTGAAGGGAATAAATAAAGTGTGAGGATTGGGCGTCCGTAGGCTCCGAGGGGTGCAAATAGCCTATAAATTTAAAATCTTTGACAACACCGATTTCGACGGCTTACGTATTAACAACCATAGCGTGACTAAAATCTTTATTGGAATTTTTATTTAAAGGAGCTCTCAATTTTTCACTAGTTTCATGGTTGATGTAAATGTTCCAGTATTTGGTGTCGGTTTAGTATGGGAACTCGCTGTCTTGTATGATTTACAATATTCTACATTGTTAACCATGGTGTAATAGAGAAGAATGAAAAACTTACGTTCACATTTTATCATAATAATTTATATGTTATAACAAAATTAAAATTATTTAAAACGACACTTTTTTAGTTTTGACATACTTCATACGCTCTATATACAACAGCTTGGTTAATTAATGATTATGTCTTCGTAGCCGAGTGGTTTAGAGGCTTGGCTGCGAATCCGGGACGCGGTGATAATTTTTATTCGTTATATTGTGACATTTGTATAAAAATAACCTTCAACATTTATCCGTGTCATGTGACCTCTCCATCATCCACACCTATTATTCACTAGTAAATAATGAACGTCACTATACTTGAAGAAGCACACGTAAAATGTAAACATTATCAAATAGTCGTTGAGAAAAATGCTTATCAATGGTATAAGCACAGAATAACCCATCCCACATAGAAGCGACACTTTTTGAAAACAGCCTCCATCATTGGGTGCAGCTCCATTATTTATGGTTGCTATGTGGAAAGTAGAGAACCCGTACAGCTTTCCGCAGCTAAAGCGATAGTTATTATCGCCTTAGCTCACATCCAGCCACTGAGCATTGGTTAACCAAATGGTAAACACCTTTCTATGAAGTGTATTTGATCCTTCAAAGTCATAAATTTGACAACCACTGACAGTTTCAAACCGCAATAATAAAACACGTACGTTTTTTAACTATATTTACAGTGTGAGCAGATACTGGCCCTATTTCCATACTTGCAAACTAATATCGCTAAACCTTCCGAGCAATCTGTTTAATGATCGACTAAAACCGGTCACACCTAAATGCTATCATAAAAAGAGATGACATCGTCCTCGGACATAAATTGATAGAAAACAGTACGTGCGAACAAATTTACATAGGCGCCGAATCTTAATTATGGCAGAGGAGGATGAAAAACGAGACATGAATTACCAAGCGATTGTCGGCAAAAGCAAAAAGATCCGCCAACAAAAAACTGCGAGGGAAGCCACAGTTTTAATTTATTTTGAAATATTCTGTTAAATGTCGCCGAGTTGTACAAATGTTAAACACTAAGAGACCGTTTTTCACGGAAAATTAAACAAAAGCAAAGTGAATAATAAAAAATGTCTTAGCGGAAGAATGAGATCGAAAAAATAGGCGTACGAAATTTTTTATTTTTATGATTAAAATTCATAATTATGATTGCTATTATTTATCTGACTAAAGGAATCATAAATCAGGTACCTATAGTCCACACAACACATTCGTGGCTTTTTCTTGTTAATAAATACCCTTTAATAAAAATTAAATAATTCACTGCAAAGAGAGTCCAACCTGTATAGTACTCTGCTCGTACCTTCAAACTACAAAAGACACACGGTATCTCTCTATCGCTCGATTGAGAGCTTCAAGATCTCGAAAAAGAACACCGAGAAAGCGCTGGTAGCGCTGGGAGGAGCTTAAAGTACTGGGTCAATCGAGCGACTGCAACGACTACGGCCGCGCGGCTGGAGACGTGCGACTTTTGTAGTATGGCTGCAGCGGCCAATACAAATGTTAATTGCGCGATTGCGGCCGCTTCAACTTTTAAAATTATGTATTTTTTAGACGCGAAATCAGTTTGCTTGAGAAAGCAGTGGTTTCTTGGTTCTGTTTGCAAAACGAAGAAGAAGAACTTTTCTTTTTTTCTTTTCGATTATCAAAGCATGTTATAAAACCATTAGCTCGAAATAATGCTTCGTTGGATGACCAGAAAGCTGTATATAATTACAGACTGTCGCGAGCAAGGAGAGTTTCGGAAAATGCTCTTGCTCTTTTCATCCAAGTGTTTAGAATATTTTATCGTCCGATTGCTGTTAGGCCAGAAGTGACGGATGATTTGATAATGACGGCCTGTTGCCTTCAAAACCTGCTTCAAGAATCTTTCATTGTAGAAAATAATCTTCCTCCTAGAGAACCAAATCTGCATTATGTGCCAGCCCACAATATGGTATCAATACGTGCAACAGGTGGTTCTGCCAACGCCGAAGGGTTTGACATAAGAGATAGTTTTACTCATTACTTCAACAGTCATTTTTAGCTGAATAAATATCAATTGAAAAAATTCTTTTCAGTTCCTTACCTGATTGCTTTAAAATGCCAGAAATTTCTCTCCACACGTTTTCTTTGCCACTTTTGTACTACTTGTGCCTAGGATCTTGTCCTTTAAGCTCAATTAATAGAGTGTCATCCATTTTTCAACTGAAAACTGCACAAAACAGAAAACACGTGGTTATTTGCACCAACCTGTCGCGACAACTCTCGCGGCTAGTCTGCTATTTTGGCATATGCGCCACCAGAGTCGTTGCAGACGCTTCTGTCGTGACGATGAAGCCGCGCAGTTGACAACGCGATCATTTACTTCAACGTAAACCAGTGAACGACGGAAAGTCGTCAGATTCGCGCGTCTCCAGCCGCGCGGCCATAGTCGTTGCAGTTGCTCGATTGGTACAGCACCTTAGAGTGAACCTACTATTCTTGGTGGTCCGATTATTCAGTCTGACAACGCCAGAAGGTAGACAACTTGCCTTTCAATTGGCTGATTCAAATGGGTGTGAAAACCCCTTCAACAAAAACAATAAACTTGCTGGAAACGGATGGAAGAAGGGATTTTTGAGGCAACGAGGCGTCCACGTGCTATGGGTTTTAACAAAGTAGCTGTGTCACAATTTTTCAAACTATTAAGCGAAAGAGTCAATAAATATAAACTTACGGCAGAGAAGATCTACAATGTCGATGAGACTGGAATTACTCCAAAAGGATCCTCAAAAATTATAGCTGCCAAAGGGAAACGTCAGGTTGGTACCCTAATAGAGGTGGAACCATCACTGCTGAAATATGCTTTTCATGTCTCCCACTCTAATATTTCTGTACAAACAACTGCAGCAGGTTTATTTAGATGGTATGATTCCAGGTGGATCTGTTAAATTAAGTGACAGTTGTTGGTTCAAGAAGTACGTCAATTATTCCAGGAGTTCAAAAGATTCACCGGTTTTACTGTTGTTGGATAACCACTCTTCGCACACCAAAATGTTATCAATTACGCTAGAGAACTGGGGTGTGGCATGTAAACATGGAATGTTTATCTGACTAAGATTACTTGCCTTCAGCTACGACTGATATAGAAACAGAACTTACTGATATCCCTTCTGGCTTATCAGATCCTATCCATTCCTCAAGTTATTCAAATGAAGAAAAGAGTAAAAAGAAAAAGAGGCAAGACAGCGACCTTAACATCATCATCTTACAAGACAGAGCTAGAATTAGCTCATGAAAAAGCTAAGTTGACTGAGAGAAAATTAGTGAAAAGAAAAATAGAAGATGATCAAGGGGATAATAAAGGATAGGATTGAGGAGGAAGTTGGTAGTAATGGGGGTTTGAGGGTAAACCAGCACGGGAAATCTTGCATCTCGGTACTGGGAAATGTGATGGACTTGGCGGAAAGAGCTAGGGAGGGTAGCTGGAAGAAGAAGAAATTGGCCCTACTCGTGTTCTTCGACGTCGGAAACGCGTTCAACAATGTCATCAAACGGGCAGTGTTGAGCGCGTTGCTGAGGCTTGGAGTGGGGCAGGGGTTGGTTAACCTGGTGGAGGACTACCTGACGGGGCGTGTGATTGTAGACTCCAGAGGGAGGAGGTATAAGAAGGAGAAGATTGGATGGACCGGAAATTCGGGGACGTGAACTACTTCTTGACACAGGTATTCACTGGACAAGGGTCGAGAGAAGGGTACCTCCACAACATTGGGAAAAGAGAGAATGGAGTGTGCGAGTGGTGTGAAGTGGAGGATGATGTTGTGCATGTGTTTAGAAGCTGGAGGAACGAGGAAGTGCTGAAGAAGTTGGAGAGGAAACTAGGTGAGGCGGTGTACTGAGAGAACATGGTGGAGATAATGTTGAGGGGGGAGGAGGCATGGATGGAGGTGAGTGGAGTAGTAGAGAGCATGGTTAGGGGGAGAGTAGGACTCGATATGGCATGAGAGGTAGGAGTGGAAGTTAGGGAGAAGACGACGGTGTGAGCGGAGAGTGTGCGAGGGACCGCCGGCCGTCTGGAAGTATGCTAGATTCCGAGGTGAAGGTAACGGCGAGTTTGAGGTGGGTTTGGTTGGTAGGCATCCTCTTGGGAATTAGTCCAGCACTGTTTGGGTTCTGGACCCATTCGACCATGAGTTCCTATCTCGGCACGAAAAAAAAAGATGATCAAACTCAAGCAATCAAAACCGCTTAAACAATCTAAACCCAACTTCAATGGAGGGATGGATTTGTTGTTCTAGATGTCAAAAATGGGTAAGGAAATTCATGTGCAGGTGTAGACGATGAAGATGACGGAGTAGTATTAATTTGTCAGTAATTTCTTTCGCCTTAACTACGTTACCCCATTTCCCCCGGCTGCCCCCTATATAAACGATATTTCGTGCACACATGAAGTTTGGTTATTCTCTGTAAAAAAAATCTCGATAGGATGCTGATGTGAGAGAGTGACAAATTTAATTAAACTTCGTAAGATTAATGAATTCGGAAAAATGTTTAGTACGAGTCGACCAAACTGTTGACAATGTGGTAGGAAAATTAATTTAGGCAGATACTCGTTTATATTTCGTTAGCATGTGTCGGCAGAAGAACATGATGATTTTTTTAAATTAAAAATATCTATGTATTGAATGAATTTATAAAATATTTACCTATCAACTTATTGGATTTACTGAAAGATTAAATTGCGATGAAACTTTGTCAACTCAGTGCTTGCACTTGCGCGAAGGTTGTAGGATGGTTTTCATCCCAGTGGCGTACCATAGATAAGGGATACACAAAATAATATAGTGTATAATAAAAAAAAGCATTAATTAATAAAAATTTACTTACCAAAATAATAAGAGGCTCAGTTTTCATGATGGCTGTTTTCAGTATCTTTGAATATCTATGAAATATTTGCAATTTTTTCTTTTACATGTCGTTGAGATAATCTGGAACAAAAAACACAAAGTAAGCTACTTACTCCCATTTTTTTGAGACACTGCGGAGCAAATTAATTCCCTTATCACTTTTTTTTTTGTATACTGAATGTGACTGGTCCTAAGCAACTTTTTATCTAACAATATCCCTAAGTATTTGTATTCTTCGACGAAAGGAATTTGTTGCTCTCCTATTGTAAGAGCCCCAGTTGTTTTAAGTCCGTGTCTAGTAAAACAGACCAAAGCGGATTTTTCGAATGAAATGGAGAAGCCGTTGTCAGAGAACCATCCATGCAGTACAGGCATAAACATCCTCAAGTGGTCAACACACTTCTCGAAGGAACTGTGCATGTAAGCAGTATAGATATTAAATATAAGTGGGTTTAGAATAGACCCTTAAGGTAACCCGTTATAGACCATTCGAGGACCGTGTAACACTTTTACATGGTCACGAATAAAAATTTTCAAGCCTTTTTCTGGATTGTGGAAGTAGTAATTATTAATCACATGAATTATTTCAGTATAATATTTGTTGATACTAATTCAGATTAGGAAATTAAAGTATAGTTTACTGAACAAGTTATGAATTATCTCTGTCATATCACTATTGCTCATGTTTACTAATAATTTTCCTAACATGTTGAGTATTCACCTGTAAAGGAGTTGACATATATAACTGTTTACTTTCCATGTCGTCGTTTAAGCTAAAAAGCAGCAATGCAGGATGTTTAAAGTTTGTTTTAGTTTTTTGATATTTGTTGAGGACGGATTTTTACCAAATTAATGTTTACCTAGCTTATGCAATTAGGTTATTGAAATTTCGGAATAAATATTTGTCAAAAACCGCATTATAAAATAGCGTAAATACGGTGAACCCAAATGAAATGCATCGGACCCTATGGAGAGAAAAAAAGAGAAATATACTTTATTGTTATAAAAAATTAATTAAAATTTTATAGACAAAGCGATAAACAATAGCAGACAATAAAGTTATTTGGTTAATGACAATGTAACTGAAAATAATTCAAAATAATTATGTACTTCTTGACATTATTTAAACAGCCAGACTTTTCTTTTGCCTCTCTCACTGCGTTGTTCATTTTAGTCTTTCCATATGTGAAATTCACGATAAAATCATTATTAAAACTGTGTAATTATTTCGAAAGCTCAGGCGTGAAATATTATGAAATATAGCGAAAGAAAAGCTGCATTAAATTCTTTCAATTTT
Source organism: Lochmaea crataegi (assembly GCA_947563755.1). Lineage (NCBI taxonomy): Eukaryota > Metazoa > Arthropoda > Insecta > Coleoptera > Chrysomelidae > Lochmaea > Lochmaea crataegi. The sequence continues at coordinate 36,326,465 of OX387435.1, read as the reverse complement.
GTAAAGTGCATTTTCATGTGGCACTCTTCTGGGAAGATTAAATACAATTCTCAAACTGTTCACGTCCCCATAAATATGATTATATAAAACTCACTACGTACCATTCGTAAATAATGTACCGGGTGTTTGATTAAGAGACGTACACTTTGGCAAATGCGCGTTACTAGATGATGGTAGTAGGGATTAGTATGGTCCCTCGAGTAGGTATACTTGACTACTATTGTCAGTTCTATTGTGTCTGTTAGATAGTGAAGAGCACTGCGTGGGTACCTACTTTCATTGTTTTTACTGGTTACCGAGAAAAATATTTATTGGTGCAAAATAAAGATATTATTATTCTTAGTGATATAAAATGGAATTCAAATCAAAAGTGGAAAGAAAAGTTTTGACTGGACAGAGTCGAGAAATTTTGGCAAATATAATTTATTTTATGCGCCGGGAAGCATCAGAAAATAAACCTATAAAGGACATTCAAACAGTTCAAGAAAGTGTTTCTACTGCCACAGGTGTCAGTGTGCATACGATTTCAAAATTTTAGTCGAAACGTACAAATATCTATTGTTTAAATTAATTTAGTGAATAAATATTTTAACTGTACTTTAATTATGTATTTTTATTTACTGTTTTAACGCTTTCGAAGGGTTTGAATCCCTGTTCTGACATACATCCGGATAAAGTTTAAAATATTGGAATTCCCACTAACTGCCTCTTTAAGTAAATATCTGCATTCTTATTTCGTATAGACCTGTATTGTTCTAACAGATATTATTAAATATATTATTAAACAGTAATAAATACTAATAATACCTTCATTCACGTCTCCTGAATAATTAAAGAATGTTACTTAATATATATTTTATTCTGGGGTACAGAATTTAGTACTTTGATTATTTACCGTACTAATTCACCGTGCGCATATTACCCTCTTTGTCATTCGTATACTTTCTCATTTTAACTTCGTGCCTCTCGTACGTTTCTCGACATTCACTCCTGTATTTGCCTAAATGTAACCCGCTGTATCTTAGAAACTATTTATCTTACAGCTTAGAGAAAATAATCTCTATTACAAACTCGCATACGAGAAGCTGCTGGAAATTATTTTCAAGTCCTCTAGTGGCCTAGTGTCCAGGCTTTTTTTTCGGGTCGAGATGGGAAGCTCATGTTCGAATGGGTCCAGGGCCCAAACAGTATTGGACTCATCCCCAAGTGGATGCTTATAAACAACCAAACCCACCCCAAACCCAATTTCTTGTTCCTCCAGCTGCCCTCCCTAGCTCTTTCCACCAAGCCCATCACCCTGCCCAGTGCCGAGATGCAAGATTTTCCCTTCGTAAACCCGTGCTGGTTTACCCTAAAACCCCCATTCATACCAACTTCCTCCTCAATAATATCCTTCATTATCCCCTCCATCAATCTACCCGTACCACACACCAGGCTGATATGCCTGTAGTATCCAGGCTTAGGATAATCTGTATCATATGCCCAACTCTTTCAATCCCAAAGCTTAGGCTCTCCTGAACACTGCTGTATTGCTTCAAATTCTACCTAAAATATCTTTACCTGTTTCTTTGAACTCAATGAGACTCTTATCTTTGGCTTGGTTATATATATTCCTGCTTCTACACCTTCCTCGGTTTTTGAGCCAACTGTGTAGAAAACAATTTCTGCATTAATTGGAGATCCTTCCTTCCATACCACCCTGCCAGTTATGACCAGCTTAAGAATGTCTCCCGCAGCATCCCAGTGTAACATACTCATGGAATCATGCTCTCTGGGGCTGTATTATTGATTGAGGGAGTAGAGCTTCTCTAGGGAGCACATATTATCTCTTTATTTTGGTTAGTTACTCTGTCACTGCAGCGACAAAGACATCTGTTCCTCTCGGGAAGCTTCTCTCCCTCAGTCAAGAATAAGGCCCTTGGTCAATCTTTCAGTGACTGATTTGGCTTCGTCTTGTATATAGACATGAAGTGGTGGAATATTCAGCAAGGGTTCGAATGCGGCTGCCCCGGTTGCTACCAAGCGAGCATGTCTTTGAATTCCACTCAGCTTTTGTCAAGTCTTTGGCAACCATACCACCGAATTCTATGCTGGTGTATTTTTGATTGTGGCCCCTAGTTTTTCTCACACTTCCTTCTGTGAAACTTGAGAGCTATCATATCAAATATAGAGTGATAAACATATACTCTGTCCATCCAAGCAACGGAGTTTTCCAAAATAGTATCATGCATAGTGCATGTGATCTCTCCGACTCTGTATCAATGTACCAAAAACAATGAATTCTGCTTGCCGATTGCAGCTAAATCCGATTGGCCAGCGTAGGGAGGCATATTTATTTTAGCCAATAGATGCGAAGGCGCATGGTGATCATACTTCGATCACGCATCTATCGTTGTTTGGGTCGCTCTGTTTGTTCGATGGCAAACTATTGTTTCATATTTTTTGATAATAAGCCTTTTCATTTGCCGCATCCGTTAGCTTAAAACTGTTTTTCCATTTTGTGTTGCTGTAGATGAAAACTAAACAAAGCGCAGCAATTTTAAGAATTAACCGTTACAGAAATATTTCAAAGGAATGAAGTGCAGTGGTTATCTAAAGCGTAGCAACGGTAAATTTTCATCGAAAATATTTTCTTATAATTACTATTCACAATGCTTAAAGAAGAAGATTTCAATTTACGTAATAATATACGGGAGAAAATTGTGAAAAATTTAATAACAATTCAGGTTCAGAACGCTGACGATTTTTAAATATTTCAAGAAGAAAAAGAATAGTTTTTTTCAATTAATAACAAGTTAGGACAAGCGACAATGCGAGAAACTGTTATATACATTGTTTTGAAAAATTCAGCTAAGACAACAGAACATTTTGGTTAAAGCAGTGTATATAACAGTTTCTCGCATGTCCTCACTTGTTATTATTTGAAAAAACTATTCTATTTCTTCTAGAAATATTTAAAACAGTAACGGTTACGTTACATGCGACAGTTCGTCTACCGTTTATAAGTGAATATATCGAGTATCCTTTCTGTTTAACACGCCAAGTAATTGAACAGTGAAAAATTTTAGTCGTTTTTTTTTAACATCCACCCACATACTTTGTTATTTTCTAATTAAAACTGGAGCACGCAACAAAAAAGCTCGTGTAATTTGCTTTGTTGCCATTATTAATCTTGTCAACTCGAATTTGCGTGTTGAAATTTTTTCCGTGATTCCAGCTTTCGATGGTATGTTCGAATTTTGTGCAACAAACACGAAATATCGAATATATCATTATATTTTCTTAAAATAATCCTATAAAAGGGTCTCAAATTTCGAAAACCTCGATATGTGTGCATGCAATATGCACCTAAAAATGACTAATTTTGAATTTTATTCCACGCTATTAGAATTAAAACAGTGATGGAATAGAGTAATCAAGTCAATTTGCTGGTTTTTATGGTGCTTTTATTACCTTCACCTGGACGTTTTCACCTATAGCTTTTACATCATAAATCCCATCCCACGTGATCAGCGTGCCGTTAGCAGAGACGTTCGATCGTATTATATCATTCGATTTTTGGACTGTACGGTTTCGAATTAGTGGATTTTCATATATAAAAGTGTCGGAGAAAACTTAGTTCCGATTTTGGAAATTAGAAAAATCAAAAATTGAGATAAACTTTGAGTCGCAAGTACACGCGCTAAGTAAAAAAATCGTAGATGCCATAATAAGTGGAATTTAGAGCTTAAATTCTAGAGGCACACTCTTAGATGATTGACGAATGTGGAAAAAAAATCAGCAAAAACGTATCTACGATATTTTATATACAAGGGTATCCAAAAGTGAGGAAAACGAAATACCGTAAATAAAAAATTTTTATTAGGAATTTTAAAAAGATTTATTATGGATTTTTGGTCTGTACGGTTTCGAATTAGTGGATTTTCATATATAAAAGTGTCGAAGAAAACTTAGTTCCGATTTTGGAAATTAGAAAAATCAAAAATTGAGATAAACTTTGAGTTGCAAGTACACGCGCTAAGTAAAAAAATCGTAGATGCCATAATAAGTGGAATTTAGAGCTTAAATTCTAGAGGCACACTCTCAGATGATTGACGAATGTGGAAAAAAATCAGCAGAAACGTATCTACGATATTTTATATACAAGGGTATCAAAAAGTGAGGAAAACGAAATTCCGTAAATAAAAATTTTTTATTAGGAATTTTAAAAAGATTTGTTATGGATTTTTGGACTGTACGGTTTCGAATTAGTGGATTTTCATATATAGAAGTGTCGAAGGAAACTTAGTTCAGATTTTGGAAATTAGAAAAATCCAAAATTGAGATAAACTTTGAGTCGCAAGTACACGAGCTAAGTAAAAAAATCGTAGATGCCATAATAAGTGGAATTTAAAGCTTAAATTCTAGAGGCACACTCTCAGATGATTGACGAATGTGGAAAAAAATCAGCAAAAACGTATCTACGATATTTTATATACAAGGGTATCCAAAAGTGAGGAAAACGAAATTCCGTAAATAAAAAATTTTTATTAAGAATTTTAAAAAGATTTGTTATGGATTTTTGGACTGTACGGTTTCGAATTAGTGGATTTGCATATATAAAAGTGTCGGAGAAAACTTAGTTCTGATTTTGGAAATTATAAAAATCAAAAATTGAGATAAACTTTGAGTCTCAAAGTAAAAAAATCGTAGATGCGATAATAAGTTGAATTTTGAGCCTAAATTTTAGAGGCACACTCTTAGATGATTGACGAATATGGAAAAAAATCAGCAAAAACGTATCTACGATATTTCATATACAAGGGTATCCAAAAGTGAGGAAAACGAAATTCCGTAAATAAAAATTTTTTATTAAGAATTTTAAAAAGATTTGTTATGGATTTTTGGACTGTACGGGTTCGAATTAGTGGATTTTCATATATAGAAGTGTCGAAGGAAACTTAGTTCAGATTTTGGAAATTAGAAAAATCAAAAATTGAGATAAACTTTGAGTCGCAAGTACACGAGCTAAGTAAAAAAATCGTAGATGCCATAATAAGTGGAATTTAGAGCTTAAATTCTAGAGGCACACTCTCAGATGATTGACGAATGTGGAAAAAAAATCAGCAAAAACGTATCTACGATATTTTATATACAAGGGTATCCAAAAGTGAGGAAAACGAAATTCCGTAAATAAAAAATTTTTATTAGGAATTTTAAAAAGATTTGTTATGGATTTTTGGACTGTACGGGTTCGAATTAGTGGATTTTCATATATAGAAGTGTCGAAGGAAACTTAGTTCAGATTTTGGAAATTAGAAAAATCAAAAATTGAGATAAACTTTGAGTCGCAAGTACACGCGCTAAGTAAAAAAATCGTAGATGCCATAATAAGTGGAATTTAGAGCTTAAATTCTAGAGGCACACTCTCAGATGATTGACGAATGTGGAAAAAAAATCAGCAAAAACGTATCTACGATATTTTATATACAAGGGTATCCAAAAGTGAGGAAAACGAAATTCCGTAAATAAAAAATTTTTATTAGGAATTTTAAAAAGATTTGTTATGGATTTTTGGACTGTACGGGTTCGAATTAGTGGATTTTCATATATAGAAGTGTCGAAGGAAACTTAGTTCAGATTTTGGAAATTAGAAAAATCAAAAATTGAGATAAACTTTGAGTCGCAAGTACACGCGCTAAGTAAAAAAATCGTAGATGCCATAATAAGTGGAATTTAAAGCTTAAATTCTAGAGGCACACTCTCAGATGATTGACGAATGTGGAAAAAAATCAGCAAAAACGTATCTACGATATTTTATATACAAGGGTATCCAAAAGTGAGGAAAACGAAATTCCGTAAATAAAAAATTTTTATTAGGAATTTTAAAAAGATTTGTTATGGATTTTTGGACTGTACGGGTTCGAATTAGTGGATTTTCATATATAGAAGTGTCGAAGGAAACTTAGTTCAGATTTTGGAAATTAGAAAAATCAAAAATTGAGATAAACTTTGAGTCGCAAGTACACGAGCTAAGTAAAAAAATCGTAGATGCCATAATAAGTGGAATTTAGAGCTTAAATTCTAGAGGCACACTCTCAGATGATTGACGAATGTGGAAAAAAAATCAGTAAAAACGTATCTACGATATTTTATATACAAGGGTATCCAAAAGTGAGGAAAACGAAATTCCGTAAATAAAAATTTTTTATTAAGAATTTTAAAAAGATTTGTTATGGATTTTTGGACTGTACAGGTTCTAATTAGTGGATTTTTATATACTAAAGTGTCGAATAATACTTAGTTCCAATTTTGGAAATTTGAAACATCAAAAAATGAGTTTGCGTTTCGGTCCCAAATACACGCTCTAAGTCAAAAAATCGTAGAAGCCATAATAAAAGGTATATCAGGCTGAAATCCAAAATACACACTCTCAGATAATAAACAAATCTGTAAAAAAATCAGCGAAGATGTATCTATGATATTTTGTATACAGGGGTGCCCAGAAGTGGAGAGTAAAGAATTTAGTTCAAAAAATTAGGTTAAGTTATAATCTTCTAATTCGACCTCGTAGATTCCGAAAGTTACTATTAAATTTTTCTAAAGCCTAAAATCTCTACTCTACACTTCGTATATTATCATAGATACTGATTTTTTTCCATTTTTGTTCATTATCTGACAGTGTGTATTTCAAATTTCAGCTTGATATAGCAATGTAATAAAACACGAATGATTAAATTTATTAAAATACAAAAGGAAATGAAACTGTACAACATATAGAGATGTAGACGAATGTTGTTTGAAAATGTACTTGAACTATTGCCAAATGTAAAAGCTTTGTAACATTCAACTGCATCAGAAAAATGCGGCGTGAGCTAAAAAAGATCCCTTGTTTGGAGGAAGCAAGAAATATTTTGTATATTTTATGTAGCTTATGCGATAAATATTGTTATGGAATAATAAGAGGCTTGACACGCAAATAAAATCCATAAAGTAACACATAAGTCCATTATTATCTAAATAAACCGTATTTAATTTTAAAAACTAATACTTGGTCACCATCAATCATGCAGGATTGTTACCCTTTGAGTGATGACAGCACCAATATTTTTTAAATGAACCACCACTTTTTTTTTCAAAATTACGGGTTTCCCTTACCGAGCTAATTAAAAAAATGGGATTCAAATTGATACAGGATAGACAAAAACGCTAAAGTTGTTTGTTATTTTAACATTGTATCCACCCACTTTCATGAGTAATCCTAGCCGCTCGACTAAACAGATAAAGTTAAAAAATATTGGCGATAGGATGCGGACTTAACAGGAGGTATGATCATTATTCCATGAAATGCACCCAGATCGTGAGTCTATCTCTCAATCTATGGTAAACAGAGATCAGGACACGTTAGGGAAAAACTGGAGCAAGGTAGACCTACACTTGCAAATATCCAACAGGATGTAGTTTTGTTAGCAGTAGACGAGCAGGGATTATCTAGAGATTTGGAAATTGGAAGGAAATTTGTTTACAAAGGCAAAATATCATCCTTATAAAGTACATCTCATCCATGAGTTGGCTGAAGATAATTCTTATCGAAGAATTGAGTTCTGTGAGTACATGCTACATCAAAACAATAAAAGTTTGAATATTGGTCCATATTATTTCGTTGAAAATTTAACAGGAGAGTCGATTTTATATTCAAAGCGTGGAAAATTCATAGGATTACCAGGTCATGTTCGAAACACAATGGGATCATGCCTAATGGATAGTTAATTAAAAAATGAATGGACACTAAAAGCTTCCTTTATTATTCTCCTTTTAGGGGATTTTCACTGACCAAAAAAGTCATTTTCACTAACATTATATACCTACCAGTACACAGAATGAATATAGAGTGTCATCCAGAGTATACAATATTACAAAAATGTCCAGAGCTGATGGGAGTAACAAGAAGCAAAAACGCTACTTTCTAATAACGCGTTATTAAAAGAAAAAGAAAAATCAAATAGATAAATTACCAGTTGATAAAATAAAAACCTACCGTGTATGTAAAATTCTAATCCATTGCATTCACTAAAACTAGCGAAACTTTCGAACATTTACACCGATTTATGTCGATAAAATTTGAAGTCAAAAATTTCTGTTGAAAAATCCAAAACAAAAAAATACTTTTCAAACATTTCCTTTGTCTTGAAATTTTATTTTCTCTCGAGTAGACTCAACTTTTTTCAAAAACATTTATTTAGTTATTTAATTGAATGGTAATGATGAACATTATTTAATTCGTTTTCATTTCTTGGCTTACTTAATCCCATTAGTTTCATTTTTGCAAATTATTTGCAGAATTAAATCTAACTTTTAATCTCTAATCTTTATACTAGAAAAATCCAATCTACCACTTCTTTTTCCTGGTGATCTCAGAAAAGAACAGATTTTATTTGAAGTTGTGGAATATCAAGAAGATTATACTTTTATATTTCTTCAGTGGAAATTACTTTCTTTTTATTTTTCCATGTTTACCGTAATGCAATTTGCTTCATTGTCAAAAGCATTTCATATCTCAAGAGCTGATTTACATTTTTCACGTAGAAAGTTTGCATGGAGAAAATTTTAATCTACATCTGACACGAGTCAGCTAATTTCAATACGAGAATTTGAGCTGAATTTGACAGACGGAGTTTTCATTTGTGGGGCATATGCTATAATAAAAAGCCGGATTTTCTCTTAGTTATCTTTCAGGTATAATGGCTTTTTTCGTCTATAAGCGTCGAATAAAGCTTGTTCGCAATTTTCTCGTCGAGTTTTTTTTCAGCGTATTCAGTAGTGTACATATGCGAGGGGAATATTTCGCCATTAAATAAGCTATGCTAAGAGCTTGGTCTGACATTGAACCGTATTTTCTTTCCTTTGTAACGCGGCATAATAATAATTTTTTCTAAAAGCCGACATAATTACTTTCTAATGCCGCATTTTTGAATTCTCTATTCGATCTTTTAATTTCGTTTATTTTGAATGTAATACAACACTTTTCACATTGGTATGTTACATAATATTTTAATAACCTACAAACTAAACACATTCTATTGTAATTTTCAACAAATTAAATGAAATCCAATATTTTCATGTAATTAAAGACTACTAACTAAAATTACCCGGCAAATTTGTGGAATACAATAATAAACCAGAGACCTGTAGTTATTCATCCTCAATAGCCCATTATTTTCCGTCCGATTCATTCATTTAATTGAAATCATAATCCCTTCATTTCATATAATTGCAGGAGATCTCACTTAACAATTAAAATGAGTTACTTCTACGAGATTTTTGGCTCTGCAGTATTTCATCCAAGTTTTAATGCTCTAATAAAATTTTGTAACTACCCAACTTAAAAGTGGGATTTTCCTGATTGTTCTTATTGCCGTTGGAAAATGAAGATGCTAACTCATAATAGAATATCAGCAGATATAATATTTTCGTCATACATTTTTTTTCATTTAGAAAGATTTACTTCTTGCGCCACAAGGAGCAAGGATTAAAAATTAATTATGTAACCAAATGGCCAACACTTTAGACGTGCGCCAGTATCTACAATATTGCCAGATCCGTGGAATCGCCCTCTGGATCACCCGTTCTTACTCAATTGAGCTCCTTTGTATGGGGTTATTCAAAATCTAAAGTCCACACTTACCTACCTGGCAATATCCGTGACCTAAAAGCCCAAATCTTTCCTTTGTAATGCTGCATGATGAAAATGTTTTTTAAGGACCGGCATAATAAGTTTCTAATGCCGCCTTTCGTCTGATATACCTAAATATTTTACTCCGCATTTATCAAATCCTTCCGGTCTGTTATTCTATTATTCAGGACATTTTATGGCATGGTGTATATTATACAACATCAAGTTTATTTTATATAAATTATTAGAATCAAAATTCTTCAGCACTTCGTCTAAACTTTATTCATACTACAAATTAATCATAGAACAAGAAAGTTCAAGGTTTTATATTTAAGTTGTATTCATCTTAGCACACCATTACACAAATAATGTTTTATTGAATAAACAATACTCCCAAAACTCTAAGCAAAGTCGGCTTAATCTGTATGCATTCAACTATAGAGCGCATAAGCAAACTACTGATTATTTAACGGGTAGTGGATTCTCGTAATGGAATTTTGTATTAGCCTTTCTATTTACATGGGCTGAATAAGTACACCATTTAAAATGACCTACTTCAAAGGGACAGTCCAGGTAGAATTTTAATTCCAAATTAGTTGACATCAACAACTTAGTGAGTTGACTATTCTGAAATGGACGGAGGTAAATTGGTCGAGAAGAAATCATCGAACATTTATTGATTAGGTAAACTAGGGTTCTCTAAAATTTATAAGTAAACTGAGCCTTATCTCAGCGTAATCCGTAATGTTTGTACATTTTTCATTCCGTTCTTACTAAATGCTGAAAATTTGTAATAAGGGTTTTTTGGGACAAGAAATCGACTGGCAGACTTACAAGAGCATAACATATGCATGATAAAACATACACCGCTAGGACAACTGAAGAATGTCCTCAAGGTGGAGTACTTTCACCACTTTTATGAAAAACTCAGTTGGCGCCCTTACAAGTTGTCTACTTTTTTTGTCCGGAAGATCAAGAAGATGGATCCACCCCTACCTCCGTTCTGAGCGACGTCGAAGGCCTGAGGTTGTCACCGGAGCAACCGAAACTTATGTGACCGAGTAGACAAAGTAATTGATAATCTTGCATTTTTTTAAATTATGTTTGGGCTTGAGCTCAATTCTTAAGATTACAGGTCCTCTTTAAGGCACCATTCCTCCACAATTCGTAGTGCTTCTTGAAGGACATTCATAATTCCCATTGGTGACAATTACTATGTCGTCCGTAAAACCCTGCGTCCAAACCATTCCGTGGTTAGGAACGAATAAATAAAATAAGTAAATAAATTAGGAACACCCCGATACCGGGTTACCCTCAATATGGTCTTCTCCAAGAAGTTGTGGAAAAGTAGCAGCAAACTGCAGAAGACATCACTATCTATCCACCAGGTAGACTTCAAACATCCCGAAGGCAAGTGTATATCCGGAGGGTGGTAAGTATCCCCCGGTCCCACCCTTAAAAATTAAAATAGGTATAAGCTAAAAACTGAGCCTATACAGGAACAAATCCTACTTGTCGGACTACACATTCTCAACACCTCAACAAGTTAAGCTTGTCTCGGCCTATGCCCGAAGCTAATTCATAAGAATTTACAAGTAATGTACAGATCAAAATCAACTCCAAATTCACTAAATCCTACCCCCAGAGTAGTCATAAGGCCTACTTACAATCAACAGTGTGAGCAACAGTATACTACACTGAATTTAAATAAAATAATAAGAATATGATAGGCATCTAAAATAAGTTATTTTTGGTCATAGCCAGGGTAGGTTTGAAGAACCACCCACGAATTATAGTATTCGTTGGACTGAAGCGGGCAAAGAAAAACAAAATTTACACAGGGTAACAGAATAGACTGTCTTACAGTTTTCTTAATCAAAAATTTGCAATCAACAGGTAGTATTTTACCACCAACCGTTCTACTTACAAAATACTACAAATCTATGAAACATACCTTTTCCAAAAAGGGTCCAATACTCCAAATTTTCTTTACTGTATGGCTAAGAAGAACAGAAGATATTAAGCAATAAATTATAATTAATAGTATCGAACGCTCTACTGAAATTCAGCAATACCAAAATTGTACATTGTCTACGACCAGTTGCAGCAATAATGTCATCTACAATATTGAGTAGAGCTGTAGTACAACTATAGCCCTTACGAAAGCTAGACTGAAATGAATTAGCATAGCTTGGAGAGTTTCCGTTTCATGAATCATCAATATAAAAGTGAAAATATTCGAAAATACACTTTCTGAAACCAAAAGGTACTCATAACTCGACTAGTTGGAGAGATAGAACGTTGTAATGACAACCAGGGAAAAAATTCACTATATAAGTAGATTTTGAATCGATATTTCCATTTCTCAATTTCTCATTAATCTCAGAATACCCTGTATTAAATCTATATGAATGAATTATTCGAATTATGTCGATGCCATTTTCTTTAAAAAGTGAAAACACTGGTAAATAATTATATAACTTAAAAATATAATTAATTTAGTTTAGTTGAAAAATTGTCTCACGTTCAAGACACCCATTTAGCAAAGTAGAGAAATTAAAACGTTTTATCAAACTTGCTTTTGTAAACAGTTGCTGCGAAAAGTACTTATGGGATGTACAAACTGTAATTGAAAAGCGTTGAAACAATTCCTGAAGCTACTATTTGCACTTCATGCGCTATTTGAATTTAAATGAGTAGCATTAAAATAACTCCAGGCTTGGAATTTTTTACATTATTTAGAAGGAAATGCGAATATGCTGTCGACAAGTAAAATATTGAATATTTGATGTTTTTTGTTTGATTTTTCAAATATATGTTCGTGATTGTAGCCAGAATCGATAATAATACATAGGAAAACGACAGATTGCTTTCGTTTTGTAGCAAACAAATTAAATTCCACGACAAAATGAAGTCGAATGTTCGCCAGGCTACTCCGCAAATTCTAGAAGGAGTATTATTTTTGTTATTCATTTTTTTATTTATCAAGTAGTTAAAAAGGTACAAACCGAATAACAGCTCATCCTACACGTCTAACAAATCTCTCGCAAATCACGTCTTCCTTACAACTCATTTCTTAATTGCCCGTAATATTTTCAAGACATCGCTGGCAATTCGTTAAGATCAAGTAGACGGCATTTTCCTTAATCCGGAACATGGCGGCTCGCGGAGGAGGTTTATATTAAAATTCCCTTTAATTTATTACGGTACGGACCCGGTTCTGGGACTAGACACAGAAAAAAAAAAGAAGATAATGTTTACGCGGAAATAAGGGTTTATGGAAAAAAGTTAGGTATGAGAGAATAATTACTATGGAAGTTCGTAGAGAATGTTAATCAATATTTATTATCCTCTCTATCGGTTTTATGGAACGTTTTTACATAATTCACTATTTTAAAATTTTATATCAGAGCAAAGATGTAAAGTTATGTTATAGTCATTACTGGTAAATACATTCTACCGAATGGTGTGGAGTTAAGAATTAGGTCAGGACTGTATGGAGGATGGTCCAGCAATAGGATGTTTTCTTGATTTAAAAAGTTAATTGTTTTTCAAGCCGTGTGGGAAATTGCTTTGGGGTCCGGTAAGGTTCGCGACCCTCGGAATTTTGCAACGATTTTTTTTTTATTAGAAAGCACTATTGCTATGGAACATTTTAAAAGAAAAACATTCTTGGATCATGCACTTTTGAAAGAGAAAGTTGCAATTAAAAGTACTAAAAATCCGCCTTTTTTTCAATTTTTTATAACTTTTGACAATTTTTTACAATCTTTTACAATCTTTTACAATTTTTGACCAATTTTTGACAAGTATGTCTAAATATCAGATGGTCACAAATTTTAGAAAGAGCGGTGGATTGACAATGTTGCCAGTTCTCATTTCCGTAACTTGTGATGGCTTGGAATTACTTTACACACGGTTTTAGATGTTTTTACTAAAAAATTTGTGGTACATTCAGAATTTATAGAGAAAAATCAAAAAAAAATATTTTTTCACCACGACCACTATTTGGACAGATATTTTATTTGAAAAATAGTTAAATACTTTATATTCAACATGAATTTTTTCGAGAAGAGGAATAAATATGTATGTATAAATGTAGGAATTGCTTCCCCTTTTTGGAAAACATCATGCGGAATACAAATTATTTGATATTTATGTCTATCTATTTACATACATATTTATTTCCTTCCCCTTCTCGAAAAAATATCAAATAATTTGTATTACACGTGAAGTTTTCCAAAGAAGTAATCCCGTTTTTTTTGTGAAACTTTCTTACATTTAGTTTAAGATAATAACCTTTACAGTTTAAAGTGAAAATATTCATCGTAGCATTAAATAGTGTTAAAAAAGTATCACTTTTTGAACTAAATTAGTGATTTTTAAAGTAATTACTGAATGATCTAGCAAAATTTTTGTTCTAATTTGCTTTATTTAAGGTAAGCTATCAAACAAATTTAAAATTAACATAAAATTCCGAGGGTTGCGAAGTCTACCAAAACCTTGCTTTTTCTTGGTGGAGGTTCATTCGTCGTTGGTGGTTGGTTTTTCGAAACTCAGCAGTTACTTCCGGTGAACAAATCGATATGTACCAATCAGCAGTAGATAGATAGATAAATAAGGGGCGTAAGTGCTTCTAAGAGCCTCTCCACTACGACCTTTGCAGATCTATATTGTATGCCCTCCTGTTATTCTATAGTTCCTTATCTAGACCTGTTCTTATCACTTGACCGATGGCAAACCTCAGGTCCTCCATATATTGGGAAGGTTGTGGTTTTTCCTCCCCTATCGTTGATAATCTCAGCCTAGTCAGGCCTTCACAGTAGCACAGTTTGTCTTCTTGGCAAAACCTACATATGGTTTCTGCCAATCCGATCTTATTCATATGTTTGTTAAGTCCACAATGCCCTGTCAGGAGCCCAACCAGGATCCTGATTGTTTTCCTATTCTGGCTCAGTAGATACTCCGTGAATTTTGACGAGGATTCCTTGATGAACTCTTTGGACTGCCTCATTTTTTGCGCCTTGTTCCACCATTCTCAAGACTGATTTTTCATCCAAGTGCTGCTATTTGTTTTTTGCAACGCCTTCGCTATGCCACAGAAAGGTTCTGGGCCAATGAGAGCAAAACGTACCCCTTCTCGGGCTAGTGAGTCTGCCTCTTCATTGCCCTTGTGATCTGAGTTGCTGGTACTAGGCTACGGACAATCTATTACGACTGCGTCTCCAAGCAGTCCAAAACAAGTTTGGAATTTATCTGCATGGAGCTGATTGCTCTTATAGCCGCTTGGCTGTCGGAGTATATGGCAATGGTCTTTTCCTCAAAATTTTGCCTTAATAGCTCCCCTACACAGTGCTGTATTGCTGTACTTCTGCCTGGAATATTGTCACATGTTTACCTAAGCTCAGTAAGACTCTTATCTTTGGCTTGGCTATATATATTCCTGCTCCTACACCTTCCTCAGTTTTTGAGCCATCTGTGTAGCAGGTCATTTCTGCATTAATTGGAGGTCGTTCCTCCCATGCCCCTCTGTCTGTTATGACTGTTTTGAAGTTTTTCCCGAAGCTATACTTGGGAATCATCTCGTCTGATGGCATTCCCATTATGGGGTCGATTTCCAACCCATTGTATAGCTCGTTATACACCTTACCGTGTAGCCTACTAATGGGTCTGGTCAATCTATTATTGATTGACCTGGTTTCGCCTTGTATGTAGACATGGAGTGGCGGCAGGTTCAGTAAGTTTTCTAGTGCGGCTGTTGGGGTTGTCCTCATAGCTCCCGTGGCAGCCAGGCAAGCTCGCCTTTGGATGCTACTTAGCTTTTGGATCTCCCCAGCCTGCCGAGTCTTAGTCCACCATACCACCGAGCCATATGCTATCATGGGTCTGATGACTCTTGTATATAGCCATATGATCATTTTTGGTTGTAGCCCCCATTTCTTTCCGCACATTCTTATGCACAGATTGAGGGCTATCGTACCTTTTTGTATTATTTTCTGTAGGTGTTGATTCCATGTCAACTTGGATCATCGTTAAGATTAATTCGTCCACGTCTAAGTTCTCCATACCAACGAGAAATTGTCGACTGATGTGGTGCTTCATTGCCGAAAACAGAAACCAACAGCTCTCGTATCATTTCGCTATAATCCTCCATTCAGTTGATCGTTATTCACTCTGTATAATTTCGTAATCACAGCTGATTATGTACATGTAAATTCCTTTATAAATTATTCGAATCTTTCGTTCAGAAGTTACGACGAGTGAATCGAGTGAATTTCTAGTTTTCAGATGAAAGCAAGTCGACAAACCAATTTTCTAATTATTGCATGTGATATTTCCAGACCACTGAAACTCTTTTAACAGAATTTGAAATTGATAATAACGTATTTGCACTCCAATTTACATACAAAATACGAAATCCCGACATTTAAAATCATGATGCATGCAACTTATCAATATAGATCACTGTGCGATGTTCTTAGAGCGCTTTAATTAATTTTTAATTAAAGTTGGTACGTTGTTCAAGTGGATAACTGACGTGAACAGATATTTTTAACGGGATAATGACTCTAATGGGCGAGAAAGAGCGTTGAGTGAACACATGTCGGATAATTATAATTAATTGAAATAGAGAGAAACTGCCATCGTTAGTATGGTGCATGATGTGGACAAGAGAACAATATCGTAGCATTTATTGGATTCAAAAAAAAAGTTTAGTTTTCCATACTGCTTTTAAATGAGTATGAATTTAAATTCATTAATTGAAGTTCATCAATGAACTTGATAATGCACAAAAAATACTTTTTTTCGATTATACCTAAATAACGAAAAATAATTAATGGGTTATTGGTTCGACCTAATTTTATAGAAAAAAATAACGTAAGAAACTTGATATACAGTCGCTCTTGTAAAACCGTGGGTAGAGCTTGAACTTTGATGTTTATCCTATTATAAGATTCCACATAAATCTGAAATATCAAGATTGATGACAGCTTTCGTTAACCATCTTATCCTGAATAAAAATTTCTTGTAATATAACTTGAACAGCATTTCTTTATAATCTTGTTTCACATCAAAGGTGGAAAATACGTATGGCGTAATCGTGTTGACAATTTAACTTACAAACGAGATACCAGATTTTAATCACGATAACAATTTTTTAAAATTATGTCAGTAATTAATTATAGTAGGATTTTGGTTGAAAATAGATACTGGAACTGATACTCTGAGTTTCTTATGCACAAAATAAAAAAGAGGAATAGGATACTGCCGACAAAAATCATGAATAAATGAATCCTTCTTAACCCTAGAACTAGAACGCTAAGCATATTTCTCACACTACTTAAGACTAAGCATTCGTAAATTTTACGATTCTTTTTTTTCAATTTTTTTTTCGTACTTAAAACAAAATTAAGCCAAGAAACGTATTATTCATTGAACAAAGAAACTATATTACATGTTTTGTGCACATGTTTTGCAAAAATCGCCGTGATGTTCATTAAAAAATGGTTTTTTACATTTCGAGCAATAGTGTGTTGTCATTCTTCTTTTTTTTTGATGGGCAACTGGCACAAGTGGTTCTTTTGGGGGCATCATGCTTTGGTTCCTTTTCTGAAATAATCTGTTGATTTTCAGTAGATGTATCTTCCAAAACCTTATTAATCGTTTCGCGGAGTGAGCGCTGCAAAGTGGGTATTTTGAAAAATGGTCAAAAATTGTCAAAATTTGAAAAAATGGTCAATAATTGCTAAATATGTTAAAATTTTTGAAAAATTGTAAAAAATGGTCAATAATTGTCAAAGACGGTCAATAATTGTCAAAATTCGTCAAAAACTGTGAAAAATGGTCAATAATTGTTAAAATTTTTGAAAAATTGTCAAAAATTTTTAAATATGGTCAAAAATTGTCAAGAATTTGGGAAAATCGTCAAAAACTGTCAAAATTTTGAAAAAATGGTTAATAATTGCCAAATATTTTCAAAAATTTGGAAAAATGGGTGGAGATGGGAAACTCATGTCCTGTCCAGGACCCAAACAGTGTTGAGCTCATCCCTAAAGGGATGCCTATCAACCAAACCCACCTCAAACTCGCCGTTACCCCCGCCTCGGAATCACTACCTCCGCTCACACCGTCGTCTTCTCCCTGTCTATCACTCCTACCTCTCATGCCATATCGAGTCCTTCTCTCCCCCTAATTATGCTCTTCCCTACGTCACTTACCCTCATCCATTCCTCCTCCCCCCTAAACATTATCTCCACCATGTTCTCCCAATACACCGCCTCCCCTAGTTTCCTCTCCAACTTCTTCAGCATCTAAACATATGCCCCACATCCTCCTCCTCTTTACACCTTTCGCACACTCCTCTCTCGTTTTCCAATCTTGTGGAGGTACCCTACTCTCGGCCCATGTCCAAGAACTAGTTCACCTCCACAAATTTCCGGTTCATCCAGTCTCTCCTACTCCCAATCGCTCCTCATACCCTTCCCATCTCCTCTCCATTTCCTTTTCAATCCATTCCTGTACTTCCTCTCTGGTCGCACCCCTCCAGCAATTAAGCCCTTTTGGAAAATGTAAGTTTTACCCCTTCCAAAAATTGTTTAACGCCGCAAAAGAAGTTGCCACTTCAAAAAATTATAAAATATTCATTTTAATGTTATAAATGAAACTAACTGTTTCTAATTAATTAGAAACAGTTAGTTTCATTTATAACATTAATATGAGTAGATTCCACAAAGTAAGGGTCCAAACAGTAAATTCAATTAAAATATTCATATTTCCTAACCTAACATTTTACGATAACTTATTTGAGTATTATAATGAATATCGGATTATTATCTGGTTAAGTCATAACTTTTTATCGTATTTAAATCTTATAAGACCCAGCAGGAAGCTATCATCACTGGTGAGAACTATAACTAACCCATCTATCGAAAACATGGATATTTCTTGTATCCCACTGTGTAAAATCTGTGCTGAACCCTATCAACCCCTATAAATAATGAATTGGACAGAGTAACGATGACATTTTGTAGAATGGGATCACTTAACAAATGTTGCATATTTAACTCCCTTAGTATATTAATCTTTAGGGATTCATGTAGTTTTAGATTAAATTGTTAATAGATTTAATTATTTAATATGAGAGTGGCTTTTGCTTTATCACTTGAAATAATAAAAAAATCATTGTGTGGTTTTATAAAATCACGATGCAAGTGATTATAGGCAATTAACTGAAAATTTCCAATAAATTATTGTATTTAGGGTATTAAAGTTGCGTTTTTGATCTTAACTTAATAATTGGACGGTTCTATAAAAATGTAGAAAGTTGCTGTGACGCATGCACCCCCCGTTTATTATTATTATTACTTTTTACTTTTTAGTTAGTTTTAAAAACGTGGTATATTAAAAAAAAGACGAGCGGTCGTCGGACCGCCGACAGAAGCTTGCTTCTTATGCACAGTAGAATGACCATTTTTGACTTATTTTCGAAAATTTTTGACGATTATTTCAAATTTCAACAATTATTGACCATTTTTGACAATTATTTACCAATTTTGACAGTTTTGACAATTTTTCAAAATTCTTGACCATTTCAGACCATTTTTCCAAATTCTGACCATTTTAGACCATTTTTCCAAATTTTAACAATTATTGACCATTTTTAAGCATTTTTGACAGGTTCTGACAATTATTGACAATTTTTCCAAAATTTTGACAATTATTGACCCATTTTGACTGTTTTTTATAATTATTGACCATTCTTTCAAAATTTTGACAATTTTTGACCATTTTCGACAATTATTGACCAATTTTGACAGTTTTGACAATTTTAGACTATTTTCCCAGATTTTAACAATTATTGACCATTTTTGACAGGGTTTGACAAATATTGATCATTTTTGACAATTTTTCAAAAATTTTGACCATTTTTCAAAAAATTTGACAATTTTTCGAGAATTTTGAGCATTTTTCAAAAATTTTGAGAATTTTTGACAATTATTGAGCATTTTTTCAAAATTTTTGACGATTTTTTAAATATTTAACAGTTATTTACCAATTTTGAAAGTTTTGACAATTATTGATAATTTTTGACAATTTTTCAAAAATTTTGACCATTTCAGAGCATTTTTCCAAATTTTGACCATTTTGGACCATTTTTGATAATTTTTTAGCATTTTTGAAAGGTTCTGACAATTATTGACCATTTTTGACAATTTTTCCAAAATTTTGACAATTTTTAACAATTACTTACCATTTTTTACAGTTTTTCATAATTATTGACAATTTTTCTTAAACTTTGACAATTTTTGACCATATTTGACAATTTTTCGAAAATTTTGACCCTTTGTCAAAAATTTTGACAATTTTAGACAATTATTGAGCATTTTTTCAAAAATGTTGACAATTTTTTCAAATTTTAACAATTATTGACCATTTTCAACAATTATTTACCAATTTTGAAAGTTTTGACAATTGTTGATAATTTTTGACAATTTTTCAAAAATTTCCACCATTTTAGACCATTTTTCCAAATTTTAACAATTATTGAGCATTTTTGACAATTTTTAAGCATTTTTGACAGTTTCTGACAATTATTGACCGTTTTTGACAATTTTTCAAAAATGTTGACAATTTTTAACAATTATTGACCATTTTTGACAGTTTTTTATAATTATTGACCATTTTCTCAAAATTCTGACAAGTTTTACCATTTTTCAAAATTTTAACAATTATTTAACATTTTTGACAGTTTCTGACAATAATTATTGACCATTTTTCAAAAAATTTGACAATTTTTAACAATTATTGACCATTTTTGACAGTTTTTTATAATTATTGACCATTTTTTCAAAATTTCAACAATTTTTGACAGTTTCTGATAATTATTGGCCATTTTTGACAACTTTCAAAAATTTTGATAATTATTGACTATTTTTGACCATTTTTTGAAATATTTAACAATTTTTGACAGTTTTTTACAATTTTAGACAGATTCTGACAATTATTGACAATTTTTCAAAAAATTTGACCATTTTTAAAAAATTTTGACAACTTTCAACCATTATTGTCCATTTTTGACAGTCTCTCATAATTATTGACCATTTTTTCAAAATTTTGACAATTTTTTACCATTTTTCAAAATTTTAACGCAGCGTTGGTTATATAGTATCGCGCGTTATTTCAATGCCTCTCTCTCTCTCTGCACTGAACGTACACTATGGCCTGCGTCTCTCTCTCTCTTTCTAATGAGTCATGGCGTGACGAACGCTTTTTCGTAACATCACACGTTTCACGAGTTTACTAGCCTTCGCAAAAGTCCTATGTCGTGCAATAAGAAGCAAGCTTCAAAAATTGTATTGCATTTATTTTTTACAATTTATAATTTTCGGCATTCAAACCTCTATACCGCTCGGCTACGAAGACATAATATTTTTATGTTGTATATGGACCATATGATATATATCAATCGCGACAGGCGATAGATGGACGAAAAATTTTAGAGGCGGATGAATGTCACGAACACACCCGACGTTGCCACGTTTATAAAAGTATAAACTGTAAATTTCTTCAAAATCCTAACCTTATTTTTTCTTGATTAAAACAGATAATTAGTTAAATTATCGAGAAGGGCAAGGAAAATGATTGAACAAGCTATGACAGTGTTGAAAAATGATTTTGAGGAAATTGACAGTTCATAATTTTATAAATGTGGCAACGTCGGATTTATTCGTGACATTCATCCACTTCTAAAGTTTTGAGGCAATCTAAAAAAAGTTTCACTCTAAAGACCGAAACTCCATCGTGTGGTCAACTTGACAGATGTGTATGGGTTCACTTAACGCATCGACACGGGATCAGCACCGCCGCGATACTCGAGAAGTGAAGATAAAGGGAGTGAAAGCCGTCAGAAGATAAGATAAGGCATTTACCATGCCTGCAGGAAATTCTTTTTAGAATTTAGGAGTATAATTTTGCATGATGAATAATGCAATTTTATTACGCGATTAATTTAAAAACTTTCTCCTGATTTAGTGGAAAATGTCTGTAAAACATTCACAAAGGTATCCTTTTAAGTATATCAAAAGAGTCTCTCTAGTGAGTTGCATGCACAACGTAAGGTAAAAGAATAAGTAACAATAGAAAACCAAAAAACATTAAAATGAGTTTCAGCTTTTATTGTCCCATATCAACTATTTGTCTTGAAACTTCATGAAACTGAAACAGACACTGCGGAAAAAGTTTTACTTCAAAGATCGCGTTTTAAATTCCGATGTTGTTCACAGTACATAGTATAGAGTTTTGTCGTATGTCTCCCGAATGTACGATTGGAAACTAAAATAAAACTTCGCAATGAATCTCGATTTTTAATTTAGGTCAATTTATTAAAAATGTGTAGTTATCAATGGAATAGTAAACAGTTTAACCATCGATGAAGTATAATTCCCAGTTTTGCTATATTCAGTTCTTTATTTCCTGGTCTAAATTATTTTTATTATCCTCGACCTCAAAATTAAACTGCTTAAATTTTTCAATAAGATGCCCGCCAACAGATAAAGTCGTTGCTGTGAGATTGTGTTCTCAAATTACCTTTGCCTTTGTTCTTCTTTTAATTTAATCTGATACCGTATAATTTTCCTCTTCTCTGTAGAATTTTATCCAGCAGACTTTGTAGATCTTGGTCGTTGTCTGCAACTTTTATGTTCACGTGTGCATTTTGGATAACTTTTGCGAAGAATTCCTTCCAATACAAGTTGAATAGTTGTCGAGAACAACATCTGGTGTCACTTGTTTGCTGCTTCAACAACAAAGAGCAAGATAGTTAGGACCTGCATGGAAAACTGGAAATAAATGTGTAATTTATTCTATATTAGATTGCAAGCCCTGTGACACAAGAAGAAGAGGAAGACCAAGAATCACTTGGTGACAGGAATTCAAAGAATTGGAGTGCTCAGTTTTTAATTTTTTTATAGATTCAAAAGTGTTTTCCTCATTCCCTGACACCAAAAGAATATTGTTCTACTAACTCTACGGTTTTATACAACTGGAAACATGTTGATAATTGTTGGAGATGTTGTAAGTGTTGATAAATCTACAGCTTGCAGGATCATCCATAGAGTATCTGAAGCACTAGCTATGCTTTATAGGATTTATATCAAGATACCAGAAAATGAAGAAGGGTGGCTAAAGAAAACTATTCAATTATATAAATTTACTGGATTTCCGCAGTGTCTTGGTACTTTTGACTGTACACACATGAAAATACTATCGCAAGGAGGAAATGAAGCATGAAAATTTTGATGCTCAATTAAATTCACAAACTGTAATTTGTCGTTGGCCACGATTTTGGATAATCCGGAATTATCCATTTCCTTTGATAATTGATTACATGGAAAAAATTGTTAGCTGGTGGCAGTGGCTACCCCATACGGAAATACAAGCCCATGTCCCAGTTGGAAAGTCAAGGTTATGTTTCAACTTTCCGAGTGGAACATTCCGAATATAATCCGAGAGCTGGTGAATTGAGTAATCATTCATTAGATTTTATTTGAAAGCTCTAGTCTACAGTTAAATATTGGATAAGCTTCACTTGATCAGCGAATTGAATTCCCATTGAACAGTGCGAGTACTTCCAGAGGTGGTTCGCTGGGTTAAGATAACTGTTATAAGACCAACGGTCACTTATGGAAGGATAGCCTGGTGGAGGTCAAAAGTGTCTTTTGCAGTGAATATATTAACTGCAATCCAAGTCCTCATTGCATTTTCTCCTCTGGAACTTTTTGTAAGGACGGAGGCGATGATGGTGATTCTTAGTAATCATTCATTGGATTTTATTTGAATGATCTAGTCTATAGTTAAATATTGGATAAGCTTCACTTGATCAGCGAATTGAACTTCCATTGAACAGTCGGTCCTTAGCAATGCAGAAGAGTCATAGGGAAAGCCTGGCGAATGCTTCCGGAGATGGTTCGCTGGGTTAAGATAACTGTTATAAGACCAACGGTCACTTATGGAAGGATAGCCTGGTGGAGGTCAAAAGTGTCTTCTGCAGTAAATATATTAACTGCAATCCAAGTCCTCATTGCATTTTCTCCTCTGGAACTTTTTGTAAGGACGAATGCGATGATGGTGATTCTCAGTGAACATTCACTGGATTTTATTTGTAAGACCTAGTCTACAGTTAAATATTGTATAAGCTTCACTTGATCAGCGAATTGAACTTCCATTGAACAGTCGGACCTTAGCAATGCAGAAGAGTCATAGGCAAAACCTGGCGAATGGTTTCGGAGATGGTTCGCTGGGTTAAGATAACTGTTATAAGACCAACGGTCACTTATGGAAGGATAGCCTGGTGGAGGTCAAAAGTGTCTTATGCAGTGAATATATTAACTGCAATCCAAGTCCTCATTGTATTTTCTAGTCCTCATTATATTTTCTCCTCTGGAACTTTTTGTAAGGACGTAGGCGTTGATGGTGATTATCAGTAATCATTCATTGGATTTTATTTGAATGATCTAGACTATAGTTAAATATTGGATGAGCTTCACTTGATCAGCGAATTGAACTTCCATTGAACAGTCGGTCCTTAGCAATGCAGAAGAGTCATAGGCAAAGCCTTGCGAATGCTTCCGGAGGTAGTTCGCTGGGTTAAGATAACTGTTATAAGACCAACGGTCACCTATGTAACGATGGTCTAGTGGAGGTCAAAAGTGTCTTCTGCAGTGAATATATTAACTGCAATCCAAGCCTTTATTGCCTTTTCTCCTCTGAAACTTTTTGTAAGGAAGTAGGCGATGATGGTGATTCTCAGTAATCATTTATTGGATTTTATTTGAAAGCTCTAGACTACAGTTAAATATTGGATAAGCTTCACTTGATCAGCGAATTGAACTTCTATTAAACAGTCGGTCCTAAGCAATGCAGAAGAGTCATAGACGAAGCCTGGCGAATGCTTCAGGAGGTGGTTCGCTGGGTTAAGATAACTGTTAAAAGACCAACGGTCACCTATGGAACGATAGTCTAGTGGAGGTCAAAAGTGTCTTCTGCAATGAATATATTAAAGCCCTTATTGCCTCTTCTCTGGAACTTTTTGTAAGGACTGAGGCGATTATGGCGATTCTCAGATTGAAATCAGGAGGCATATGGAGCCCAAACGATGTTCTGAATGATCTGTTCTGTTTAAGATCATCTCTCCATAATTAGTGATCTATTTATTATCCTCCTTCATGTTCCCAAAAAGTACTTAATTATGTATTATTATTTTATTTCGCACGAATGATACCAAATTTAAAAAGTATACATTCAGGCGAGGCGCCCTTTATCGACGTGTATTTAAAAATGAATTAGGAAAATTATAAATTCCCATTTTAACTATCCGGCTAATCAATCAAGCGGTAATCAATCAAATCGACATCTCCTGCAAATACCTTTTTGTCATCAGATGGCTCTAAAACTGACATCGTTCAAACAAAGAGATGAACGACCGTGATTTACGTCATTAAAACATTACAAGGCACATAAGTTATAACTAGACGGGATACCAGCCTCGACGGAAAGAAAGTCTCTATATATATTCATTATTTTCAAGAATTCATAGAGTGAAAGTGATTTTTAATTAGTCCATGGATACCGCATACGCATACTCACCATATCTAATTGTGGCCCATGTCTAGAAAAATATAAAATAGAATTATTAACTAAATTTCAGTCTTAAAAGTTACAACGATAAAAATCACATCTAGTATCCGTAGTTTGCGTTTGTCAGAAGAGACTCTGGTATAACTAGCAATTTGCATAATTAAAATAAATATTGGTATAGATTCCGTTTAATAACGATACTGAATAATAGAACACAAGTTTACAATCGAGCATCACCTTTTTCAATATTATACGAATATGCTTGGTGCAATATAATTTTGTTCTGGAATTTCTCTTAAATTCCCAAAAATTAACCACTGAAAAGCTACACTCTGTGGTATTTTACATACAATGTTAATCCCACATATTTTCTCTATTCATACACAGCGTTTCATGTAATGAAAAGTTAGCAATTTTATCTGGAATGCAACCGCAGCAGCATCAACAGTTTTCCAGACACGTTACATTAAATACGAAACCCTAAGTATACGTATGCAAGACGATGAGTATTTTAATTCCATATATGGCATATTTATAAAGTTGCCGCTCTAGTTGATTCTCAAAATAGTACGTACCTAGATTTTATATTTTTTTATACATAAATCAATAGACGTCATTTCTATCTTTAGCTTCGTCTGGTTGATATGAAACTTTATCAAGAGGTCGCTCGAAAATAACACAATGTTGTAAATATTTATTTCATTGCATCAAGTCAACTAATCCACCTTCAAGCACTCTATTCTGAAAAAATTTCAAATTTTTGTTCCACTGAAATATTTATGAGGAAAATACCTTCACGGTAAACAGAGAGAAATATTATTTGTTGAGTAAAACTAGTTACAATAAATTCAACAATGTTTAGAGTGTACCTTCAACAATCCCAAGTTAGAAACAAGTTGTATTTATCAAAGTTTCGAGTTCGATTTGTCTCGTTGAATGGATTACTTTTGACAGTTATGGAATATTCCAACTAGTTGATGAATATTTTATAAGCAGTGCAGCATTGGTAGCTGCGTTTTGTGTCAGGTTGACTACAACAAAGTGGAGTGGACAATTGTCGAGAATGCTACTCGGACTTCTAATAATTGATTATTCATATTCAGACACTATGATTTAGGTCGATACGGAAAAGGGTCGGTAGAAGTTGTAGTACGACAACTGAATATTAATGAAATATCTGTTTATTCGAATGTAAAAACGAAAAATATCATAGTAAACAAGAAGCCACGAATTCAATTGATTTTATAATCATTCCTTTGATCGTTGAATAAATCGCAATCCAGAACGTCGAATAAAATGGGTCGAGATGGGAAACTCATGTTCGAATGGGTCCAGGACCCAAACAGTGTTAGACTCATCCCCAAGAAGATGCCTACCAACCAAACCCACCTCAAAATCGCCGTTACCCCGCCTCGGAATCACTACCCTAAGATACTTCGAGACGGGAGGCGGCCCCTCGCACACTCTCCGCTCACATCGTCGTTTTCTCCCTAACTCCTACCTCTCATTTCATACCGAGTCCTTCTCTCCCCCTAACCATACTCTCTACTACGCCACTCACCTCCATCCATTCCTCCTCCCCCCTCAACATTATCTCCACCATGTTTTCCCAATACATCGCCTCCTCTAGTTTCCTCTCCAACTTATTCAGCACTTCCTGGTTCCTTCAGCATCTAAACACATGCCCCACATCATCCTCCACTTCACACCCCTCGCTCACTCCAGTCTCTCTTTTCCCAATCTTGTGGAGGTACCCTACTCTCGAACCATGTCTAGTGAGCACCTGTGTCAAGAAGTAGTTCACCTCCCCGAATTTCCGGTCCATCCAATCTCTCCTCTTCCCAATCGCTCCTTTTAGCGCGCCCTCATACTCCTCCCACCTTCTCTCCATTTCCTCCTCCATCCATTCCTGTACTTCCTCTCTGGTCGCACCCCTCCAACGTTTATCCCTGGCCCTAGCCTTAGCCATCACAAGTGTAAAAGAGACATAATCATTATGAGAATTATTGTTAAAACGTCAAAAAAATTATTAACTGACAATAGACGTCAAAATGTGATTTTCTTATTATCAAAATAGGAGTTGTACAAAAAACTATGTATGATATTTGTGTTAAAAGTAAACTTTATTTTGTTCGTGAAATTGCTCCAGTCGCTTCGCTAGTTTCGCAAACTTTTCACTCACAAAATAAAATGTCAATTATCAATTTTTCGTTGTTTAAACAATAACGACAACAGATATCAAGTGTCATCTTACACTTTTATAATCAGGAGAGCCTTCCGGACATTTAAAAAAAATTACGGATTAAAACAACGAAAGTAGAAGGCAAACAATAAAATTCTAGTGATTAATTGGAATGTTCGGAACTTTATTTTGTACGTGCCCCGAGTATAGAAGAGAAAGAAAAGAACTGTTTTATTAAATTGATCACAAAGTAACCAGTCTTTACAAATTCCCTTGATTGACCGTTTTCAAAAGATGTTTATATTAAAGCTTAGACTTGGCAGTTTGCATGACATACTATTTGATTTATGTGGTAGTTGAAGGATTTTCTTCAATAAATCATTCACTTTGATGTAAGAAAATATTGGAGAATTATTCGCGCTGCCACAACTGAAACAAAGGAAGTCAATCGATATTTGAAACCCAATTCGCATAGAGCAGTGTTTTTCAAAGTGTGGGTCGCGAAGCTTCAATAGGGGAGTTGCAAAAGGTTGGGAAAGCTACGGCTTTAAAAAAAAACATTAAAGTTCAAAATTATGTATTAAGAAAAATGTTAACTAAAGGACATAATCAGTTGTATCAAATTAACAAAAAATAAAAAAATCTTACGAGAACTCTTAATGCGAAGGTTGCGCTTGTTTTCCAAATTTAAGCGATTTTTTTCCTTACTTTTTATTTGGGCCATTGACGGAAATGTCAACTCGCACTAGTACGAAGTGGCAAATGGAATCAAACACTTCAATTCCTCTACTGTTAATACTGGGTATCCAAATTTACAGACTCAAATTCCAATTGCAGGATTCCATTGGCAGACAAATCCAGCAGATTTTCTTTGAGCCTGGTTGCCAAATTTGCTTCATTTATAGCTGCATTTAAAATCGGATTTAAGATCCACCTTTGTCCAGTATTCTTCGACATATCTTGCATTGAGAAGTAATGAAACAGTTCTTCTTTAAACTTTTCTAACACCATTTTCATACCATGTATAAATTCCTCGATGTTTATCTCAGATCAAACTTCTTCAATAAAAGACTGTGTAGACTGAATCGAGGTGGTTTTAATTTAGAGACGATTACCACAAGTCAATGTTGTAAAACCATCGATTTTGTCTTTAGCAGTGATGACATTTTCATCCCGCCCTATAAGACGTTCATTCATACTAAAGGGGCCGTGTCAAGAAAAAGGTTGTTATAGAGAAATGAAAAATGTTATTTTTTGAAAAAACTCCATTCACTAAATTGCCATTTTCCAATGAGAGATATAGGCATTATTGGTCTATCAATCCTTGTATGTATAATGGAGGGGCATTCACTGAGACCTTAAAGATCCTGTTGAAACCACACGTTCAACAATTTGTATGTTTATATTTTAGTTCCTTTGTATATTCATGTAGAGTTATATTTTAGTTCTATTATTTTCATTCGAAATGCCTACTTCTACCTTAGTTCAAAATCGCGTTTTGTTTTCTTTTCCCTGGCGGCTGATCGGCGCCTTGCAATATTTACTATTATTCTTCGGCAGTTGAAGTAGGCGTCACCAAATACACACTTCATTATCTCCCTGGTTTTTACGAGGCTAGCTCAGCTAGTAACAGTCGATGTTGAGTTTCCCAGCCCGATCGGTCTCCCAGATAAGACCTACCCGTATAAAACCGATAATTTACAGACCAAATGGGTCAAGTTTCATAGTAAATAATTTAATTCCTTTATTTCCTGCATAATAAGTGCATTTTTCTATAAGGTTAAGATTTGTATAGTGATTCAAACCCAAAGCAAAGTTATATTTTTAGTGAATATTGCTTTGAAAACCACAAAGGAAAGAGTAGGATCGTTCTAATAATTACTATTTCATACTGAAAGGCTTGTCTATATTCATCGTTCCATCTGTATGAATATTCGACGTTAAAGTTTATTGAATTGTTAACGAAATACAGTTATCATTTATGCAAGAGAACCAGTCATATTATAGAATTCCAGTCCACTAAATCGATGGCATCCTGTTTATACGACAGCATAAAATTTGTTGTCATTTCAACTGATGTGGCATCAACGGCCACATCAGATCCATTGAGCCATTGCAAAGAGGGGGACTGAAATACCCTTTTAGGGGCCGGAATCCTTTTGCGGTATGTAATATTGGAAGAAATAGTCAAATTCGAAAAAAAAATAATATCTAGAAGTGCTTAGACAATCAAAGACACTGGCTCCTTTAGATCTATCAATCCTCACACAGATGTGGTAATTTCTTACCGATTCTAAAGGAACCCGTTTGTTATTGAACCTATTCGTTTCCTTCGGGTATTTCCGTTGATGTGCTTTGACGATGGGTGAGTCTGTTCCATAATTTTGCCACGCACTTTATGGAGTAATTTTTCTCAATCAACTGAAGTTTTTCAGATTTTATTGAATGTTTTGAAAACTCTGTATTGATCTTTCAGTTTAAATATTTTTTATTGTACCTATTTTCTGTTGTTTGGTATTGGATTGGGTAAATTTATGAAAATATGAATATTGTGGAATTCGCCGTATCTGAAATATGAATTTTAAGCTTTCCATTAATTACTATACCAATCATTCATATTAAAAAATAATTTTAGTTCCTAGCATGAGCGAACCGATATTTTTCCAAAAAAGAAAAAAAATAACGCTCAACATAAAACTCAATTTACTTCGCCTCACAAAATAACGCATTCCATATACCCAGTAGGTATTAACATTTAAAAAGCGATAACGTCTATCGGATACAACATAGTAAACACTCAAATATGGCCCAGTTTACCGTATCGCGGAAAATATTGTTTTCGCGATCATTTTCACGAGCCATATTCGAACAATTTGCTGGTCATATACAAAATCGTTGCACCGTCCAAATTAATGCAGGTTATAAAAGAGACTGATAAAATAATTATCATCACAAGCTCGTTCCCCGGAACTGTTTTATGAGCTGTGAAGTAGCATTTGAATGAACGTTTTAAATAAGAATAACTAAAAATATGTAAACGAGTATTATTATTTTCTCAGAGCGAATATTAACCAGTACTTTGAGCTAAAAATATTCAAAGTGGATAGTGAATATGAGAATTTAAATTATGAGCAATGGAAAACATAGTAGAAGCGAGAACTCAGAATCACAAAAAATTTTGTGAACGTGATGAAAATATAAGCCTTAGTAGCTTATTGGTCTTCCTTTGTAGGGTATGTGGGGAAAGGAGAGAGGGGAAGGAAAGAAGTAGATGAAGACGATGGAAAAGGGGAAGGGAATAATGGGAGGGACCCTCTAGACCCCTCAGAGGGGACGAGTCTGGTCAAGTAGGAGGAAGGGAAGAGCAGTGCGCGGGAAGGAATAATGTAGGGGGTGGATGGAGGGTGTTACAGATGAATTTAGGGAAATGCAGGATAGTGCATGATATATTGGATGAAGTTATTTTTAGGAGGGAAGTGGAAGTGGTGTG
The DNA here is from genome assembly GCA_947563755.1 of Lochmaea crataegi. Taxonomy (NCBI): domain Eukaryota; kingdom Metazoa; phylum Arthropoda; class Insecta; order Coleoptera; family Chrysomelidae; genus Lochmaea; species Lochmaea crataegi. The sequence goes on along the minus strand of OX387435.1, from coordinate 36,295,505 downwards.
TGGATCCGAGGTAAATGCTTGATATGTGGGAAAGCAGGGATGGATTATGGAGGGACCGCCGCCCGTCTCGAAGTATGCTAGGGTAGTGATTCCGAGGCGGGGGTAACGGCGGGTTTGAGGTGGGTTTGGTTGGTAGGTCAGTGATGAAATTGAACCCAAGTTTGTGTTTAACAAACCCTACAAAATACAAATAAAACAGAATACGAAGTCAGATGCTGCAATAATGCTATACGCATATTCACATACGGCTCAAAACCAAAGAAGGCTCAGGATGAGGTGAATACTCCAGATCACTGAGCCTAAGAATTAAGTGGGGAATGGGAAAAAATACCAGCGTGGTTCAAACAGAACTGGCTGGAATCTCAATTGCCACAAAAGAACCAACCAGAAATGAAATTTCTAGCAAAAACATAATAATCTGCTCTGACAGCAGACAAGCCCTATTATCATTGAACAGACAACGTGTTATATCAGGGCTAGTATTAAAGTGCCGATTCTTTAGCACCTGCCGATATAAAGGAGACGTGTCCTCCTAGTGACCTGTCCATCTTCCTGGAAAGGACATGATGGACGATGACCTAGGAGGACAACTCCTTGGAAGGACGTACAATGGGCCACATGTTGCCTAAGTGCTGTGGGCCTAAACTCTCCCTCCCTACTCTACAGATACAGATACAGATGAAGGCAATGAAAATTGCTTAATTGATTGACCTACAATTTTTTCGCTCCTTGGTGCCTTTCTTATATGTGTACTCAAGAAGATCACGTCAAAAAATTTTTTAAGTTGATCATTTTGTTTTTAAGTTGCAAAAAAGTTGCACTTAATGCTCTTATTATATAACTTACCATTCTATTTTTATTTTTAAACATGTATGTAATGTTTGATATGATATCAATTGTTTATCTACTCATCTGTTTTGCTCAAACTTTGTTATTTGTTTCCCGAAACCACTCTAGGGGTAGCTCTGTTAATTAGAACCCAACAATGAATGGTTGAGTGAAAATTCACAATTAGGCCTTTGAAAATTAATTTATAATTAAATCCAAAGCTCAGATCCCTTTTCACTAAGCTACCCTTTATCTTTCAGTTAATTTTGGTTTTAAAACGCGTCGCGATAACATATCATAACTTACTAATATTTTTAATTTATGACTGCATTTTTATATAAAAATAAATCAATCAACTCAACTCTTTAAAGTTCGTGAAGTAGATAGTAATGTTTGCAATAATCCGCATTTTATTCTGCTGTTCTCAGCAACACTGCATAGTTTTTCTCTTATTCCGTAACTCGAACACGTCTTGCTAACATTAAACTTATTAGTTTCAACTATTTCTAAGTTTGCCGCTAGTTTATTAGCGGTGTATCGGATTTTGAAGGTTTTGCAACTATTTCATGAGATTTGAAACTTTTACTTTAAAAGTGTTGCATCTGCTGCCAATTATAACAAGGAATGTTGTTTTTATTTGATAAAGTGACATTTTGCACCGACTCTTTTAAACTTTGTTTTAAGTTGAGATTATTATTTTGCAGCATTGTAAATGCCGGGGCATCGAAAGTTTTGTTCTTAACTTAGAAAGCTTAAAGTGGGCTAAAACTTGAAAAATATGCACCGAAAACGGATAGACTGACGGTAGAGAGATCAAGTTCCCTCAACTTGTCTTTTGAGTTTGAATCTTCCCGTAAAAAAACTTTTTGTAACAAAGATTTTTTACACTCAATTGTTTCAGCACTATTGTTGTTTACTTTCAGTTAATGGTTTTTATTTTGGCAATAAAAAGAGCATTTTTCCTTTTTCTCAAAATTTGTAATTATGTCAACATAAGTTAAGGAACATCCCCTAAGCAGTTGGTAATAATGCCAAGCTATTTCGAATTTCAAGACAAACAATGAACTTGAGTAACAAAGATGTATCTGATATAAACTTATTTGTTTGTTTAAGGGAGGATTTAAACGGTTTCCGGTGGTGAAAGAGATTATCCTTTTTATTGTGAGTATATACAGTGTGGAAAAGTTAAATGAAATAAATTCATGGTTTCGTTAACTATGTATATTCATAAAAAATCCCGAAACATTTCAAATTTAAATTGAAAATTAACATTTTTCAACGTTAAAATGTGATCCCTGGCTTCTACCCCCTTCGAGTGACAGTTAAATCTGAATTTGGAAGTTCAGCAAATTATCCCTCATAAATATAGAAATTTTTTACAAATAAATCGATCCCTCGTAAAAATATAACCGTACGACCATAGTAGAGGAACATTTCAGCAAATAGATTCACCCCTTTTTAAAAATTTCATCGTTGGAGATAGTCTATTGCTTAAATGGTTAAAATTGTCAAAACCAATCAAAATTGCCAAATATGTTAAATATTTGGAAAATTTGTCAAAAATGGTCAATAATTGTCAAAGACTGTCAATAATTGTCAAAATTCGTCAAAAATGGTCAATAATTGTTAAAATTTTTGAAAAATTGTCAAAATTTTTTAAATATGGTCAAAAATTGTCAAAAATTTGGGAAAATCGTCAAAAATTGTCAAAAACTGTCAAAATTTTGAAAAAATGGTCAATAATTATAAAAACTGTCAAAAATGGACAATAATTATTTAAAATTGTCAAAATTTTTAAAAAATTGTCAAAAATGGTCAATAATTGTCAGAACCTGTCAAAAATGCTCAAAAATTGTTGAAATTTGGAAAAATGGTCTAAAATGGTCAAAAATTTCGAAAAATTGTCAAAAATGATAAATAATTGTCAAAACTGTCAAAATTGGTCAATAATTGTCAAAAATGGTCAATAATTGTTAAAATTTGAAAAAATTGTCAAAAATTGTCAAAATTTTGAAAAAATGGTCAATAATTGTCAAAGACGGTCAATAATTGTCAAAATTCATCAAAAATGGTCAAAAATTGCCAAAATTTTTGAAAAATGGTGAAAAATTCACGAAAAATGGTCATTCTATGCAAGCTTCTGTCGGCGGTCCGACGACCGCTCACCTTTTTTTAAATGTCAATTTCTTGAAATTTGACAACGTCGGTATTTCGTATGATATATATCCGCTCCTCTACAGCATGGCGGTAACGCCTCAGAACTAAAGACTTTAAGATAATACTTTTCCAAATATATACATACAATATTATTTGCTATTAACTCCACTTTGTAAGCCATTAATATTCAGTCAATACTTTCTATCAACTGAAAAATTTACAATTCAAACAATGTCTACCGAAAGAATCACTATATATTCATGGTAGGGAAGTTTTGGGATAAATTTTCTTGGTAGTTCTTCTTATAACAAGATCAGCAGAATGTACCGAAAACTCATTGTTAAAGTTGTTTGATGAAAAGTTGAAAGGAATATGAAAATTGAAGTTTACTTTGAAAAGTATTAATAAAGACGGAAGGAAGGTACTCCTTTTTGTAATGAATCTTGAGTTAATTGCAAAATATTAAATATTAATGGAAATAAAATTCGGAAATACTGAACAGATTCTGACGATTCCTTGAATGGTAAAACTTAATCATCAGAAGAAAATGCTGACAGCGAGTCCGAAAATGAGCCTATATTGAATAAAAGCGAGGGACGTCCTAGAAGAGCAAGGAAAAGAAAATTTCCAGAACAGCATAGATGTTTAAGGAAGATAAATACCAATAGCAATGAGCAGCATTATACGGCGAAAGGAAAACTTGTAAAACCCAAGAAATTTGTTGAATTTGTTTGCAAATGCCAAATGAAATGTCATGAAAAAATTTCGGTAGAAGAGCAACGTAATTTTTTTGAACATTACTGAAATCTGGCAGACTTGTAACGAAGAGAAGATAAAGGGAGTGAAAGCCGGCTGAAGAGAAGAGAAGATAATGCATTTACCATGCCTGCAAGAAACTTATTTTCCAATCAACGGTAAGATAAAATCGACATTATCCTTCGGAGGAAGAGAATAAACGGTAAAAGAATAGTTTCCGACGGAATGCCTTGCAAATCACCGTAGAATATCGGTTGGACGTCGATAATAAACCCTTTCATTGATCTCAGGGTATGGATCTTAGCCTAAATTAAGATGTGTTGGACACTCATCATTGGAAAAAGGGCCGGTAAAGTAATAGAAGATAGTCTGGTCGCCAACTTGTTTTTATTCTCTTAAACAAGTAAAAAGAGGTGTTTACATATTTCAGGTGATCGCTCTTTCACCCCACACCTCCGCACCGTACAGCTGCTCTTCCATCCTACCAATTATCATCCTCTTCTACTCTCCCTGCCCTTTCACATTACACATCAATCTCCCCAGCCATGCTGCTCTAACTTTCCCCTTCCCTGCCGCCTTTAACATATGATTTTTGAAGGATAATTGGCTATCCAACCACACCCCTAGGTATTTCACAGACTCCTCCATACGTATTCTCCTTCCCTTCATCATCATCACCACTTCCCTCGTCTTGCTCCGTCCTTTCACTAGCAACCTTACCGTCTTATTTTCCGCCACTTCTAGTCCTTATTTCACTTTCACTTCATAGGAAAGAAAAACACGAAGTTGCCTAATTTTTTCTTTCTGAACAATACCAAACATACTTTTTTTGGATAGAATGTATTACCATAAGTCATCAATATATTCCCACCTCAGTTATATAGTTAACATCTTAAAATGACCGAGTTTCCTTATCAATATTCATCCTTCATCCATTGGGTGGCGGCCACTGATTTTCGTTACAAGATTATGCCATCAAAGTTCAACACTGTTTATGTAAAAAGGTCTCGCAAATCAGATGAACCGTTTTCAAGGGTCCGAATAAGAAAGTTTCCACGTTATCCATTTTAACACGAAATTGAAATCGACTCAGAAGCTCATGAGATGAGAATATTGAAATTTTCCTCTTGAATAATTCGTGAAAAGTAAAATTTATATAGAAAATTTGATTTTTACACTATTTTTTTGAAAATACAGTGAACGGGTCCCTTGGGACATTTGCAGTTGGACATCCCTGATTTAAAGCATGCAGTAACTAATTCAACATTTCTAATGTATTTAAAGTTTTCGACTTCCAGAGTTATTAGTTAGGGTAACATTTTATCAACGAAATTCGCTGCAGCTCTAAAATTCGAAACAATGTATGGATTGTGGAATATTTTGATTAGAAAGTTTCTTAATTATTCTCGACACCCGACAGTTACATTATTTCTATTCATCTACCGTAAAAAAATCATCAGTTGTACTGTAAGATTTATTGCAATTTCGAAAGTTTTAATTCAGTTTTAATTCAGTTTTAATTCAGTTTCTGTCACCAAATTCGAAAATGCTGAATTTTTTCTGAGGCTTTTTATGATACTTTTTTTTTCGGGTCGAGATGGGAAACTCATGTTCGAAAGGGTCCAGGACCCAAACAGTATTGGACTCATCCCCAAGGGGATGCCTACCAACCAAAAACACCAGAAACTCGCCGTTACCGCCGCACACTCTCCGCTCACACCGTCGTCCTCTCCCTAATATCACTCCTGCCTCTCATGCCATATCGAGTCCCTCTCTCCCTCTAACCATGCTCTTTACTACGCCACTCTCATCCATCCATTCCTCCTCCCCCCTCAACATTATCACCACCATGCTCTCCCAGTACACCGCCTCTTCAACTTCTTCAGCACTTCCTCGTTCCTCAAGCATCTAAACACATGCCCCACATCATCCTCCACTTCACACCTCTCGCACACTCCAGTCTCTTTTTTCCCAATCATGTGGAGGTACCCTACTCTCGACCCATGTCCAGTGAACACATGTGTCCAAGAAGTAGTTCACCTCCCCGAATTTCCGGTCCATCCAATCTCTCCTATTCCCAATCGCTCCTTTTAGCGCCCCCTCATACTCCTTCCACCTCTCCATTTCCCCATCCATCAATTCCTGTACTTCCTCTCTGGTCGCTCCCCTCACGTCCAATGGGTAGGATCTTGCCAGCACAGCTGCTGCCAGTCCACCCACTGACCTGCACCCCTGTACCACCATCAGCAGTATCCCTCTCTGCACTCGCAGGAGTGGCCTAACCCTCGCATTCACCCCCTACCTTCGCACCGTACAGCATACTCTGCTCTACCGTCCTACCAATTACCCTCCTCTTCCACCCTCTCGGCCCTTTCACATTCATTACACATCAATCTTGCAAGCCATGCTGCCCTCACTTTCCTCTTCTCTGCCGCCTTTAACATATGAGTTTTGAAGGATAATTGATCATCCAATCACACCCATCCTCCATACGAATTCTCCTTTCCTTCACCTTTGCTCCGTCTCTTCACTAGCAACCCCACCATATTACCTTCCGCCACTTCCAGTCCGCACCACTCTATCTTCTCCACATATTCTCTCCGCCTTTCTTTCTATCTCTTCCTCTCCCTTTGCCGTACATACCAGACACACATCGTCCGCATACACCGTAATCTCACATCCCTCTTCACATACTATTCCACAAACCTCATCAATTATTTTATGATACTTTAGGAAAAATTAAAGTTAACTATGAACAAACTTCAATATTGTTTCCATAATTACCCAATGTCATGACCTGAGGAGTACAAGAACAACAAAGATGTCGGGGAAAAACACCAAGAAGAAGTCGACGCAAAGAAAAAGCAGCGAGTTTGAGGAACTCATGGACAAATACGGAGCCCAAAGCAAGAAGTTATAAGAAGTGAGGAAGAGGCACGCAAAACGAAAGTCAGGAGACGAGGATGAACTGCTTAAACTAATGATGGATACAAAAGGAGCAGCTGCAACAAATAAAGAATGAGCAGGAATACAAAATAAAGAAAATTCGAGACGAAATGGATGGGCTCAGAAAAGCCATGGAAAATATGTCAAAGATAATGGAGAAAATGCAAGAGGAGACTAGAAGCAAAAGCAAGAGCATCCGAAGGAAGGTGCAGGGAACAGAATCCTACCGAAATGACAACAACGAGGAGATGGACTTCACCGAAGTGGTGCTCACAAAGAAAATGCAGAGATATCAGAGGAAAGCAGCAGCCCAAAAGAACGTAAACGAAAAAAAAATGAAATGATGCACGAAGCTGTCAAGGAAAACAACCAGCTGGCCATTACAGGTCATCCCAAGGATCATTCATCAGTGGAGCTCCGTAAGGAAAGACATGCAACGGTAGGGGATACAGACGAGATTTATCACCATCCGAGACAGGCTCGGAGGAAGGAAGAATTGTCATCCGGGGAATGACAAACAGCGAGGATATCAGCGAACTACAAGAGGAAATACAGACAACATTTGGAAATTTAATCGAATATCTGTGATTATTTTGCATGAATCAGTGGGTTATTTAATAAATTATTAACTTTGCGTTGCGACAGAAATTTACAGCGAGAGATATCTGTTTGATTAATTACTTGGTGTTATATATACTCTAATCCAGAGTTTGTAATTCGTATAGAGCTTAAACAAAATAACTATGTTGGTCTCAAAATGACAGGTTATTAATTAAATGAACGAAATTAAATGAAACTTCCAATCGTTAGTATCATCATTAAAGATATACAAAATAATGGCAGAACAATGACAATACAGAATAATGAAGAGAATGATACTATCAATAATTAAAAGTTCTTTGAAAACACTAAGTTGTATCGTAAATCTTGCATTTCGGTGGCAAAGTTTGATATTTTTAACAAAACCTGTGGATTAGTCCCACACTAATGTCCTAATTCGAAGATATCTTTATAAATGTTGTTCATTCCCAGCTCCATTTTGAATGAGTACCTGCAAATGTCTTAAAGAATATTTCACAATTTGTTGATTCAGCATCTGGCCTGAAGGATTTAATAATAAAAGTTTATAAATCTCTCATTGTACAGTAAACAGAAACAGATCCGTAGTCGGTAAAATTTAGATACTAAAACATAAATTAAATTTATTATCTTGCCTCTTATTGATGATACAATATTTAAATCCCATTTGAGAAATAGCTCTCCACAAATAAATTAAATATTATTAAATCACCTTCAAGCCAACTCAATAAAAGTAACAACCTTGCCATACGAACTCACAATATCTGCAGTATATTGCCCACCCCGACACAACATAAAACAAAATGATCTTGAAGAGTTCTTCAGTACCTTAGGAGATACATTTGTAGCAGGAGGTGATTACAAATGCAAACACACCAAGTGGGGATCGCGACTGTGCACAACTAAAGGAAGGGAAGTATACAAAACCATAGAAGTTAACCGATACTCATTTATCTCGACAGATACTCGTACATACTGGCCAACCGATCCACACAAAATTCCAGACATTTTGGACTTCTTCGTTACAAGCGGAATAAACTTACATAGTAATGACTTAAATTCTGACCACTCGCCTATTATAGCAACCGTTGGAGCGTCAGTCATAAACAGAACCCCACCACAAAGATTACACAACTTTAAAACAGACTGGGAAGTATACCGTAACGAAATTAATGATGCAGTAGATTTAAAGATAAAACTTAAAGAACCAGAATAAATCGAAAGGGCAACAGAACTATTTAGCTCACAACTTCAGCTAGCAACCCAAACTGCTACACCAAACACGAAGAAGAAGAAATAAAACAAAGACGTCCCACTCGAAATCAAGAGACCAATAGCAGAAAAGAGACAAGCCCAGTCAAGATGGCAAAGGAGCCACACTCCGGCAGATAAAACCATCTATAATCGACTTGAATACAAAACTCAATGAAATAAGGGATGCACAATTCGAAGAATATGTGTCTAAACTAACAAGAACAGATAATTCCATCTGGAAGCCAGTAAAAAATTTAAAAAACCCAAGATATCAGTCCCTCCTGTGCGAGAAAACGAACACGAACCATAGGCTATAAACGACAAAGAAAAAGCTAATTTATTTGCAGATCACCTCATTACAGTCTTCCAACTACTAAGTCACGAAATAGATCAAGAATTAGAAGAAAACTTATCAAATCCAATAAAAGCAATGACTCCAAAAAAAGTACTTAATAAGATATAGTTACTTAACCAGAAAGAAGCACCGGGTACCGACCTAATAACCACCAAAATGCTGAAATAATTACCAAAAAAGGGGTAGTCATGCTAACACATATTTACAACGCCATAATAAGACTCGCATATTGGCCAAATTCATTTAAAGTTGCACAAATTATATTGATTGGCAAACCAGGCAAAGACCCAGCCAACGTGTCATCTCACCGTTCAATAAGCCTGCTACCAACAATGTCCAAACTTCTTGAAAAACTACTCCTACAATAGATCTACCTCCACAGGAATGGATATCCTGCCACCAATTTGGATTCCGACACAAACTTACGACAGTGCAGCAAGTCCACCGACTCACGCTGGAAATAAACAAAGCCCTGGAGAACAAAGAATACTGCTCTGCTGTTTTCCTCGATATCAAATTTTCCTCTTCCATCAAATTTCTACCTACTTCTGAAATCTTACCTAACCAACAGAACCTTCCAAACGAAAGTTAACGAAGAAAAGTCCGAACTTTTTCCTACTGCAGCAGGGGTGCTGCAGGGTAGCGTACTTGGCCCACTACTTTACATACTGTATACATCAAATATACTAGAGACACAGTATAGTTTGGCAAACTTAACTGATGATGTGAAAGGAATGCGGTCGAAAACATTCGATATTGCCACGTTTAACTATGAAAAAGCTAAAGTGCTAAGGATGTAGTGATAATAATTAGAAAATGGACTTTTTATTATTAATAATATGTCAATAATGATTCAACGTTAGTTCTTTAATGTGTTGATTTTGTCTATCAACATTATTTTTTCAATTTCTGAATATTAAAAGATGAACACTTTTCCAAATATGATATGGGTTTTTTTCAAGCAGACAACGTTGTGCGAAAACCATAATTACCACGCCCTCCGAACTAACTCAATTGGTGAATATTTATCGAACCGTCGTTGCTAAGTAACCACCTGACTTCCTATTGGAAAGCGCGTGCGTGTGTTCTTCCCTCTCACTTCGACAATTGACTGATATTGATTATCCAGTGGCGTAGCTATTGTCAGTGTCTATCATTGTATTCTCAGTTTTATTTGGCATTCCAATCTTTTGTATTTTGTTTTCAGTATTAATAAACTTTTTTGTGATTTTGTCGACAGGATCATAAAATCACATGGACATATACCTTTCCGTGAATTGAATCCTATTGAATTAGCTTGGGCACAATTAAAATTTTTAATACCGAAGAAGCAATGTCCTCAATAACCATGGATGATTGGCAGAAATTCTCTAGACACGTTAAGGACATTGAAGGGAAATTTTGTTTTCATATTTTAGTTACCTGTTGTTTCACTTGTTTATTGTTTGCTTTGCTGTGTTTTAACGTTGTAAACAAATATCAAACTCTAACTGAGCTGCCTACTCCAAGTGTAGTATGAGGTAAATTTAAATTATTTCAAGTTCTGAAAGGTAGTATGTGGTTCTAAGTCCGTTCGCGGTATAATTAAAATTATTTACTGGTTCGGAACTAGGCATGCGCTCTAGATAATTCAAAGTTAATTCCAGACTGGTTCGTAATCAGTTCAGATTGTGACCTGCGAACATAGCTATTATTTACTAAAATTATAAATTTCAAAACAATTTCCCTTAAATATAATCGGTTGATTTGCTTGATACGAGTAAAATGTTTTGAAGATCGCTTTTGCTATAATGTAGATTAATTTAAATTCTTGAACGCAGCGCTTTTACTAAACCTATTAATTTTCGCCCATACCTTTACACATCAAAACCAAAATTCCCCCGTCAGTGTTCGCGTACTTAAGAACAATTAATATTAAATTAACGCTGCTTTGTTGTAAGTACCTGACTTTCCCAGTAAATTTATGTAAAGCATACACCAATGAATTATACCACCCAACATTTATGTAACGTAAGATAACCGGACAATAAAATTTATCCGGTAATCGTGTAGTGCCGCGGGTAGCCAGGCAACCATTAATAAGGGCTGTTTAGACAACAAATAACTCGTTTGAAAATGAAAAATAAGGAAACATTTAAACCCCAAAGAATTCACGAAATTAACCAGGAGAAAGGAGAAGCTAAGTGCCACGGAACTGTTGTGCGTACTTCCAGTTGTGAAAAAATGGGATAGGAATAATTCCTTCCTACTTGTGGAGAACATGAGCTTGCTCACAACCGGGTCCAGGCTGGATTCACCGCCTAGTGCAGCCGACCAAAGGCTGTACTTGTTGAAAGTATTGGACAGCAAGCCTCAATCTTCCAAGAGATTGATCCGTGCATTGGGTGAATGCTGGAAAGAGGCTACTTTAACATCCAGATTAGGAAGTCAGTCCCAGTTCATAGGTATCGAGCCTCGACTGAGAATCCCTTCAAATTTTACATAGAGAGTGCCTACTGAAATAAGATACCAGGTTTGAGGCAAGCCAAGTCCTTACCGGACCCTTCAGGCTAGAATGACAACCTTTTAAAACTCATCTTTGTCCCTAATAACAATATGGTTAATGCGACAATCAAAATTAAATTGACAGAATGTATTTAATAAGTAGATTAATTCCGAAATTAGTTTCATTTTATTCCATATAGGTTAGGATATCGAACATTTCGAATGAATATCTCAAAGTTTTCCTTTTTTGATACAAAATACATAGCTGGTGTAAAATAAAGTTTTATGTTAAACTCTCTAGTGAATAGGGCAGAATGATACATGAAAATTCAAAACTTTCTACATAAAGACCGCCAATAGAAGTTATTTTCGAAATTACATTTTCCGAGAACTCCATGGATTGAATATATCGTCGAAGGAAATTCATATGGGTACGGAGAAAAGTTTCCACAAATACCTACCAACTACATCATCTATTCTAATCACTCCTTTTTCATTGGGTATTTAATGAGAACCAGTGACAAGTTTATCAAATAAATTTATTTTCACTTCTTCGTATACACGACAAATTTCGTTCTCTGTAAAGTGTAAATTTTCAATTACAACTTTTAGACTGTTGGAAACCAATATCTTGTCACGAACATGATAATTTCAAATCGTATCCCCAGAACACAAAGAAAAGTTGAAGTTTTTCTCATAAAACTTGAAATAAAAAGTAATTGCACTATATCATGTACATTAGGGTCTAATATTGATTTGAAAATAGTTCTAATGCGGAATGCTAGAACTACTGTTACTAGTTTAATCTTTTTACAAGCGAGAGGGAGTTTAACGTTTTTTCTTTTATCCGAGGAAGGTGGAAACATGACCACAACTCCGATGTCTATGTGAATCTACACCTGTCCTTAAGAGCAACAACGTACTCCCGTAAGCTTAATTATTCTCAAACTTCCACGATATCACTTCAGATCACATTAGACACATTAAAATTTAATTTTGATCGAACGGTTGAGCTGCTATCTCCGTTTCCAGAGAAACTTTGATTGTCTTCTGTATGTTCCTTGTGGTGAACTAATTTTTTTTTGTTAATTATTTTGGGAAACTAAACCACGATCTTTTTCATATTTTTTAATTCAACGTTTCGGTAGCGTTCCATCTATCGTTATTGTACTCAAATTCGGAAACCTTAAGATAGGTTTTAAATAAGAAATTATTAAAAACTAAATCGATCAGCATAAAAACAAAAATACAAATCTTTAAGACTTTGATCAGACCAGTCATCACTTACGCTCACGAAACGACAACCATAAACAAAAAAAAAGAAGAAGAAGATTTAAAAATAATAGACAGGAAAATATTGAGAACAATACTTGGACCAGTCATAACAAGAGATGGAGAAAGAAGATTAAAAAAAGCATAGAAATAGAAAAGGAAGCAGGTGGAGAAGATATAGTCCGATATATAAAAGCAAGGAGACTGGAATGGTTGGGACGCATTATGAGAAGAGCACCAACAGAAATATTGAAAAGAAGAACAACATGGGTTCCATTGAAGACGAGAACAAGAGGAAGATGGTGGAAGAAGAGACAGATGGTGGGATCATGTAGAGGAAGATATAAAACCATTGAAAATCAGAGACTGGAAAACAAAATACAGATACAGAAGAAAATGGAGAACTATAACAAATGAGGCCAGGACAGATAAAATATTATAGTCGCACTGATATAAGAGGAGTAATATATCCACCTCGCCAATAGGATTTAACACAGCTCTATTGAGTTAGCCATAATCCCCCGGGATTGAACGGCCATGATGATGATGATGACGAAGATAGGTTTTAATAAACAAAATTGAACATGACGACTAAATAAACATGACAAAATATCCATAGTAACAATTTAAGACTAAGTGATAGTAAACTAACTATATGAACTATACTACATTCTTCCCGCCGGAGCTAATGAATGTAATCCTTCAGGAATGCAGGAGGACTTCTTGCTCTAGTAGATCTACTGTTATCGTAATCCTGCACGTGAGGGATAGTATTCGGTTCGGACATTGGATGGTCAACTAAAGGACTGGGAGGTGTTACAGCATCGTCAACACTAGTTCGTGGTTCTTGAGTAACAGTGGGTTGTTCATTCTCAACCATTGTTTGTAGATCTTGAGCTGCCAGAGAAGAATCTTCTTCTGAAACTTGTAGAGTGTTATAGTCGTGAAGAGGGGCTAGATATCCCAGAGCAAGCTCTACTTTTTCAACCATAAGATAATTCTTGCTTGTCCGATGAAAATCTCTTATTAAAACGGGACCAGTACTTTACCAAGTCGGAAGAGAGATTCCGTTCATTGAGTGAACATTCTTTCGTGAGGTGTAGAGTTAGTGGTTGTGCATAGTAATGATCGGATAGAGCGAAGAGCTTCAGGCAGTACTTTTTCCCATTGATTCATCTGAAGATTACGTGACTGAAGAGCCAATCGAATCGTTTTCCATGTAATACCATTGTAGCGTTCGCACTGGCCATTTCCACGGGGATTGTATGGAGTCTCACTGAGAATAGTGAGAAAACAAACCTAATGCCCTTCGAAAAGATAAAATATCATTGGGTTCTGAGAGTTCAATGAGAGGCTTAATACGATCAGGATCAGGCTTAATCATAATGTGACCTAAAAGTTTAATTTTTTTGGTAGAGAATTTTGATTTACTTCTGAAATATACATTTTTCCCAGAATATTCAGTGCCTCCTGATAAGAAGAACACTCTGATATGTGTTCGTACACATTAGTACCAACGTAATTGATAAGGATATTTAATTTTCTAGTACTTTCCTCGTTTTCTTCCTCAGAGGATTCTTCTGTCAAAGTGATAGCAGATGTCAAAAAAATTTGAAACGTATGGATCCAATGGTTCTTTGGTTCTTTGGAAGCTGTGGGAGAGTTTGGATCAGTGTAAAATTTCTCAGGACGAAGCAAACGATCCATCTTCACTCTTCACAGAATTTTGTTTATTAAATTGTTATAAAATTAGGAAACCTTAAGATAGGTTTTAATAAACAAAATTGAGCATAGTAACAATTTATGACTAAGTGAAAGTAAACTAACTATTATTCGTAATTTCAATTTCAAATTTTATAGATTTTTCTCCTTCATTTATTTTTGTATATTTACATCAAACAAAATAGTCAAAATTGAAGTAAATTCTGTAACGCCCGGTATAGAATATATACCAACTAAACATTGTTTAAAAAAACACTTCTCCATAAGCTGAAATATTCTGGAGGAACGTAAATTGTATATTTCGGAATTGGAATAAAAATTGAATAGGCTCGTTGTAGCATCTCTGGCTTCGCTCTATATACGCCAACAAATAATTATATCCCATTTGCAGCATTTTCCTTATAATCAACGTGAACCTACAACGAGTCTGCCATTATAAATTATCAGAGTTGTATCATCCAGTATTTCTGGGAATGCATTACGCCAAAGGCACCCCACACTCACACAAACACACACAGGGTGCAAATCACGGCAAGTAATAATGATGTATTTTGCTATTGTTATTCATGGATGGTGCATAGCTGACTGTGATTGTCTTCTGACTACTGTTCATTCGATGAAAATGTGTGCTGCAGACCAGATGTAGTCTAACGATTAGGGTGAATATCAAATAGGCTGATTACAGATTACCAAAATAGAATCTATTACCGGTCAGATGGTTTATCGATAATATATTTAATTTTGATAAAACAGCTGAGAGCTTATAATCCGAAATACGCTTGCATATAGAGAGCAAAATTTTTAAAGCCAAGGTGTCTATGACGCAATGTATATGCAAGTGGTGTAGAATAAATGCCTTAGAATGGCAGTATCGAACGGCCAAAGAAACTTAGAACAAGTGGTGTAACAGCAGTGTAGTGGACAGGGAGCAGCCGAGTAGATAGGACCTATGGAGGACAGGAACTATCGAGATGCCGAGAAGAAACGACAGACGTGCTAGCAGTCAAGCTAGCAACAGCCAAGGAAGAAAATGGCAAGATTCATCATCCGACGAAGATGACGAAGAAAACCCAGTCGAAATGAGATTGAGAATAATGGGAAAAGCGAAAGAAACAATCGAGAGGGTTAATGGAAAAGAAGAACGAGAAAAAACCAAAAAAGGGGCAGAAAATTTAAAGAAAGAGACAGAAAAATTGAGAAAACAATTAGAAAAATGGAGGACGAACTAACAGGACTCCGAAAAGCCATGGAGAACATGGCAAAGACGATGGACGCAATGCAGGAAGAAAAAAGGAACCGAAGCCGTTCAGAATATGCCCGTAGAAAGACACAGAGAACAGAATCCCCCCAAGAAGAAGAAGAAAACGAGGAAATGGATTTCATGGAAGGATCAGCGAAAAGAAGCAGCGCAAAGGGAAGCCAACGGAAAAGAAATGATGGATCAGGCCATCCAAGAAAACCAGAAGACAAAAACACACCGACCACCACCCATCATCCTCAGGAGTGTCCACCATTGGAGATCCGTGACTAAGGAAATACAAAGACAGGGAATCCAAACGAGATACATCACAATCCGAGAAAGACTAGGAGTAAAGATATCTTACGTAGGACCAGAGGACTACAGGAACCTAACCAGACCTACATGAGAGAAGACAGAAAAGAAGTGGAGTGGTATATGTATATGCCACGAGAAGAAAGAAAAGCAAGGATTGTCGTCAGAGGATTGATAAACTGCGAAGACACTAAAGAAATAAAGGAGAAAATTGAGAAAGAAGGAGTCAAGACTCCACTCCAGATTTGGCGAGAGGAAACCACTACCCTTCCACATGGAAGAGCTGGAAGTCGAATAGAAGAAAAGAATAAGGAAAATCACATCACAAAAACACATACAGAACGTGCGGATAAGATGGGAGGAGCAAAGAAGAGGAAAGGGGCTGACGCAAGGTTACAACTTTGTTTTTCGGATCGAGATGGGAAACTCATGTTCGAATGGGTCCAGGACCCAAACAGTGTCGGACTCATTCCCAAGGGGATACCTACCAACGAAACCCACCTCAAACTCGCCGTTACCCCCGCCTCGGAATCACTACCCTAGCATATTTCGAGACGGTCGTCTTCTCCTTAACTATCACTCCTACCTCTCATGCCTTATCGAGTAATTCTCTCCCCCTAACCATGCTCTCCACTACACCACTCACCTCCGTTCATTCCTCCTCCCCCCTCAACATTATCTCCACCATGTTCTCCCAATACACCACCTCCCCTAGTTTCCTCTCCAACTCCTTCAACACTCGTTCCTCCAGCATCTAAACACATGCCCAACATCATCCTCCACTTAACACCTCCGCACCGTACAGCATACTCTGCTCTACCGTCCTACCAATTACACATCAATCTCCCCAGCCATGCTGCCCTCAATTTCCCCTTCTTCGCCGCCTTTAACATATGAGTTTTGGAGGATAATTGGCTATCCAACCACACCTCTAGATATTTCACAGACTCCTCCATACGAATTCTCCTTACCTTTACCATCACCCTCACTTCCCTCGACTTGCTCCTTCCCTTCATTAGCAACCCCATCATTTTATCTTCCGCCACTTCCACTCTATCTTCTCCACAATCTTCCTAAACAGCCTCTCCGCCTCTCCCTTTGCCGTACATACCAGACACACATCGTCCGCAAACACGGTAATCTCACATCCCTCTTCACATACTATACCACAAACCTCATCAAACACACACTTCCAGAGCGTCGGTCCAAGAACCTAACCCTGGGGCACTCCAGGCTCCGTCTCATACCTCCTCCCTCTAGAGTCTACTATCATACGCCCCGTCAGGTATTCCCCCACCAGGTTAACCAACCCCTATCCCATATCACTGGCTAATGAGATTCAAAAAGAAGTGGGGGTAGAGATTAATTGATAATCTTATCATTACATCAGTGGATGATCACTGAAATTATTAGAAAATTATTTACCCAGCTTTATAATTGGAAAAACTTTTTAGAATGTTGATTAATTTTGCACAGGAACATTAATAACCAAGAGAGTTCGGATTAACAGATATGATTAATCAGAAGATAAAATTTCAGCCTTACTTGACGCGGCGAGGGAAACTAACCGAAATTCAATAATATTCCAAGCGAGAAAATGTACATAATTAAAATTTAAAATCCTAAACTAAACGGATGTATTCACGAGCAACTTCTCCGAAACATAAACATTACCTTCGTCAACCATTCGGATAATTATCTCTCAGGCAAACTCCATACTAATTGCCAGTTTTTATTGAACGAGACTCTGGAGTCATCCGGACCCGAATGGTAGAGAACCACTTTGTGGCAACATAACGACTTGTTTTGCCAATTCGCGATTAAAGGCTGGAATAATATTGGTCCACGCACAGCAGGCCTTTAATCCTTGTTTGTTTTCTCTTGTAATGCTTAACAGATGAGCAAACCGACGAACCGACGACCGTCTGGAAGTTGAAACTAACGATATTTCGGTTTCCGAGGGTAATGGCTATGTACGGAAATTACTACAGATACTAGATGTGATTTTATGTCTATCTAACCTAATTTACCTTCATCCAAAAGTTTCTTCTAAAAGTAGGATAGCAAAAACAAACAGGGTTTAAAAATAGCTCATTCACGCGGATAATGAAACGTTATTGCAGAAATTAGGCACCATTCACGAGGACAACCTTCGTGTTTTTTTAGTATTTTTACGATGACCATTTTAATGAACGAAGATACTAACCGTAATTAACATACTAATGACAGCCATATTAGTAAAAAAAGATAAATGAACACCTCATTCTTAATCGGTTTACATAAATCTGTAATCTCATGTGGAACATCTCCGAAACTTTCAGTATCAAATTTCAACGTGGGTTTTTTGGTAAATTTATTACTATCGTTTTAAAACATGATTAGAACACGACGACCTTTTTCTTTAGGTAGTAGCACTGAAATTTGGTATTGGGTTTCTTTATTATTAATATATACTTGCAATAAAACCCATAAAAGATGTATGTAATAAAACTACTGCAATAAAATGTCGATAAATGTTAATCGAAAGTGTCCCGCTGAGCAGATTTAGATTGTTCTTACAAAAAATGGTTATTACTGTATTAAATTCATTTTTCTGGTTAAAAATATTTCTGGTTTATCGAGTGATCCAAATGAAGTAAAGTAATAAAAAACACTTCCTAAAGTATGAGTGGATGATAAAAGTAAATGAAACACGCACGACAACGCAGCAGTTGTGTATTTACATAATTCTAGCAAGAAGAATTCTAATTATTTGATGAAGCCCATTTTACCGAGAAGGTAAAGTATTATTAGTTCTAACCTTAGGTTTGTTTTGCCAAAAATACAAGTGAACTACGACCAGAAATCTAAAAAGGTAGTAAATCACCAACCACTTGAGTTATAAGCAGGCGGTCGATTTTACGCAGAGTTGTATCTGTCCTAGCCATTAAATTTTGTTTTATAGGTAGGTATAATGATATTGGATAAAATATAAGAAAAATCGCTTCAATATAATTGAGAATTGTTATGTTATGTTGTATGTCCGCGGTCAGAAGAATGACTACTAGGTTTTCTGGATAAACCGCGTTCAGAAAAATAATTTTCTCGACGTTTCGACTCCTGCTTTGGAGTCATTATCAAGAGATAGAAAAAGGTAGGTTAGGGAGGATAACATTCCGTATATAGAAAGCCAACACATACCAACCGTTATCTAAATGCCAATTCACATCATCATCTCTCCCAACTCAATTCGGTAGCTCATACTTTAGTATCCCGCTCCATCCGACTCAGCGACAATAATACTAGACCTTCCGAAATTATTTCATTAGGAAATGCCCTTCTACAAAATGGTTTCGATAAATATCACATAAAAAGAAGCATCCAAAGACATCTAGCTCCTCCTCTTTCGTCTCCCCCTTCTGAATCCACTTCTCATACAGAAAATCGAATAATTATTCCTTATATCAAAGGTATCACCGACAAAATCAGTAGAGTCCTTAGGCTCGCATATTCACCACTGACAAAAAGATTTCTCACCTAGTTAGGCCAGCAAAAGATCAAGTCCCCAACGAAAATCAGGACGTGTAGGAGGTTCCCTATTGTGATTGTCCCCAAACTTTCATAGGTCAAACAAATCGTCGAGTCCAACATAGAATTTTTGAACATTCCTTATCCGTCAAAAATTTAAATTCCAACAATGCATTAACCCAACAGGTCACTCCATAAATTTTTTTAAAACCAAAACTCGATCCTTAAAATCCCGTACTATTGGAGAGGCAATAGAAATAGAGAAACTTCCAAATTATATGAACAAAAGAGATGACGGCCAGCGATTACCATCGACATGGAAACCATTACTTACCCGCCAAATACCCAACAACCATTTACCTCCAACCAATATCCCGCCTACCGTTTCCCCGCCTATCATTTTCCCACCATCATCTCCTACTCCTACGACTCGTCAGTTATCTTTGAGGAGTATGCAGATTGAGACCTCGGAGATAACTGCCGGGTACAGTACGACTAGTGGAGTAGGCAATCGTACTGAACCTTATCCTCCCTAACCCACCTTTTCCTATCTCTTGATAATGTCTCCAAATCAGGAGTCGAAACGTCGAGAAAATTCTTTTTCTGAACGCGATCTGCCAAAGGTAGGTGATTGTTGTGACCTTTGATCATTAAACAGACTTTATGAATAACCCACTAAACTGACAACACACTTTGTTTGATGCCAACATCTAAATCGATCGATTCTCTCATTCCAAAACAAGGATAGCGATACAAACGGCAAAGGTCACAGATTCCAATAACAGTGTCGTGCTGTGCGAGGATTAAAATTGATTGAAAGTATTTATCAGAGGACAATTCCCAGCATCCAAAGGTAAAACTCAGGAAGCGATCAAAAGATATAGACTAGCCAATAAAGAAGTAGCAAGTAAATACGAAGAATGAGGGAAACAAAATACTCCATGAAACAGAAAACGATCAGAGAAATAATATAGAACAGGTTTGGATTTGGTATAAAAACGCACTAATACAAGCTGCAAAGGATATATGTGGAGTGACAAAAATCTGCAGGAATAGACACACGAAACAGACTTCATGGTGGACTGGTGGACAGAAGAGGTTAGAAGAGAATTGGAGAGAGAAAATTAAAATGGTAGCAATATTTAAAGAAAGTAATGCAAGGCTCATATAATATCTACAGAGAACAAAGGAAAAGAGTGAAAGATATAATAACGGAGGCGAAGAGGCAATCATGGAAGCAAGTAGTGACGAACCGCTGCAGCAAAATGTGGAGGAGCCCCGTCCTGTTGAAATATGAGGTGATCTTCTAGGTATCGGTTATCGTTTTCTATTATGTCTGTTAACATTGAATCAACGGTGTTTTCGAGCAATTCCAAATACATACCCCCAGTTAAATTACCTGTAAAAAAATGGACCAACAATACGATCGCCAAATATTCCAGCCCAAACGTTTAACTTTTCTGGGTGTTGAGAATGCGTTTCATGAAATACTCTTGGATTGGAATCTGAGCAGTATCGACAGTTATGTCGATTGACAGTTCCGTTAACATAAAAACTGCATTCATCCGAAAAACAAATGTTATAAAGAAAATGTGGATCTTGTATAGCATGCTCGCTCATGATTTCACAAAATTGCAAGCGGCGATCAAAATCGTCTTCGTTAAGTTCCTAAACTAAATGATTTTTATAGGGATGGAATTTGTTGGCTTTCAAAATTCGCCCTACGGTACGTTGACTTACTCCAGATAATTCTGCTAGCTTTCTTGTACTAAGAGTTGGATCTGCAACAACTTGTCCTAAAACGGCTACCTCTACCGCTTCGTTTCTTACTGGATTTTGAATCTGCCGTTTTTTGGAAAAAATCTAGTTTAGTGAACCAACGCGGATTTTGATGAAATTTTTTTTTAAATCAATTCGAGGTCGCTGAACACGAAAATGAAAAAAAAATCGGCGCTCTCTTATCAAAAACGAGTTATGAATTTTTGAAGATGAGGTCAGATCAGCACTGCACTGGTCTTAATGTCATATTATAACTGCTTTAAAATGATGCATTATAACTTGTACACCATATTAAATACACTATAATTACTTTTTAAGATATTCCTCTCATACACACATTTAAAAAACACTGATATTGATATTCATTTCTTGTAAATTATTTTTTTAATTCCACAATTATTATATCTTTTGACATTTTCATGTAACATGACTGACATATAAGTTTTGGTCTGTTTCCTCTTAGTCGTACAACTTGTACCTAATAGCACATTCAGCCATTAGAGATATTTAGCCACTTGAATTAGTTGCTGAATATTTTCGATTTCATGATTGTGACATAAAAGATATAAACAAGATGAACATCATGAACATACACCTATTTTTCCGATAGCTGGCGCTGTATTTGGCTCAACTTTCGTTTAACTGAAATCAGTTATAGAAAAATTGAATGAACAGTCATCAACATACTGTGAAAAAGGTGCGCCGGATCGACGTTTCGCAGTCATGTTACATGAAAATGTCAAAATATATAATAATTGTGGAATTAAAAAAATAATTTACAGGAAATGAATATCAATATCAGTGTTTTTTAAATGTGTGTGTGAGAGGAATATCTTAAAAAGCAATTATAGTGTATTTAATATTGTGTACAAGTTATAATGCATCCTTTTAAAGCAGTTATAATATGACAATAAAACCAGTGCAGTGCTGATCTGACCTCATCTTCAAAAATTCAAACTCGTTTTTGGTAAGAGAGCGCCGATTTCTTTTTTCATTTTCGTGTTCAGCGACCTCGAATTAACTAAAAAATATATTTCATCAAAATCCGTGTTGGTTCACTAAACTAGACTTTTACCACTACCTCTACCGCTTCGTTTCTTACTGGAAATGAAACTGCCGTTTTTTATTTTGAACAGATCCTGTTTGTCGAAATTTTGAAATAAGTTCCAAATCGTACTAACGTTTAACTTGTTTGTTTGGGTGTCGCTCATTGAAAATTGTACAGGCAGTGTTAGCACATTCGTTATTTTTTAAATAACATTCAACAATTTCTACTCTCTCTTGAATAGAATAGACTATTTTTATGTTTTACTCGCTAATAGACTTGAAGTATCAATGACGCTAAACTAAAAAACAGACCTGGTAGTTATGGAAACAAAAACCTTTATTTTTATTTTACAAAAACATAGGCGTGGTAAGTTAAATTTTATTCCAAAGGTATTTATGCATTAAATTGTTGAATTTGGATTTCACATGAAAATACGCTTATTTGAACTGTCACATGTCACAGTGTCACATTCCTTATAAAATTACCTTTTCAATGATGTGTCACACTTAGTACTTTCCCTATTCAAATTTTATTGGTAATAGTGACAGAGGGGAGTGGAGGGATGTAGGATAGTTGAGGATTTGATCGAAAGATGTCCCCCTTGAAATAAAATCGACTTCTTTTTGCATTTTCCCAAAAAAAATTTGTCTTCAAGATACGTGATCTGTTTCGTTTTCGGTGCCGCACCCTGTATGTAAGAACAGACAACATGGTGTCGAAGGAATTTAAAGTTAATAGTGGTCTAAGACAAGGAGGAGTATTAAGCCCATTGTTATTCAACTTAATATTGGATGATGCGGTACATTAGTGTTACTTTTACTTTTTTAATATTTTCCTTTGGAAGACACTATCGTGACTAGTTACAAAAAGTGAGATTTTTCATAACTTCATTTAAAAAAAGTGTTATTTCATATGTCAAAATTTGAAAAAGTTCTTGTTTATGTATATTTATGATGAACAAATCCATGCAGTAGATTATTATACACTTTTTGTCAGACTCACTTGCTCTCATAATTACTATCACGAATCGTTTTGGGAAAATTACAAGTTCATGTTCATTGAGAAGCGTGCGTGTCTAAATTTCAAACACGTTAATTGTTTAATAATGAAGGTTTTCAATTGCTACGGAAATAATTATCAATTAATTCAGTTCTACTCTGTATAATTTATTTTAATTATTGATTTTACTTGAAGTTAACCAATAAATTTATGACTACTATTAATATTTTTGAAATGGAAAAATATATTTTTCTCATTTTGTTCACAAAGTGTGAAAAGAAGATACTGAAGGTGAACACTGTTTTTTTCGAGTCTTAACTTAAAAAATAAACACCTAAACCCATCTGAAACGTCTTGAAGCTGTTGGTGAATCGATTTTTAAGATTATTTTATTTTTTTATCTTTAGAGATTATACAGTAAAACTTTCTTGTTCGCTCGTCCCACGCGTCACCTTAAATCTAATCTGTGAATCTGAAATACTCGAAACATTTTTTTCTATACGACTGTAATGGACTTCTTAATTCCACGTATGCATATTCATTATTTTTATTCAGTCTGAAATTTTAATTTAGGAATAAATATAAATCGGTATTTTCATGAACAGTTAGACGAAATGAAATTCATTCCTATTCATCTAATTAATTAAAATATCGAATGCTTCTAATTACCGTCTGATGCCTTTTGGCATAAAATAAAATAAGAAATAAATTCCCTTGAAACTATTTTCAATAAATCATTGAACGTTAAAGAATGCATAAATAAAACCCAGGAGGTCGACAGGTATCGAGAGTCAAGTTCATAGACATAGATTTACGATAAAGAAATATATAACATTCAATAGTAAATATAAACATGACCTTGACCCTTAGCATGTAGTGTTCACACTAGTGAGCTGTATAGCATTTACCAAGCTTTCAAATATATCTCTTCTCCTGTCAAGTACGTCGCCGTTTGTACCGGTTCACCTTCTTCAATAATATCTGTACTGATCATCCAATAGTTCAAATCATCCATGACATCTATCAAAATCTCTCAGTTTATGATGTCACAGTCAGTCTATTACTGGCAATGAAAATGCTGACCATCATGCCAAAGAAGCCACCTCTTTCATCACCACAACAACGTTCCAGCTTCCAGAAGACATAAAACTTTTATTCAAAAAGTCTGTCAAAGAATCCTGACAAAATTTTTGGTTGAACAGCAAAATAGCTCTTAACGATACCCAACCTTCCATTGGCGACTTTCCCTCGACTTCTTAGCCCGGAGAGAAGCTGCTCTCACCCCTTCCATTACCACAACAACGTTCCAGCTTCCAGAAGACATAAAACTTTTATTCAAAAAGTCTGTCAAAGAATCCTAGCAAAATTTTTGGCACAACAGCAAAACAGCTCTTAACGATATCCAACCTTCCATTGGCGTCTTTCCCTCGACTTCTCAACCCAGAGAGAAGCTGCTGTCATTAGAAGATTGCGGATCAACCATACCAAATATACTCACAGTTACTTAATGTCTTTTGAAATCCTTCCCGTCTGCCGTTATTGTAATAGTGCTTTCAATATCTAACTGTATAATAATTTGAAATATTTCCATCTTCGTGTACTGCAAACAAATAACATCCTTTTATCCTGCCTTTAAGCACGTTATTGTTCATAGTTTAAAGGTAGGTATTGTAAAGAAATGCAAACAAAAAGGAACATGCTGTATGTAATATGCGACTCGACCTATTCTACAAGAGATTGCGAAGTATAATGAGAAATTGCAAAGGGGAAAATGCAAGCGACATTTGAACGATAATAGTTTGCAAAGAAGTGAATTATAACTGAAGACACAAGCAGTTGAACGAGAATTGGAAAAGTATAAATATACGAAATGTTGATATAATTACACGACTGCTGAAGTTTCTGATATTATATTGAAAACCAAAAGCGTAGCTATGGAGTCAAATTAATTTGAAAACGAAGAAAAATTATTTGTTTTGAGAAAACTTTCACATCACAATATGACATAAAAAACATAATATGGAAGAATTTACTTTACTTTGTGAAACCTACTCATCAAACAAGAACTAGATTTCCTTGAAGAATTAGAAGACTCTTAAGAGACCCACAATGTGTAGTGAACAAATTTGAATTTCGAATTTTCGCGCTATTGTATGTCGGTAAGGTAGGGAACTATATATTATACCTTGTATTTGACAGTAAGTACAATGTTACTAGATTGCTGTTGGGAGAACTGCCTGTCTGTCAGTCAGTCAGTTCGCCATGTTTCTTTTTACAATAAAAAGTCGTCTGTGATCCTTTTAAGCAAATTTAATTTTATTTCCAACATCTCCATTCCCTCCAGTTTCAGAAGTGGGATGGACGTGCTCCATAATTATGTTTATCGCGGTCAGTAATTAGTTTTGGATTTTTTCCGTTATTTTATGGTTTATGGGTGTTTGAAAAAATCCAACTGTGAGCTTGAATACTGGTGTGGTTGATCCGCCAAATGACCCGTCGGAAAGTGGAGTTATACACGTGTCGGTCCAAGATATCGTAGCAGTTCCTATTGAATCACTGCGTATGGATACAACAAAGAAGAAATATTCAGTCCATGAAGTAGGAGCTCTTACTCCTGAGTTTGATATTAATGGGGATATAGAGGCATGGTTCAGGAGAATTAAGACGGTCCAGAGAAGCTACAACATAAAAGAAGAAATCTTGGTTCTAGCCCTGAGTGGTTCCGCGTTAAGATGGAGAAATTGAAAGATAAAACTTGGATTTGAAAAATGCTCTCTTTCACATTAAGGTTCACAAGCATAGCACGAAATACCTGTCTCTTGTGACTGCGTTCGGACAGTTTGAATATTTGAGAGTGTCCTTTGGGCTCTGCAATAGTCCCAGTGTTTTTATGAGGTTTATCAGTTTGATTTTTAGTGAGCTAATCAGGACCAATGAAGTTATTTGGACGATATGGACGATATTTTAGTGGCCACAGAGTTCTTTGACGATCATCTTGTTATTTTAAAAAAGGTTTTTGGTTTGCTGTTGAAAATTTGTTAGAGTTGCGCTTAGATAAGTGTTGTTTTGCTAAACGAGAGATTGAGTATCTGGGGTGTGTAGTCAATAAGGAGGGGCTTACTCCAAACACTGAGAATGTTAGGGCGTCTCTTACTTTAGAAAGTTTGTGCAAGGGTTTTCAGTTTGATGATTTTATGAAGCGGTCCAAGGACAATAATGGGTTTGATTTTGGTTCTTTAGAGTTTGATACTTTTAAGAGGTTGAAAAATGTTTTATTGGAAAAGCCTGTTCCCAGTTTGTATAGTTCAGCAGCTCAAACCCAACTCCATTGTGATGCCTTTTCCAAGGGCTATGGAAGCAATCTGATGGTCGATTTCACCATGTCTTCTACTACAGTCGGAGAACCACGGAAGCTGAAGCCAAGTACCACAGCTATGAATTGGAGTGTTTGAGCATTGTAAATAGTGTAAAAAGTTTCATGAATATTTGCACGGAATAAAATTCAAGATTTTTACAGATTGTGAGAGTATTCGCTTGACTTTTAACAAGAAGGTTATTGTTCCAAAAATCGCTAGATTGGCCTTGTTCTTAGACAGTTATGATTATGAGATAGAGCATCGCACCAATCCGCAGATGAGACATGTAGATGCTTTAAGCAGATGTCATAATATTCTCGTTGTTGAAAATAGCACTTTCGAGCAAGTTTTAACTATCAAGCAGTTGTCTGATCCAAGTTGCAAAAATCGTTAGAAAAGACACAGTCACCTGTCTTTGATATTAGAGATGGTATTGTTTATAGGAAACAAAAAAATGGTAAGCAATTGTGGTTCTATGTTCCGCAGTCGATGGTGTCAAATGTAATTTAGATAGTCTCACGAAAGCTAGGAGTGAAAAAAACATGTGAAGTCATACAGAGAACATACTGGTTTCCAAGCATGAGAGAGAATGTACAGAGAGTGATTGAGAATTGTTTGAGTTGTATTGAGTTTAATCCCAAACAAGGAAAGGTCGAAGGTGAGTTACATTCAATTCCAAAAGGGAATGTTCCATTTGAGTCTTACCACGTAGATCATTATGGTCCACTCGAAAACTGTCGAAGAGGCATTAAATATATTTTTCTGGTTATAGACAGTTTCAGTTCACAAAATTGCATCCCTGTAGGAGTAAAAAAACCGATGAATGTATAAAGCACTTAAGGAACCATTTTACTTCTTATAGTCGACCTAAAAGATTGATTTCGGATCGTGGTTCATCTTTTACTAGTGAGTCCTTCAAGAGATTTTTGAGTAACTGGGTCCCCATGGGCCAATGGGCAAGTCGAGATGGTAAAAAGAGATATCGGTCCTATGATTTCCAAGTTATGCGAGACAACAGATTCTTGGGATAAAATTTTGACACAGGTTGAGTTTAGTCTAAACAATACTGTGAGTCGAAGTACTGGTTATACTCCTAGTGTTCAGTTATTCTGGGTGAATCGGAAATGTGAGAAAAAAGACATGGTTAGATTGGGGTTAGAGGAGTTGAATGATGATGAAAGAGTAGATTTGGTAGAAGTTAGATATAAAGCAGAGCAAAATAACAAAAGGGTTCAAGATTATAACGAAGTTAGATACGACAAGACACACAAGAAGCCTAAGAAGTACAAGGAAGGAGATTTGGTGGTAGTAACCAATTACGATTCTACAGATTTAAGGGTCCGTTTAAGGTTACAAAAGTCCTTCTCCATAACAGGTATATCGTTAGTGATGTCGAAGGATATCAGGTGACACAGATACCGTATGAACAGTTCCTCTCATATGAGACGTTGGTTGCCTGATGATGATTCAGTTTAGTTTTCGCTGTAAATACTTACTTGTATATTGGTTCCGTACTTATGCCCTAGTATGACATATTAGTCAGTCAGTAAGTTCGCCATGTTTCTTTTTACAATAAAAAGTCGTTTGTGATCCTTCTAAGCAAATTTCATTTTTTTTCCGACCTCTCCACTCCCTACAAATATGAAGTAGTCAATGAACAGATACATCTAAAGAGCTCTCCACTGTTAAACTGCCTTCTTAAGTAACAATTGTAAAGATCAGCAGATATAGTTTTCCTTGGTTTCCTATATCATTGCATATCCAGGATATCCCCATAGGGCTAATAATATCTAAGCTTTAATATTTGTAAAATCATATCTTCTTCTTTATTCTATTCATTAAGTCAATCATAAGTCATTATTTGGTCTAGCCAACATATTAAACATCAGGTAGACATCACATAAAATGTAACTTCTGTCATTCTGACGATGACTGATGATAATTATCAATAAGTATGTTGGAATTTTCATAGTTTCATTTATAAGAGTAATAATATGAAAGTATTGAAAAACAATTTTATATCATTGAGTGTGAAGATTCTTCTTTGTATCGGTAAAATTTTCAGCCTGAGGCATTTGCCAATATTGCCGATAAATCACCGACAACAAAATAGGTATTGAAAGATAAGAGTCGACAAATTGTGGGTTTATGAATAAGGAAATTTGGACGTAAATACCAACATCTAAGATATATCGCTTACGGTGTACTTAACATCATTAATTATATTGAATAAAATATTTTTCGCACTAGAGCTATTCCATAAGAGGAGAATGTCTCGGAAGGTGGAAAGCTAATATCTGAAATCAGTGAATTACGTGTGGTGTTGACATTAATGAATATTCGCGAGATTTGGCAAGATTGGATTAGTGCCGTACGTATAAGATAAACTGATAAGGACCCATAGAACAGGGTGGATAAGTTATGAAATATATAATAATACTAAACTTCTGTTGTATTTTTCAATTATTATAATACAGGGTGTCCAAAAGCGCAAACTATGGTTGCTAGATATGATTTTATGTCGATCTAACTTGATTTACCCTCATCCAAAAGAGAGAGAAAGAGAGAGAGATAGGAAAGAGAGAGATGGGAGAGAGAAAGAAAGATGAGAGACAGGGAGAGAGATGGCAGATAGACAGATATGGAAGAAAGAGAGAGAGATGGGAGAGCAGGAGAATAGGAAAGGAAAGAGAGAAAGACGGGAGAGAAAGAATGAGAATCTAAGACGGGTTCGGTAGTGTTTGCGACCCTCGGAATTTTTTAAAGCATTTTTATCTTATTAGAAAGCCCCCCATTGCTTATAGAACATTTTAAAAAATTCACTTTTGGAAGAGAAAAATGCTATTAAAAGTACTAAAAATCCGCCATTTTAGTTTCAATTTCTGACAATTTTTAACAATTATCGACCATTTTTAACAATTATTGACCATTTTTTACAGTTTGTGACAATTATTTACTATTTTTGACAGTTTTTGGCAATTATTGACCGTTTTTAACAATTTTTCAAAAATGTTGACCATTTTTCAAAATTTGGACAATTATTGACCATTTTTAACAATTATTGACCATTTTTTACAGTTTGTGACAATTAATGACCATTTTTGACCATTTTTCAAAATTATTAACCATTTTTCAAAATTTTTGACAATTATTGACCTTTTTTGACCATATTTCAAAATTATTAACAATTTTTCAAAATTTCTGACAATTATTGACAATTTTTGAAAATAATTGACCATTTTTGACAGTTTTTGACAATTATTGACCATTTTTCAAAATTTTTGACAATTATTGACCATTTTTCAAAATTTTAACAATTATTTACTATTTTTGACAGTTTTTGACAATTTTTCATTATTGTTGACCATTTTTCAAAGTTATTGTCCATTTCTGACAGTTTTTGACAATTATTAACAATTTTAGACAATTATTGACCATTTTTCTAAAATTTTGACAATTATTGACCATTTTGGACAGTTTTTGGCAATTATTGACCATTTTTGACAATTATTGACTATTTTTGACCATTTTTCAATAATATCGACCATTTTTGACAATTATTAACCATTTTTCAAAATTTTGACAATGTTTGACGATTTGTGACCATTTTTGACAATTATTGAACATTTTTGACAATTTTTCAAAATGTATGACAATTTTTGACAATTATTGACCAATTTTGGACAAAGTTGATACGTTGTTTTGAAATAGATATATATATTTATGTATATTTTGACAGAAATCGTACAATGATATTACCGATTGTAAAACAATCGAAAATTATCGATAATAATCGATAGTAAAAATAGCACTATCGATAAATATCGATAGTCGGGACTATCGATAGTTCTCCATTCCTATTTTGGGGACTCTCGTTTACAGTTACGTATGTGACCTCATCAAATATAACCAACCTTTTATGAGACATTGACATAAGTTATCCAAGTGTCAAAAATAACAGTTTAAAGTTAAACCTGACGCTGAAAATTCAGTTTTTTAAGCATCTCAAAAAAATTGCTACCTACGAAATTCAAACTTGGTACATTGTATAACCCTGTAGTGATAAAGTCTTCACTAGAAATGTGGTTCTTTATCGCAATCACAAGCGTTCAACGTGGGGGGGACAGCGGGGTACTACTTTCGGATAAAGATAAATTAGGAAAGTGGACATAAAATCGCATCTGGTATATGTAGTTTGTCAGGAGAGTTACTGGACTCCTATAAAATATTTTTTTAATAATTTTCCTATTATACAACACCAAAATAAATGTCAACTCTCTTGTGTTACATCAAAGCATTTGTTGTACTGATAAAATCATCATAGACCAGGGTCGATAATTTTTGAAACCAAAAATAATTATAGTAGATGAAACCCAGTGGAAAAAAAGAGAATACAACGAAAACGAAATGAAAATTAATTTACGGGCGATCTGAGGTCAAGAAGTGGTAGGGAGTGAAAAAAAGTTTTTTGAATTTTTCACATGAATTTTGAGGTTATGTGGAAAAAGTGTTGATACAAAAGTTGTAGATATTTTTATTACCTACAACTTTTTCTCATACGACTTGTAGTTTAGCTGGAAATCGAGATAATCCGTTTTTACCCTTAAAAACTCTCTACCACTTCCCGACCTCAGCTCGCCCGTAAATTATTTTCCCATTCAATTTTGTTGAAATTCTCTTCCTTTTCCAATGGGTTTCATCCTACTATAATTTTTTTCACTTTTCACCATTTTCAAAGGCTTCAACCCTGGTCTATCAGTAAGATTTTATACTCAGACTTTTTATATAAATAATAAACTTTTTTTTTTAATAAACAGTATACAACCTTTTTAACATTATTTTAATGATTTCCGTCGGCGCGATTATCCACATATGTAACATATTCACATAATTCACAAATTAAAGGCAAAAAACATAATGGAAAGCTCTTTTATTGTTAGCGGCTCTACAAAAGGCTCGAAGAATAACGTCATCCATACTATTTTATAATCAATAGCAACATAATTGTGAAAGCCTTTTTTTAACTATACGAAATTGTATTTATGACGTTAATCCAATTATCCACTTCACAGGTTATGACAACTATTCATAGAAGGCACTCACTATTGAATTTATTTTATTCAAAAAGCGTGAGAGAAAAAAAAGGTTTTGAAGTGTACTATGAAAATTTTGGACGAAATATAATTGTCTATACGAGGGTCGTTGCGTATAACAACATAGTTGATGCCTGTCAACAAATATCAAATGTCAAAATTAACTGTCATGTTTAGTTAACTAGTTTCAGAAATTAAGCGGAGAAAATTCTCGCGCAATAATTTTTTACAATTTTTGGAAGACTGTTGTCTCAACAGGAATGCCTTGCCGAGTTGATTCTGTTTTCGGAAATGAAGCACCACATCATTCGACAATTTCTCGTTGGTATAAACCAAAATAGTATTCATGCGCCAAGGTAGAAAAGTGAGGTATTATTGTCGAGGTCCATTAAAGACCGAGAAGCGAAGTTTCGAGGTCTTTAATGGATTCGAGACATTAATACACTTTTCACTACTTCACTACTGGCATTTTATGTTTTTAAATATTAGTTTGTCGACTCCCGTTTCACATGACATGACAGCTGTGCACAAGTTAACCTCACATTATGTTAAATGGATTAAGATTTGGTTCTAATCAAGTGGGCTCTGTATTTTTCTACCTTGGTTAATAATGAACAACTTTACTACCTCAACAAAAGTCAATAAAGTTAGGTTTAGAGGCTAGTAGAGAAAAATATATATTTATAAAACAAGAATTTGGTGCGCATGCAAAAATGAGGTTTGTAACAAGATCCCCTTCTTATTAAACCAACGTGGCAACTGCGCCTTTTGGGTGACTCACCCTTTGAACTGTCCGTTGTAGTAATTAGTTCTGAAGTTAGTTCTTTTTCATTTAACGATTTTTCTCTTTCTCGCTTTTTATTGTCTATCACCTTTATTTTATATTTTCATAACCATTTTGTATTACTAAATTTTTTTTTAGAGCGAATAAATCGTTGTTATATGGAATAATTTCCTAAAAACCCAACACCCGGATGATATTTATATCGTCAACCTGTTACACTGTCGCCCCACGTTGGGCGCCAGTGTTAGGTTAGGTTAGGTTAGGTTAGGTTAGGTTAGGTTAGGTTAGGTTAGGTTAGGTTAGGTTAGGTTAGAACTAATTTTCACACTACCACAACCACAGAATACACCAACTAACAAGAAGCGAAGCCCGACGCATTTTCTTTGATGTTTTGGTAACCAAAATTTATGACCTTGAGAGACCGTCGTTTACAGATAACTTAGTAAATACACTGAGAAAATGATAAAATTTTCCTGGTGGAATTGGTCGACAAAGTGGAGTATGACAAGTATCTTATTATAAAAATTGCGATTTTCAGACATGCGCATACAAAAATGATCTGAAGCTTCGCTTCTTGTTAAGAGGTGTATTCTTTGCTACTACAACGGACAGTTCAAAGGGTAGGTCACTCAAAAAGCGCAGTTGCCACGTTGGTGTAATTAGAAGGGGATCTTGTTACAGGTTTTATTTTCGAGTTGAAAACATAATTATTGTAAAATACCAGTTGATTCCATCATCAGGAATCATTCATATGGTGCCCATTTTGAAATAATAGATAAAATAATATTTCTTGTCTAAAGTTATGTCAAAATTATTGGCAAAAAATCAAAAAATTTAAATTTCCACGGCAAAATGTTATCACCATATTTTTGACAAAATAACTCTCCCTTACCCTATGTCCCAATAGTTATGAATCACCCAGTATAAGGATTATTTATAACATAGTTACATGCACTTTAATGTAATTAATTTATTATCGATTAGTATTAAATTAACGTCCACTCAAGAATTGAGATTTAAGATTACACATTTCCCACGAGCCTTAAAACTTATTAAGCACCACCACTTAAGATATAAATCTACCCACTGCATAAAAACCAGATCGGTAATTCATAGAACTGTCTTTAATTCATTTAATCAATATTCTACGTCCAATATTAATTATTTTATTATCTTTATTATTACTTTTTTTTTGAAGGATTTTGTAAATTTTGCGCCATTCCTAATTTCATAAAGTCTCGAGTGAGAAGTAATTTCATTCCAAATTATTTGCAGATATTCAAAATTTACATTCGTTGCATATGTTATCAAGACTTCATCCATATCTGAATGTGGTTAGAATCCAAAATTCAATAAAACTCAAAGTAAGACCATAAAATTATAATTTATTCCAATAAGGAAGTATTGCATCTAGTTTCGGCAAACAATTACCATCATCAGGCTATAAAAGTTTGAATTTAAAAATTTCCAAGGTAAAATTGAAGATAATTAATTATTGAACGAGCATTAAATTACTGTTGCGAGGTCACCAACTCAAAGCCGGCCCTGTCTCTCGACTGTAAATTTTGGTGGCTGCGCTTCTTTCGGGAACATTCTGGAATAAGGTTTTGTTTACGCATGCGACGAGCGTAGAAAACTGTAGTATTTTCCACAGCTGATAAAGACTATATATATCTCATTCAGTTTTGAAATCATTTTCAACAGTGAATCCAAAAATTAATTTATACTATCTAAACAATTGGTTTTTGTTCGAGTCACTTTCATAAATTATTCAGTGGCTAATTTGAAAGTAATTAATTGGTAAAATTATAAAAAAACACTGGTGTCATGGATACGAAGAACGCTGAAGAAAGCGTCTACCTTTATATCTCCCATGAGAACGGACTCAATAGCAAGAATAATTGGATTTTACGGTGTTCCATAAACCACCAGGGAGATCTAATAATGAAGTTGGTAACTTGGAAAGAAATTGGAAGTGACGAGTGGAATTTTTCATATCCAATTTTATAAATTTCAAGAAAAATACTATTTAATCATGAAATAAGGGATCTCATAGTTGAAAATACAAAAGTAAAAGTACACGCCTCAAGTAAAAAAATCATAGAACTGATAATTATGGGAGTTTTGAGCTGAAATTTCATATACATATGCTCAAATAATGAAAGAATGAGTAGGAAAATCAGCGACATCGTATCTACGATATTTTGTATACGAGGGTACCCGGAAGTGAGAGGTACAGAAATTCGAGTAAAAAATGTCAAGAATAGACTTTAGAAACTTTCAGGTGCATTTTCGTAATCTAAATTCTCTAATCTGTCACATAAAACTACCATAAAAACTCCGCACTGCGACTTTCCAAGTGTACAGAGTGAGCAATAAATATACAGAGTTCGACAAAAGTCCAGGACCGGACAAGTGTTGAAGAAAATATAAAATTTTTGAAAAATCTTTTTATACCACAAATTTTACTTCAACTTAAACTATAATTTGAAAATATTCCAGTATTCCAGTTTTGCGTACCGAACTAAACTTTTTTTTTCAAACGGATCTTTGGCTATCTAAGGGCAGATTTAAAAAGATGACATTTTAAGCCTTCAGAAAATATAGGGTTTTGCTATCCTATACCGAGTGGTTAAAAAGATATAGCCACTTTCACAGAAAAATTACTATCCACTTAGATACATTTTATGAAATAACAAAAAAGTTCCAAACAATACGAGTGTTATGTTGAAAATTGGTTTAATTATTATGATTTAGAACATTAGACATGAATAAAAACGAAACTAACAACAAAAAACTAAAAGTAATAAACTCCATTTCACGAAACGCGAAAGCTGCATGATCCTCTTTACTATAGTAAATACTTTTATTGTAAGCCTTTTGTTTATTGACAATGACCTAATCGTGTATAAAAGGCGTTAATAACATTCGCTAATGTGTCCCTCCGGATTTCTTCGATGCATCTTCGGATTTTTAATTCTAACTCATTCAAATTATATTCGTTTTATCTTTATACACTATAGATTTTAGGAAACCCCACAAAAAATAATCTAATGGATTATATTCGGGTAACCGAGGTGGCCATTCAATTTCACCTCTTCTGCCTATCCATCGATTTGGAAAAACATCATTTAGATATTCACTATTCTTGCATGATGGGGAGATGCTCCATACTGCTGATACCATATGTTTTCTGCTGGAAATTGGGGTTTTCTGTTGTTGGGAAAAATATTACAAATGGCCGGTATAATTTGAGTTCGGAGAAGATCCAAATACGTCTCACCATTTAAATTACCTCGTATAAAGAAAGGACCAATGATATTGGTTCTGACCATTCCAACCCAGACGTTCAATTTTTGTGGATATTGTGGTTGCGGATTTTCATCAGACCAATATCTTGAATTATGGACCATTTAAAGAAAACGTGGCTTCATCATAAAAAACTATGGAATGTAAAAAATTGGGGTTTGCATCAATTCGTGCCATCATTTTTTCAGAAAATTCTAATCTTCTATCTGGGTCATCCTCATTCAACTCCTGAACAATCCGAACTTTGTAATGGTGATATTTGTTTACTTTTAATATTCTTCTGACGGATCTATCACTTATTTCATGGTTCAGAGCCAATTCAGTTGTTGAAGTTTTTGGAGTGTCACGAACGTTTAATAACACATTCAGAGAGGTATTGTCATCTGTGGCAGTTTTTGGTCTACCAGATTTTTGTCTGTCCTTAACACTCCCGGTCTCCTCAAATTTCTGTTTAATTCTAATTACAGTTGATTTTGATATAGGATTTCTATATGGATAAGTATCATTAAATAAATTACATACATCTTGATACGATCGTCTTAGATATCCATAACCTATCATTATCAAAATTGTAATTCTCTCTGTTTCTGATAAAAAAGCCATTTTACGCTAAAATAACTTGGGCAACAATACTTAAAATTCTACTGCCAAAACTAATTGACGGCTACTAAAAATTTTAACAATACACCAGAATGAAGCTCATGTTTGACGTTTTAATAATGACAGTTCCATGGCTTGCTTTACGACTTCTAAATATCTTGATAATTCACCAGAGGATAATTATGTATGTTGATCATTATTTTAAATGTATTCATTATTGTTACACACTAATAGTTTGTAGTAATTGCGAAATAATTATTTATTATTATTATTAAGTATGTTATTAAAATTATTACTAGATATCTTTTGTTCAAAGTTTTTAATGTTTAAAACATACTTTTTGTTTTTTGTTATTTCATAAAATGTCTCTAAGTGGATAGTGATTTTTCTGTGAAAGTGGCTATATCTTCTTAACCACTCGGTATAGGATAGCAAAACCCTATATTTTCTGAAGGCTTAAAACGTGATCTTTTAAATCTGCCATTAGATAGCCAAAGATCCATTTGAAAATATAAAGTTCAAATATTACTCGCAAAAACCCTACAATATCTATTAATATATAGATCTAATTTCCATCAATAATTTTTCTGATAATAGGTACGTTAATTAAATCACCTACCATGTCGCGCCTCTGCCTATTTAACTAAACCTTTACAAATTAGGTGAAATGGTGTAGTATGACCTAGATATCAACTCAAGGGTTAAAAAAGGGTAATGTTGGCATAGTGGCAGCATCTGTGTATTCACTTGAAATTTTGCTGATCATGCCGAAACTGATTTTCAGTTTCAGTCGACATGGCGGTCATAGTAATTGGCGAGAGAAGTTTGATTACGTTAACTAATTTTGTTAAATTAGGATGCCTGTGAAGCTGTAGATCTGGTTATTATCACGATTTATGAGTGCGATTTTACAGATATCATGTTAGTATGGTGGCCTAGAGGTTAACTGAAAAAGTAGACTTGTGGTTTTACTGACGATGGTATCTGAGTTTATATGCAACGACTGCTGCGAAAAGAGGCGGCCTTTTCTTTTCTTGTACACGGTATGATGAAGTTTTCTAACAACGGAATGATTATTTCATCTTCTTCTTCCAACGCAGCCTCCATGAAGCTTTCAGGAACTTCGCTGCGGACTGTTGCTTCTATATGAACAAGAAATACCATTCAAATCGCAAGCTATAGACACTGCAGCCATTACAAGAGTTTGACGCATCAATGGCATATGCGAAACCAAGTCTTGAGGTGTCAAAATAAGGTCGTGCTTAAAAATCATCAAGGATTTCAAAAGTTCCATTATTGATTGAATATTATTTGATTAGTAGCTCAACATAACAGATGTATGTATTTTTTATGAGCAATATTTGGGCGAACAGTGATTTAGGTTTGACATCAATAAATTTAAATTCAACCTTTCTCATATTTCATCATGGGGAGGATGAGATAAATGTCTGAGCATCAGAAAAGTATAGAATGAAATTTGTTTTCCCGATTTGTATTCCGTATACATAGTCAAGAACGTCGAGTTTTTTTCACTCGGGATCGCACGGATTTAACGCTTTCATTCAATTTTATCCATAAAATATTATCGTTAAATGGTTGATGAATTTTTTGGTTCAATTTTGTTGAATAAATAGAACAGATTCAGATTCAGATGGCCGAGTTAGAGATATATATATGAGAGAATAACTCCCTAGTGGAAAAAGACCAAGATTTCTATTGGTCCATGTAGAAAACAAAGAACTCCATATCTCAAATGTGGTTAGAATAATAATCAAAGGTTCAATAAAACACCACAATATTGTGAAGAATCGAGATGAATTTGTTGATGGAGCTAAAAAGACTTTTTTTGCTAAAAAATGTGTTGAAGATTACCATGAATGGATTTACGAATATTTCTTCGAGGAATGGTTTGAAGACAATTCAGTACCGGATCTCCCAAAAACCAAAAAATTGAAAGAATTTTATTGTAATAGACAATGCATCTTATCATTCTAGAAAACCAAACTTAGGATTAAGGTTTTTAGTTGGAAGAATAATTGTTGAAAATGAACTATTTTGCCCAATTATCACCTACATTAAAATTGTAAATAATGTCGTTACAGTTTCCGCAGACAAGACCTTCCTTCCTTTCCGTTCTTTCCTCTCTTTCCTTTCCTTTCCTTTCCTTTCTTTCCTTTCTTTAACGATCTTCTTTCAAATAATAGTTTTTGAGATATGTAGATACAGAAAACCAAACCATATATTTTTTTTATCCACCTTCTGAAATTTTTGCATTTAGTCGTAGTAATTATAGCTAGTTTTTATCCTTCGCATCCCTTTACCTTCTTTTCGCGATTTAAAACATTTTACCTAAATTAAATCCGGATTGTAATAAATCTTTCAATTCAACTCAGGCTAATAATTCTTCTCATTGGATCACTCCCTACGGATCCATCCATCTCGTTCACAATATTTATCCCCGATGCAAAAAAATCTAGATACAATCTGACAAAAAAAAAGGAAGTTACTCTGTTTCGAAAGACAGAATACGTTTTACTCTAATTTGCACAAAATTGAGTCAGGGTAAAATGCTCGCAGGTAGTTTATGCATAAAGCATTAACTTGTTTTCATGTCCGCCGTTCCCTTGTCAACGCCAACGTGTTTGCTAAGGGAGCACTGAAACATTTCTATTTTTCGTTCCAAATTTAAATCGGAAAATGTGATTCGTCGAAATAGAATTATTTAAAAATCAAAATTCCGAAACCTGTCAAGTGAATTTAACCTAATTATTGGAGTATCATTAATAATTCAGTCATTTGGTAGTTTTATCTGGAAATATTTCCGAAAGTTTAAAAAATTAATGATTTAATATTATAGTCGGTACTATCAAAATTCGTGCATTCGTACTACACTTTGCATCAGACCACTGCTAAACCGGTATAAGTACTGCTGGTTCTGTCGATGGTACTTTTTTAAAACCATAGACTGGTTGACCTACTGAGAGGGAATTCCAGGAGGATGCACAAAGAGTCTAATGAAGATTAGGTACTTTGGGGTTACCCTACCCTCTCAACTTATCAGATCTTATCAGATTTTTTGGAAAAATGAACAGGTTAGCAAAAAAGTTAGCTCGGTCGAATAACGACCGAAGGCCTTATCTTAGGATCAAATTTTCTATAATTTGACGAAAAAAGAGGAAGTGTATGTTGCGCTAATGCCGAGTCAAATTCAGAAGTGGGATTGTTCGTAAATATTTGTCATTTTTGAAAAGGGTTGGAGGTTGTTTGATAAAAAATTATACATTGCATGAAGGTACGAAAATATAGATAGAGCTTTAATCTCCCACTGGAATATTTCCGAATAAACAAAAAAGGAATTTTATACGATGGAATTTTGAGGGTAAAAATTATGAGCTGAATTAATTACCGTTTTGTTACAATAAATACAAGTTGGAATTGGTTAATTGTGAAAAAGAGGAAAAAAACTGGGTCAAAACACTCAGATACAAATAAAATCACGTTGTGTCACCATTTAATTTCAAAGAGTTTTTCTACAAAGGCTTAAAAGCATATGAAAAAGCTTAACAATAAATATGTCATGTAACGTTTTATTATCGTTTGTTTCAAAAATTAATATTTTTTGATTATGTTTATTCGCTGAATAATTGGAATGTTTTTGAAAATATTTCGAACCATTTTAAATATTTATAGTGAGTATACGTAACATTAATTATAAAATTTAACAACAAACTAACCCTTGGATAAATTTTACATTTACTTTTAGATGTAGTGATTAGTAATAAAAACCACATTGACCGAAGAGGCGCAAAGGTTCGCCGCCAAATGAACGTAATTCCAAATATTTCACGAATCAAGCAAACTAATCCGGTTTTAAAACCACTAGATTTGTTAGGCGTAACCAAAGCATATTACTGTCGACTATACTAAATTGGGGAGCAGATTCATTTATTTGAAAAAGGGAATACTACAAGAGTGCATTTGAAATGAGAAATCGTTATATTTAAAAACATAATCAACCATAGAAAATAAATGTCCGATTCAATAAAAGTTCACGAAGAACCCATGTAGTTATTGAATAGTTACTGATTCATACCGCACTACAAAAAATACAACAAAATATAAACAAATGCACCAGGGGCTGGTTTCTTTTTAGAAACCTTCCAAAGAAATATACTGGTAAAAACCAACGGTAAGCAAGCAAACTCCTTATCCTAGACAAATCCAAAAAAAAACGATGATGCACTATTACAACCAACCTCTTCTAAAAACAAACTGCAAATACATGGGACATCCTACAGCGCTCCGACGCCCCCTAGAACTCTAATGGAAACACCAGTAATTCCTCCTCCGAAAAGCACTTAAGTCCAATAGAATTCCAAGGCGAGGTCACACAAAATTTTCCTACCTAACTATTCTTCTCAAGCCCTCTTCATTCGCAGCTTATACATTGCCAGTCAAGTCGACAATTTAACCAATTTTCTTCCAAAACTTCAGCCACAATTCGCAGCCTCTCTTTCGATGGGATACAATTATCTAAAAGCCAATCCAGACTGTACTGACCTACTCAAAATTCCGAGGAAAATCTGTAAGGTAAATCATCAAACAAAAATTCAGACGACAGCCGCGTGGTACGCATACCACTTTTTCTCCAATCTCCTGCTTCCAGGAACAACCTTCCAGCTTTTCTTTTGTTATTTCTGATTTATACGAAAACATCTTAAATGAAGAAATTTACAAACTATTGACCGACCTAAATATAAATTTCAAGAAGTGCTAGAGTCTTTAATAACACCACCACCTTCCTAATCAAAGTCATGACTAACCACGTCCTCTCCAAAGGAATCTTCCTTCCACAGATAGGAGCAATCAAACTCCAACTCTCTTCTTCGTTTTTCAAAATATTGTACCCGTTATATCGTTGTAAAACTTCAAGCTACACATCTACCTTTTCTAACTGAGGAGGCCACAATCAAAGTGCCCTTTAAAACTCCCTCAAAACCCGAGAAAATAGCTTCAAACAAAACCACCAATTAATTTTGACTTCTCCACGAAAGTCTAAACAAATCCCAGAGATAAGATGCTTTATCATAATGATTGCAATCCCATCTTCCCGTAGGACGATTATTCAAATTCCATACATTATTGTTTTACTAAGAAATAAAAATTCCATATTAATTCAAATAATATTTTATTGAACATAAAAAGTATAAGAATACTTGTATAGTTCTTTGAGTTTATGTTCCAGCCATAAAGTCAGTGGGCTCTGCATTTAAACCACTTCAAATGACAAGAGCGTAAAAGACGTTTCGTGCTTTTTAAGTGTCCACCAATGTAATTAATGTTTTTAAGATAAATGAGTTGTATTAATAGTCAGTCTTTTTTTCTAAATTTACTGCCGGTCTTTATATGAAGTTCAATTACAAAATACCGGCATTTAAAATAATTATAGGTTTTAAGGATACCTATTAACTGTTAAGTTCGATTTTATAAACTTTTATGTTTCCTACGTATCAAAAAACTAAAATATTACTAGGTAGACAGTTTATGGTTCATTTGTCTGTTTCCCTTGTACAGGGCTGTTCAGCTGCGTAAAGGGCCGCTTTAAAAATATCCGGTTTATAAAATAGAGATTAATTGACCTGATTTAATGCACGATGGTTGTCCTGATCAGTTTAGTCGAGTAGTTCGTCAATATCTTGATACTACGTATGGAAATCGATGGATTGGACGAGGGAACGTCATTGAAATTTTAATTAACAAAAATGTGCTATAAATCATAAGAATATATTGCATGAAAACGAGTGGCAAGAAAAAAACTATAACGTGTATAACATGACGAAAAATTCATTGCGCATTGCTATTGG
Organism: Lochmaea crataegi; assembly: GCA_947563755.1. NCBI lineage: Eukaryota > Metazoa > Arthropoda > Insecta > Coleoptera > Chrysomelidae > Lochmaea > Lochmaea crataegi. Next base: position 36,253,261 of record OX387435.1, on the reverse strand, counting down.
TTGTGACGTCGAAGCGTATTATTTCGAAATCTCTCCAAAATGTGTTCCTAAGAAACCCCAAAAATTCCTCGAATTGGCATCACTGTTGTGGCCGGCGATCGATACTTGAGTACACAGCTGAGCATCATACTCAATGACGTCAGCAGGTTTGGCGCGCTATAGAGGTCGTAACGCAATTGAAATGATTTTAAATAATACTATGCTTTCCTAGTTAATATTTTACCTCAAAGTTACACTGTTGTATGTCGCATTTTTTCCGAAATTGAGTTTTGGGGAGCACAGAGTTGTATGTACTTAAACCTTTCTTTCTACAAGAATTCAAAGCTGTGTGTTGCATCCTATGTCATGTGATTTTCGAATATTCAAACTTTAAAACTTTTTGTAATTTCATATTTTATGCCTATGTTCAGAAATTATGCACATACAACTTTGTTCTGTGAGCGTGTATATGAGTGTGATAAATCCGGCAGTGCAAAAAGTAGTGTAACTATCAAAACTAGGAAAGGCTTATTGGTAAATAAGAGATAAAGGAACCAGTTCGTCCTACCAATAAAAATTCACTTCCCCAAAATAAAGTTGAGGCTATCAAAAGCATGTTCAAGTGGATGCCTGAGGTGGATAGGGCATATTATATGGCTATACTTCCCAAAAATAGTAATACTTAATTTGTATATTTCCTTAATTTTGGTTTATATTCATATTTATAAGGATACTTAGTTTTTGATAACGTTACCAAGTTGTATGTTTTTTTAAATTTATAATTAAATAGAATTACAAAATTGAATGTGTTAAATTTATATTCTAAGTACGGAGACTTTCGTACAAAAAAGTATTATTCAATAGGACAGAAAAACTGATTTTAAAAAATTAATTTTATTCTATCTAAACTGACATTTCCATAGGCATACAGACAAAATGTATATTTAAGGCATTTTAAACAAAATCGTTAATTTGGAAAATTCGACAGTATGTATTTTTTTGTGCCTAAAAATTTACACAAAAAAACTGTATTTTGGAGTTCCTTTCTCAGAAATGTTGATAATTATAATAAAACTAACTGAGCTGCAATTGTTTTAAATGTAGGCTTGTATCACAAGGCCATTTTTTTATTTTGCGTTTTCTCAAAACTTGGCTTACTGCACATACCACAGTGTAACTCTAAGCTAACGTGTTAAAGAAAATCCTTTGGGATTAGGTTTTTTAGACGCCACTTAATGCTATGATTGAATAAAAAAAAATATTGGAAATTTCCCTATTGGCCTGTAAGATCGCCCGATACCAATTCTAGCGATTTTTTTTTTGGGGCTACTTGAAATCTTTGGATTTAATACAATATTGTATTCATCTGTAAGGAAGAACTGAGGGTGTAAGTAATGAAATTCAAAATGATCACATTCATTTTTTCAAGAGTAGATACTCTAGCTCCCTTAGAAGGAGCTTCTGGATATCTGGATGAAAGTAAATTAGGTTAAATGGACATAAAGTCACATCTAGTATCTGTAGTTTACCTTGTAACATGTATATCGACCTTTTTTCTTCGGCAGAAGAATAAAATATAAATTTGTTTTAAATCCTATTTTTTATTTTTTTCTAAATCCTCAACTATAAAAGTTGAGGGAGATATCGCCCGGGGTGAAGTTTTAAAATTTTCTTTTTTATTATTTGATTTCTGGTTAACTTTTATTCAAATTCTACAAGTCATTTCTACCTTTTCCGCCTTGGTTTTTTTAAATTCATTAGTATTTTTACCGACGTCAAAGAGGTAGTGGCGCCCTCAATTTTTACAACCTTTCTGTTACATAAACGTGGGGTCGAATCACCCTTGAGAGGAGTCTCTAGCCGAAGCCCTTCAAGCTGGAGCCTCCTTCACCGTTACAAATTGGCGTTCTTTTACAGTTACAACCTTTGGGAGTTTCTGATCACCCTGTATAATCTATAACGGACATATTGTAGTTCACCCCAGTATGAAGTCAAGACGAGTTTAATGAGAATAGTTTTACAACCTGTAATAAACATTTATAGGTATTCACAGTCGTTAAATTCAATCTGGAACAACTATCTCCTGTAAAGCTAATTATATAATTACTTCACAGTTAATGTTTTAATATAATATGACGTCTATTGATTAGTTGACTGAAATTAAGGTTGCCATATACTGATACAGTAAATAGAAATACATCATCAAAACTATCGGAGGATGATAATGAACAAACACACTTGAAAGCTTGAACAAAACACGGAATTAACATATCTCACTGTCAGTTTGACTACCGGTAGTTGTAGTGTAACAAGACATTTAAATCTCTATTTATACAGGGAATACGGCGACAGAAACACAAATATAGAACACACGGTTTCTTGTTCAAATACAAAAGCGAAATTCCAACATAGCATATGGCGCTGGTATTCGACGACGGCGTTCCCAAACAAGATTTGCATCACCTTCGATTCACTTATCATTTCTAGATTGTTATTGTTTGATTACTTTGAATTTCGAGAACCATAGACATGTGAAGTATTTCTAACTGATCGAAAAAAAAACTGGAAAATATGGTAAATCATAAATCCACAATTTTTGAAGTGAAAACATGGATTTTTCGTCATCGTCACACTTTTATGCAACACACAATACTATGGTCATTCGTCACGTTTTCATGCAACACACAATACCTTTGGTTATGCAACACAGTTAACAATTAGGCGTTCCTATTTTATTATTACACTCTAAATTTTGTTTTACTAAATTTTATGCAATCAATCATATATTATTACCTTTATCCAAATTAGTTGTTAATTTACTTCAAAAAAAAAAATCTCTTTTAAATTATCAAACAAATCGGTTTAATGAAATGACCCCGTCTTATAACTTTTTGACTAAATCACATCTATAAAACATCAAAAATTTTTAATTTACGGAAACTAAACTTATAATACACTTCGACCTTCAAGTTATTTCCAACTTTCACCCATTTTTCTTTTTCTACGACCATTTCATTTTTAATTCTTCCAATTTTTGTTTGGTTTCTTTATATTCCACTAATATATGTCTTTGTGACTCATCATCCATTTTCTGTTCCATCATTTTTATTTTGTCATCCCGTTCCTGGAATTGCTGCTTCATATTTTCCACCTTATTTTCTATTGTTTGCTGATATTTGATAATACTTTCTTCTGTTTGCTTATTTTGATTATGAATTTTGTTGATACCTCCTACATATCTTTTATTCAATTCTCTTATTTCCTGTGAGTTTTCCATTTTTAATTCTTTTATCTGCTTTTGGATTTCTTTGTGTCTCCGAATCACTTCCTTACCCATCTCTTCTATTACTTCAATCTTGAATTTGTCTTGTTCCTTAACTAGTTCTTCTCTAATGTGTTCGCAGTTATTCATAATTTGTAATTTTATATTTTTCTCCAACTTTTTCTGTCCCTCTTCAAATTTCTTTTCTAATGTCGTCTCCATTTCCTGTATCTTTTTTTCTGTTTTGGTTAATCCTTGTTCTATTTTGTTTTCAACTTGTTCCAGTTTGCTTTGTCCTTGTTCTATTCTGTTTTTTAATTCATCTTGTCCTTGTTTCATATTTTCCATCAACTTATTTAGCATATCCATTACATTAACTTCTTTGCTCATCTTTCTTGATTCAACCACATTTGTTACATCTACCTTCTCCTCCAACGTATTTTCTTGTAATTTTTTATTTGTTTCCACTATTTGTCCCTTTTCTTGTATAGAGTCTACACATTCATTCTCTTCACTTTCCTTATTCGTCTCTTTAGAATTATCCATTAAACATTCACTCCTGGTATTAATTTTTATTTATTTATATATATATATATATATATATATATATTTTTAAATTTATTTTCAAATTATTAATTAATAATAATAATTATCTCCCTTCACAAAGACTATTTCTATAATTAGTTCTGAAAAAAAATACTATTATTGTAATTGTCACTTTTCCAAATTTTACAAAGCCCCACGTTTGGTCGACATTTTATATTATATCTCTGCCTGTCAAAAATATTCTATCTCTTCCTTTTCAAATCTAATAATAGTTACTATAATGGTATAAAATTCTTCAATTTCCTACAATCTGCTTTAAAAATTTTAGTCCAATATTTTTAATTTTCGGTTATTTTATTTTATATTATATCTCCCCGCCTGTCAAAAATATTCTCTCCCAATTATCAATAATCATTACCATCACTACGCACATTCAATTTTCATTTTATCCCCCGATAACTATTAAAAAAAACCTTCTTTCAATGTGACATAAATCATAACCACAAATGACATATTTTTACAAATCAAATTTCATAGATCTAACGTAACCTAAATATACAATATCAATACAATAGTGTTGCATAAATCATCGTCACGCTTTCCATGAGCTAGATGTATACTGTGTATATATGTATACTTTTTTTTGTGAAAAATTCCATTTACGATGGGCATACGATAAAATTTTTAAAACGGATTCATTTATTGATGTTTTCACTTCTGACGGTACTCCCATGAATGGACTCTACGTTTTTATTTATAAAGCTTATCTTTTACGATCAGTTTTTTTGGATTTTTTTGTTAGTGAACAGCACACGCTTCTGTTTAGGTAGTAAAGCTCACAATAAACCAATTACTAGATTGGATTATTCTTCCTACAAAATAACATAAATAAAACAAGGAGAATTAACAGAGATTTATATCCTGTTCTTTACAAGATTTTGATATTTGCAGAGCATATAAAAAAATACACTTATCGTATCGTATATAATTGTAATGCTTTTTATGACCCATAGACTTTCGCTGAACACTGGAGGTACCTAAGAAAAAAGCGATTTATTACTTCAAGGGGTCTTTTTGGAAATGATGAACGCTCGCTATGAATTTCCATTGACTAGTTTCGAATGAAAAAAGGTGTATGAATAGAACGAATATGGATAATTATTTTTACTGTCACGAGTGATAAAATATACAGGGTAAATGACAACCAAAGTTTTATGGCGAAAAAGTAAAAGTTTTATAAGTTTGGTGTATAATATTTTAAAATAAAGCAATAAAATAAATATTTAATTTTAAGGATACTTATTGTAAATTCAAAATAATCTACGGAACTGTTCACAAGCTGGCAACGTAGCTCGACCGAGCTAAGTGATGGCGACCGCGGCGGGACGTTTGTAGAAAAGAGAAGACACGAGCAGGTGATTCTCGGCTTTTCGAACGCCCGGTGAGCGGCATTGCCACGGTTATACGGAGAACTTCCAGGAGGCGTATTTACTATTAAATAAGCGTGTATTCAGTTAGAGATAGTTTAGTTTAGTACGAGCTATTGTTAAGATAAGCTCCGAAATCAAACTTTAGTGGTAAGAGTTGTACCAGGTGTTGTTATTGGACGGACCGAGGATAGTTAATCGTAACATTATTTATCAACCTGTAACGTACAAGAGCGCGATTAACGTTAGTGTTATGGAGGGTAAAAAGCAGAAATTACACGTTCGACCCTTTCAAAGTTCTTAGACAAGAAATGGAGCCATATTTGGATTATGTCGGGAAAACGTAGTATTTCGGACATTAAGTGTTTAACGACATTTTCAAACAAGACATGAATCGGGGTTTGAGGATAATGCTGATAGAACGGAGACAATCCAACGAGCAGTTGCTCAGTATACAAACCTGGCAACATTCAACTAAGATCAAGCAGCCGAATGCAGTTTTAAAATTGCACAATCTTTGGCAGAAGATCTTTCACTGATGGGGAATTTATGAAGCAAACGTTTCTGAGAAGTGCGAATGTATTATTTGATGATTTTCCTAATAAACAAGCAATACTGGTCCGGATTAAAGATATACCAGCATCAGCTCGGACTATGGAGAGGCGAGTTACTGAAATGGCAGATAATGTAGGGAAACAACAGATCGATGCCATTAAACGGAATATCGTATTTAGTATTTCGTTGGTTGAAAGTGTCGACGTTGATGACATTTCCCGGTTGGCAATCGTTGAGCGGTACTTTGACAATAACTGTGTGTATGAAGAACTGATCTGTCTGCTACCATTCGAAGGAACGACAAGAGGAGAAGATATACTATCAGAATTCGTTAAACATTTTGAGAAACGGGGACTAGACTTAACTAAGATTTTTTGAGTAATTACATATGGCGCACCCGATATGGTCGACCACTTTTGAATTTTCATTGCATTATTCATCAAAAAAGTTTATGAAAAAGTTGCAAAACTGTTGCAAAAGTTGTCAACTACATTGCTGGTCGTTCTTCATTAACTCACAAACAATTCGAGTCATTTTTACAAGAAATGGAAAGTGCATATTCGGATATTCCATTACACAGCAATATGCGCATTTTTTGAATTGTAGTCTTTGGAACGCTCCAATTTCATGGTAGGTCAAATGTCGATCTTCTTGGACCAGCTTACGTACAGCATCGACGTTTTCCAGGTTGACTGCCGTTGTTGGTGGATCTGTTCTTGATTCGTCGCTAAGATTGATCCGTCCACGTGTAAATCCCCCATACCAACGAAAAATTGTCGATTTATGTGGTGCTTTATTGCCGAAAACAGAAACCATCTGGGCAAGTCATTCATGTTGAGGCAACTGTCTTCGAAAATTGCAAGAAATTATTGCGCGAAAATTTAGTTCAAGTACAAGCTTTGAACGGAGCGGTATGAAATTTTGGCTATAAGTTAACTAAACATGACATGATTAGCTTAGATACACTCATTATGCTCCCCACAAACGTAGTTTACAATTTAAATTGGATCGAAGTTAAACTGTTGATAGTCAGAAATGGACGAAATTTAAATTAAAAATTAATTCACAAGCAAACACGCGAAAATACGTTGATTTAGTAAAACAAATATAACATATGCTCCATTCTACAAATGATAAACAGCCAACTGGTGATGCATATAAAATTCTATTTTACGTTTGATTAAAATTGGTGGATATACTAAATAATCCGGTCAAAATAGACATAAAAATTGTGGTAGGTTTAAAAAAAATTCCCATAAAGCTGAATATTCTTTGTGGTATCAGTTACACTACTATAAATAACGAGTCACAATAGACTTTTTCAAAATAAAATTTAAATGTTGCACCAAAATGCTAGAATAAAGTGTCAGAGTCTGTCTGTGTCGTCACTCTTTCGTAAACTCTTCAAATACTCGACATATTGCAAGTTAGAAGTTAATTTTCATACATAATTTGAATTATTTTGTGAGATATACCGATGGGATGCGATATTTGTTAACGTTCCAATGAAAAGGTGTACAGCTTAAAATGTGATGCCCACCAATATTCAGCTTTATGGAAATTTTGCCAGGATTATAATCAAAAACAGTCGAATTAGTTACGGTAATTATTGAATTAAAATAAAATTTGCATATTGTATGACACATATTGGCAATTGGGAAATTCAAATTAATGAATTGATTTATATCTACTTGGAAATATACAAAGCATTTCATTGAAAACTATCCACCCCACATATTTCTGAAAAAATTTAAAAACACCTCAAAAATCATATAAAGGAGAACGTCTTTTTGCTCATATATAGACGACTACCTTGGGCCATGTAGTCCAATTCAAAAGCATTTCAAAATCATCAGCAAAGATCAGCAAAGTTGTGGAATTACCTCGACCCAAAACAGTTGAGGATTTGATACTTTTTATTGGTATGATAACTTATGCCCGCTTAATTCCCAACATTGCAACATTGCGTAGACTACTGAAGAAAAACGCGAAATTCAACTGGACCAGCCAATGTGAATCTGCTTTTATCAAATTCAAGCAAGAAATCGCCAGTGAGCGCGTTTTTGTTCCATACAATCCAGAACTACCAGTTCAGCTAGCCTGTGATGCCATTCCTTATAGAGTAGCAGGCATTTTTTCTCACATTATAGACGATCAGGAGCAACCAATTTCTTTCACGACAAGATATTTGACCTCAGCTGAACAGAACTATTCACAGCTTGACCTGGAAGCGTTAGCTATAGTGTTCTCCATTGATCACTTCTATCAGTATCTTTTTGCCCGACCATTCAAATTGATCACTGATAATCGACCCATTGAACGAATTTTCCATCAAAAAGCAAAACTTCCTCTCATGGCATCCGCCAGATTGCAAAGATACGCTTTTCTTTCTGGACTTAACTACGAAATTGTTTTCAAGAAAGATACTGGAAATACAAACACTCAAGAGAACCAATACGTACGAGTCCTCATACAGAGTTCCATCAACGAAAAAGTACATCAGTTGTGTGTGTTATATGTCTCTATGATATCAACCCCTCTACTGACCTATCAATCGCTGCGTTTAGAGACAACGAAAGATCCAGAACTTTCTGCAACGCTGCATCGCTAACTCTGAATTTATCATCGATCACGGCATTATATTCAAAGGTTCCAGAGTAGTAATTCCTTCATCATTACAGCATTCAGTCCTTGAAGAGCTGCATCGTACCCATATGGGTACAACCAAAATGGAACAATTGGCAAGACGTCTTGTCTACTATAAGTCAATCGACCGAAACTTTGAGAAACTAGTCAAGGCCTGCGAGTCATGCGCCACAATGAAAAACAGCCCACCAAAAGCACCTCTACATCCTTGGGAAACACCGGAAGAAAACCGGCAACGGATCCACATCGACTACGCCGTACCGTTCCAAGGTCATCATTTTTTATTGCTAATCGACGCAAAATCGAAATGGGCCGAAGTCGAACCTGTAAAAACAGCTCCAACATCTTTCACAACCATTCAAAGCTTGAAAAACATTTTCGCTCGATACGGATTTCCAGAAGTCCTCGTATCTGACAACGCCTCAATTTTTACCGGAGCATTCTACAAACGGATTAGCAGAACGTAAAACACAAATTATCAGCCATGAAAGACGAACCACTTACTATTTACCAAAAAGTTCGAGAAATACTTTTTCGCTGCAGGGCCATTCCACTTGCCAATGGGAAGACACCTTCAGAAGAGTTCCTCCACAGGCAGATCCGCACACATTTGGACGCCCTGAAACCGACCAAAGTAGTGCAACCCGCAGCACCATCCAGACCAGCACGACATTTAAGTGTGGGAGATCGAGTGTTAGCACGCTACTACGGAAACAACAAAAACTCGTGGAACAGTCGTAAAGAAATTTGGTCAGCTGGACTACTCAGTAAAATTTGACGATGGCTTCATATTCAAGCGTCACATCGACCAATCGATCAAGTCACGTATCAACAAAAAGAAAGTGGCATTTTCGGATGAAGTTAACTCTCCTGCTGAAAAGCATCAGCAGATACCAGACCTTGGTAACTTGGTCACAATTCGAGCAGGACCAAACCAACACTCAGAGCAATCGACGCCTGCTCGTCCTCCAGCCTCTCCACCTAATACTACCTTGGTCACAATACCCACAAAAAGAGAAGAGCTGACTATTGCTAAGATAATCGAATATCCTTCTAAAAATCTACAACCAGGTGAGATCAAAAGAGATACCTGAGCCACTAAGAGTTTGACAGGTGTCTCGACAGGAGACTACCCTGTAGTCCAATATTTATTAATCATACACGAATAGTTTCCAAAGAAGTGAACATTCTGTCATAGGTATTCAGTGAAAAGGATCTAATAAACATTCTTTTGTTTTCTAGATTTTCTACAGCTGAGCAAGTCTATTTTATTAAACCTATTTCAACCGACTGTTTTCTAATGAATAAGAATTAAAACTAACCTAACTCGACTTCCTAATAACTTATTCTATTAATTTCAAATTAAATTCAAGCGAAACAATTTTCCACTGCAATATATTACAATAATTCAATTTACAATTCCCAGTGATCTTAATTGTCTTATTTGTCAACTTGAAGCTACATAATTACTCGTGCTTGAAGTTCGGAGCAATGAAGCTGTTTTAGTTGAGAAGCTCGACGCTCGTTTTGACATAAACACTGGTGCTCTAAATACGTTGAATTGCTAAATATATTTAATGAAAGACTTATATTAAGAATCTTAATTGAGAAAAGGCTTCAAGATGGCAATTTTACGTCCGGTTCACATTTTACATTTTACATTTTAGCTTACACTAAACACAATGTACACTGGGTGCAATAAAGCCTACGTGCTGTAGGTAAGGTGCTCACATCTCATAATTAGAACGATTTAACTGGAGCTCATTTTACGTTGTAAATTGTAAATTCCCTTTAGAATAGTTGATATGATAAACAAAATTCTAGAGGCAGACATATCAAGTACAAAAAACTACGTATCTGCAAATAACTTATTGTTGTTGTTGTTTTTATTGCTGTTCTTGTTGTTGTTGTTATTGTTCTTGTTGTTGTTCTTGTTGTTGTTCTTGTTGTTGTTCTTGTTGTTGTTGTTGTTGTTGTTGTTGTACTAAACTCGTAGGCTTCCTAGTGAATCGGCACTTCACATACTTTTTATTGTAGTAATCATGGCAGATGATCAACCTGGACCTTCTAGGAAGATGGTAAAATGGGAAGACAAAAATTATGAAGAAACCTTGCTAAAATGGGTCGATGAAGAGGATTCTGAGACAAGTGATATTGATTCGGATGACGATTATATTTTCAGTGACCACAACGGTAATTCGGAAATAGATCTAGATGAAGATATTGAATGAGATTTAGTTGAACCACAGAATCAGAGTGTGACGAAGAATCAGAATCTAGGTCGCATAATTATTTATATGGCAAAAATAGGTATAAGTGGTCTAAAAAACTATATCAAAGTAAACATTCCCGAACACTACAACATAACATAGTTATTAGATGTGCAGGATTAAAAAATGTTCCTTTTGAAGACGGCAATACTGAAAAAGCATGGAATCTTCTTTTCGATGACGAAATCATCAATATCATTCTTCGTTGGTCGAATGACAGATTGGCCGACCTGAGAGCAAAATACAAAACCCCCAATAAAAGCGATCTTCGAAATTTGGATGTTGTAGAATTAAAGGCATTCCTGGAACTGTTGCTTTTAACTTAGATTTTTAAATCAAACCACAAAGACATTAGATCAATATTTGCAACTAATGGCTCGGGTAGGGATATATTCAGATGTGTGACCAATTTTAATCGATTTTCAACAATTCTCTCATGCTTGAGGTTTGACGATCCTCTTACAAGACTAGAAAGAAAAAAGGTAGATCCTACTGCACCCATTTCAGAAGTATTTAATACATTCATTCGAAACTGCCAAAAGTATTACAGCGTTGGAAGTAATGTCTGCGTAAATGAGATGCTGGTATTTCAGAGGTAGGTCAAAATTTAAAATGTATATGCCCAAAAAGCCATGTAAGTATGGCTTAAAAGTCATGACTATGACAGATGAAAGAATTCTGATGGGTTTGATTTATCTGCTGAAGAAACTAAGTCTTCCAAACCAACCTGCACCATGCACCATGATGAAGGACATGACAATACGCGAGGTAAGCCAGAAATTATAGATACCACTAAAGGTTGCGTTGATATGAATGATGAAAAATGTAGTGTATACTCATCAAGCCGTAGGACCAGGCGCTGCCCTATGACCATTTTCTTTAGACTTTTGGTCATTTCATCAGTGAACTCTTTCATAATTTACAAGTCTTTCAGAGCATGTTCAAACTCAACCCGACATGAATTTATAAAAGATGTGGCGATGAAATTAATTACTCCTGAATTAAAGCGAGGACGACAAAATCCGCAATTATTGACCATTTTTTTAAGAATTTTGACAATTTTGGACTATTTCTTAAAATTTTAACAATTATGACCATTTTTGACAATTATTAACCAATTTTGACTGTTTTGGCAATTATTGATCATTTTTGACAATTTGTCAAAAATGTTGACCATTTTAGACCGTTTTTCCAAATTTTAACAATTACTAACCATTTTTGACAATTTTTGAGCATTTTTTCAGGTTCTGACAATTATGGACCATTTTGATAATTTTTCAAAAATTTTGGCAATTTTTAACAATTATTGACAGTTTTTTTATAATTATTGACCATTTTTTCAAAATTTTTGACCATTTTTCAAAAATTTCGTTAATTTTTGACAACTATTGACCATTTTTTCAAAATTTTTGACCATTTTTTCAAATTTTAACAATTATTGAACATTTTTGACAATTATTGACCAATTTTGACAGTTTTGACAATTATTGATCATTTTTGACAATTATTGACCATTTTTGACCGTTTTTTATAATTATTGACCATTTTTTAAAATGTTAACAATTTTTCAAAATTCTAACAATTATAGACCATTTTTGACAGTTTCTGATAATTATTGACCATTTTTGATAACTTTCAAAAATTTTGACAAATATTGACTATTTTTGACTATTTTTGACTATTTTTGACCATTTTTGACCATTTTTGACCATTTTTGACCATTTTTGACCATTTTTGACCATTTTTGACCATTTTTGACCATTTTTGACAGATTCTGACAATTATTGACCATTTTTGACAATTTTTCAAAAATTTTGACCATTTTTAAATGTCTTTTATAATTATTGACCATTTTTTCAAAATGTTAACGCAGCGTTGGTTATATAGTATCGCGCGTTATTTCAATGCGTCTCTCTCTCTCTCTTTCTAATGAGTCATCGCGTGACGAACGCTTTTTCGTAACATCACACGTTTCACGAGTTCACGAGCCTTCCCAAAAGTCCTATGTCGTGCAATAAGAAGCAAGCTTCAAGAACATCCCATTTCTGCATTCTGTGCAAAATACCAATTTGTATGCAGTGTACGAGGAGGGTTTGCATAGACTGCGCAATGTGAAAATATGTGCCAAAATGACCTTGTGCAGGTTTTTTGCCTATGGAAGCAAATTATGTTTCATTCTTTTCAAAATCAAGTTAAACTTGTTTCAAGCAGGAGTCATTCTGACCCCACATCTGTTATAACGTATCAATAATAAGATGTCTGTGGTTATGGGTTTAATATGGCGCTTATGTAGTTCTAATAAGAGCCTCTCCACTACGTCCCTTGTCTAGACCCATCCTTATTACTAGACTCCGTGGGCCACACCTTAGGTCCTCCATATATCGTCAAAGACCTTAGCCTAGTCAGGCTAATGTTTCATCATATTCTGTCAAGAGCCCACTCAGGAACCTGGTGGTTGTTCGCCAATCCTGGCTCCATAAATTTGGGCGATGGATCTGTGATGAACTCTTTGGTATATCTCATTTCAATCGCCTTGCTCCATCATTCTCGAATCTGCTTTGTAAGTGAATTATTTCATATGAAGATGAAGCATAATGATAAAATCCGGTTCTGTGTAAAATATCCAATATTCTAAACAAGACGAATTTGCATGCGTTTTTCCGCGTGTCTCTAATTAATTTTAATTATATTTAAGAACAATTTAGTCCAGAACGAGCATTGTTTGCTGGAGTATTCGGTGATTAGTTTCAAACTGAGAGTTTTAATTACGGATCTGTCACGGACACTCCTCATTTAGTGCTTATAACAACGCCTTTTTTTTATTAGAACTCGGAGCTGTATTTCCATTCCTTACGCGTTTACACGGAACATTATTTTTCAAAAACACTGTTAGTACATGGTGACATTTTAAAGGAATAAAAAAACTACGTTGTCGGTCGTAAAAAATAAGAATAAACGGATTTTTTTTATTGGTGCCCTATTTTACCCATTTAAAGCACGCCTCAACGCAAATTTCACAAAATTTTGGTATATTTACTCAAAAAATAATAATAATAATAAGATACTTTCTCCACCCTTCTGATTGCCGAACCCCGTTTTTCGTTGAAGTGCAATTCAATGCTCGTCAGGACATATAATCCGGAGAGTAGTTGTTTCTTTTTGGTTAAACGGTCACTGTTTTGTGAAATAAATTCCTTTAGAATGCATAACGTCAAAATTAATTAGACAGTATTAGTTTGATGAAATAAAGTTTTTATTCACAAAAATAATCTAAAACCATAACAAACAATTACCATTTGAGTACTCCAGATAAATTATAACAATATCACTATTTCCAACTTTAAATTAAATAAACAACATGAGCGAACTATGAATATTCAAACAAAACAAAGCAATGTAGGGTCAACAAACAATTTGACGAACAGATTTATATTTACATGCAACTCTTTATTATTTTAATTAAAATTACGCTCAATTTAGTACCAGTATATTATTAGATTATTTATTTATTTAATTAATCAAATTGTTTTAATATCTGATAATGAAGCATTTTATTGGTATGAAAACATATCGCATTAGTTATAAAGTGAAATGTTGGCTCTCCTTTATATAGACACATATAAATTATGGAACTTTTGAAAATTTTTAACAAGAATGACAATTGTGAACTTACACCATAGTATAAGAATAGTACTAGTAAGATAACTCCTGGGCACTGATCACAGTTTACACTCTCTACCCCAACACTATCTTATGCGCGTTTCGATAACAATCGCTTAGTCACAAGCTTTTGAAAACATCAACATCAACATCAACATCAACATCAACATCAACATCAACATCAACATCAACATCAACATCAACATCAACATCAACATCAACATCAACATCAACATCAACATCAACATCAACATCAACATCAACATCAACATCAACATCAACATCAACATCAACATCAACATCAACATCAACATCAACATCAACATCAACATCATTAACATAACATAACATTAACATTAACTGTTGCTAGTTTATTGGTTTTGACAATCAAGTCAAAAAATATTATTTCCGTTGCGAAATTTTATTTTTTTTTGCTTAAACAAGTACATAATGTCTGATTTTAAATTAACCTGTACTCCTCCGGAAGTCCGAGAAGCTGTTTGTATTAACTTATTTTTTTTAAACCAGCTCAACATGATATTTATGGACCAAAGAAATTAGATGAGGGACAGTATGAAAGATTGACAAACTTGGAAATAGAAAAAATTCTAGAAACTGAGAACATAGGAAGAATAATAAAGGCATCCAGAATTAAATGGCTTGGACATATCAAAAGGATGGAGGAAGGTAGTAATGTAAAGAGAATAACAGAGTGGTCACCCGTTACAAACAGACCAAAAGGTAGACCAAAAACTAGATGCGATGGATCAAATAGAGAGTGGCCTAGAAAAAATGGAAATTAAAAACTGGAGGCAAAAGACCCAGGGCAGGAAGGAATGGAGGAAAATCGTTGGAGTAGCAAAGAAACATGACAAACTTTGAATGCAAGCAGTGAATCAATGTGGATTGACTCTCTACTGAAACAAAAGGGTCTAAGAGCCAAATATTGGAGATTACTGTTCCAGTGGCATTAACCTTACATGCCATACTTCGGAAAAGTGACGCATTGTATAGTAGTATATTGTGTAACAAGTGCGCAAAAGTGCTAATTTCTCACTCGTGAGAAATTAGCATTTACGCACGTGCTGTATACTGTATTTTTCCTACGACCACCAAATTTACCTTTCGACGTTTTCGATGTGTGCCTCTCGGATTTCCTTTTTTAAAGCACGAAGCTTTGGATAAGTAGAAATGTCTATACCGTGTTTAATATTTATTTATAGTTGACTTCACTATTGACCATATGGTGGAGGCTTTTCTAGTGTTAGATAATCCTTCTATATACACCATCAGTACATTTTCAGGGAAAGACTTCGTTTTTTGTTGACTTCTCCATTCCATGTAATTTCTGTAAGCAGCTTCATATTTTTCTCTTGAAATAGCAGGCAATAAATTTTGGCTAAATAAGTCTGCTGGTTCTTTAATTTTCGGGGGGAGGTAGTTTTAAACCAAATATTCTTTTATAATTCACAGTTTTACTTTTGTGCAAACATTTGCAAGCTTTTTCTGTTGCAGAATAACTTTTTTCAACCAAAAAATTACATTTTTATAACAGAACGAATTTACTAACCTATAAAATATTCTTTCGTACCGCCAGTGCCGGCTTCATATATTTCTTAAGCACGATATTTTTTTCATATAACTACATGACTTTTTGCTATAATTAGTTTCTTTCAGATCAGTAGTATTTTTTTTAATTTAGCCGATAATTGCTTTTTTACTGTTTTAACATAATGTTGGAAAGCTTTCAGTAAATTAAATCAATTTTCCTTCCTTTTTTTAACCTGAAAAGCTGACCAAAATAATGTGCCCATTACATTCAAGTTCCTATATATCCCTGATCCACCTAGACTAGGATACAAGCCCTAGGCCTACACCAGGATACCGCCCTAAACCAGGACACAGCTGCTAGGATACCGTTCTAATCAAGACATCTTTATCTTCCTATCTTCTTCGAGATCTAGTCTCCATCTTCTCAAGACTTCCTAGAGGCAAGACCTACCTACCTTCTTCAACCATCACCTTTTGCGGAAACAACATTTCATAAGCTAAGTACCTATAAAGGTACAAATTCTCCTCACTTTTGTTCATTTCCTGTGGCAGAAGAAGAAAATTTAAATTTGTTTTAAATCCTATTTTTTATTTTTTTCTAAATCCTCAACTATAAAAGTTGAGGGGGTAAAGTCTTAAAATTTTCTTTTTTTAAGTAACTTTTTTATTATTTCTGGTTAACTTTTATTTAAATTCTACAAGGCGTTTCTACCTTTTCCGCCTTAGTTTTTTTAAATTCATTAGAATTTTTTATCTACGTCAAAAAGGTAGTGGCGCCATCAAATTTTTACAACCTTTCTGTTATCCTTGTGCGACATAAACTTGGGGTCGAATCACTCTTGAGAGGAGTCTTTAGCCGGAACCCTTCAAGCTGGAGCGATTACCGTTACAAATTAGCGTTACCGTTACCGCGTTCTTACCGTTACAAGTTTGGCAATAAATAAATGAGCAGCAGTTGCTCAGCAACGAATTAGAAGTCGGACTGTTTTGCGGGTTTATTGGTTTAGATCTACAGACTTCAGATAAGCAGAAAGACAATTTGCTGTAGGTATTTATTTTGGGTGTGCCTAATGTCACTTTGATGCTTTATGTCACTTTACTTTGGCTATGCCTTATGCCACTTTTCCCACAACTTTTGTTGCTATGAGAAATTGTTAAGTTTGCGTATTATAACCAATGTGCTAAATAGTGTTTTGGATAGTGGTCGTAGAAAAAGTACTTTTCCAGATGGCGTGGAAGTGAAGCTAAGTAATGAGTCACTTCCTTACCGTTTCAAAGGTAAGAAATGTCTATATTACTAACCGATTGTGAATAAAATTGAGTTTTTTCCGATTGACAGCAAATATTAATTTTGCAGACTCATATAAATCAGCAAAGTATTACTTTCCCTGCCTAGGCAGCAAAGTAAGGACTTTCCTGTCTAGGCAGCAAAATGAAACAAATTTAATTTCTGGAGGAGAAAGTACTTCTAAGTCGCTATCACTGTCTATAATATAAATATACCGATATTTTTTCACAAAACTGGCAGAAATTTCATAAGTTGTCAAACTATCATTATTGTGGACATATACATTTCCATAGCAACCAACCATTCTAACAATTGCAATTTCTATCAAATTTTGTTTGAATTTATCACTACAGAAAAAATAAAAAGATTGTGGAAATTGTAATAATTTGCAAATACAATATACATATATCATTATAAACAATCGGAGAAAAAATTATATGTTCAACTCGGCAGCAAAGTAGATTGACTGCTTTAGCTGAATTCCTAATGAATAATTCTGTGTTTTTAATACTATTTTTGTTTTAAGCCGTTGGCACGAAATATACAATGGTCAACGAACTTGGTTAATTTTTACAGACGTTTGCGTCCACCAGTAAACTTTACATATTTTATGTCAGATGTTTATAGCTTGTAAAATATGAAGCGATGTGTTGGTACGTGTATAATTAGTTTCAAAATTTAAAATTTCCCATGTAGATAACTATTATTGTTTTTTTTTACATTTTGACTATTTCAAAAAGTACCTCCAACGAACAAACAACAAATTACTCCGGCCCTTACTTGGAATTTGTATACATTTTCTTTCTGTGGTCGATTTCTATGCTTTGTACCTCAATCCAAATTAGATTATCCCTGAATGCCGAAAACATTTAGCATAATATATTGCTGTAAACAATAAGCAAGCAAACTATCCTTATCATTCTTTTTTTTTTTCACCAGCCATTGCGCCCATTATTGGCAAATGAAAAAAAAACACTTTAATTGTTTGAGTTTGCCGCAAATAAACACATTAACAGAATTAAACTCATTAGGAGAAAAGTGTTTAATCGGCATGTTTCATTTGTTGAGAGAAGAGAAAAGAGGCGATGTGGCCCGCATTATAAAAGCCCGAAATTCCCAAAGCTCTATTATGGCCTTCGGGGGTTATTTTTACGTTGAATCCTTAACGTAGTTTCAAGGAAGACAGTAGCGCTACGATGATATAAAAATGCATTTTTGCACCCGTTAAAACCAATTCTGGAAGCAGTTATTCCACTCGCTTGTCGGTGCATTCAAAATAGAGTTTTTGCTGCATCTTCTGGGGATTTAAACCTTTGACCACACAGTTTATTCTTAATTTTTGGAAAAGTAAAAAAGTATTTAGGACTTAGATCGGGACTGTAAGGAGAATGGTCCAACAATTCGTTGTTTTCTTTCCTTAAAAAACTCAATTGTTTGTCGAAGTGTGTGGGAACTTGCATTGTCTTGGTAGAGGATCATTCGTCATTGGGGGTTGGTTTTTCGAAACTCAGCAGTTACTTCCGGTGAACAAATCGATATGTACCAATCAGCAGTAACAGTTCTTTGATCTTGCAAGGGTATTGTTGCTACAAGGCCCGGTTTTGTCACCACCAACTTTTTGAAAACACTTCGAGAACGGAAACACTACCGAAAACTCCGTTAGCAGGAAGGAAGCTGTGACCTCGTACCGAAAAAGTTATTTCAAATTTTCTGGGGATTTATTTTTAAGGTGTGAATTATATGCGAATTCTTATTCTGGCCCCCACATCCGTCACAGAATAGTCTGAGAAGGTCTATTCCTTCGTAATTAAAAACTTTGAAGATAGTGTAACAATGCAGAACAGATTTGAGAGGCCCCTCTTCCAGCTAGATCTTCAGTTCAGACATGGAATTTCGGATCACGAGACGTCATAGGAACGCAGCAAAAGGCATAGAAGCTAATCTGATTAGAATAAAATCTCTGATTGGTATACGGGAAAGCGGTTGTACTTGCTGGAGGTTGAAAAATAAGGTTTTGCCGTCTCTGTAGGTCTCTTGTATGTCTGACTTGCTCCTTCAACCTGGTGCACATGGAACACATATCTGAGAATGAGATCCCGATATTGAAATCATTCAAGAAGATGTTTCTAAACATATCTTAGGCTACTTAGGCTGTTGGTGGACCTGTTCTTGGATCGTTTCTGAGATAATTGTCTACTGATGTGGTGTTTCACTGCCGAAAACAGAAACCAACTCGGCAAGGCATTCTTGTACTACCTTACACCACTCCTATTATATGTCGGAGCACACACATACTTTCGCTGCACTCTGTATAATTAAATTTTTAATGTTTCATATACATTTTCCGTGTACTACACACTAACTTCCGCTGCTCTCTGTATATTATTATCCGTCTATTATATAAAGGTCAACTACGGTCATTACCCGTGCATTATATAAAGTAGGTCACTTACTTTCCTACTTAGCCCCGGTAGCACCCCATTTAATATCTACTGACGAATGTCTTCGAAAATTGTAAGAAATTATTGCTGGGAAACTGCCGTTGTTCGTGAACCTGTTCTTGGATCAAAACTTAAATTAACTAAATATGACAGTTGGTTTTTACATTTGATATTTGTTGACCAGCGCCATCTATATTGTTTTCTGCAACACATAAAACACAACCCTCGTAAAAGTAACAAACTTTAGACTGAAAAATATTAATCAATGGGTATCCTACATATCAACTCTATTCAGTTCCAAGAACAAGCAAAATAATAAGCTACTGACATGGAAACGTATCTTTTTTTTGTAAAAAAATTCGAAATATCGAGTTATTTTCAAATAATAAATATGCAAATAAAGTGTACGCCTCTGCAGATATATAAAAAGCAGAATAAACCTCAATAAAAGATCTTCGACTAGCGTAAAACGTAGGTTTGTGAACGCGAGTGGCAAAAGAATAGACCCTTTTAGTACAAATTAGTAAATTGAGATAAAAATGACAGAAATGTGAGAACCAGAATAATATACAGGGTGTCAATTTTAAAACTTACAATGGGCTGTACCTCGTGAACGGAAAGAGATTTCTAAAAAATTTCAAAACTGTATCTAGGGTAGAGATTCTGTGATTGATCCCTTGTTTATACCGGGAAATGTAAAACACTATTGAGCCCTTAATTGTTCATGAATTAGAGAACCAACAGGACGGCGATGGCAATCCAGCTCTAGATGAAAATTTGTTGCACTTCCAGCAAGACGGAGCATCTCCCCATTACAGAGTAGCAGTTAGGGACTGGTTAGACAATAATTACCCAAATAGATGGATTGGAAGGAGAGGTCCCATTGAGTGGCCACCTAGGTCACCAGACTTACCGCCACCTGATTTTTTTCTGTGGGGTCACCTTAAGTCGGTTGTTTTTAAAAGTAAACCGATCTCAATCGACGATTTACGACGAAGAATTATTCAAGCATGTCATGATATTACTAAATCGACATTTGCCAATTTTCGTATAGTGTTTGAAAATAGGTTGTACTATTGTTTACAATACAATGGAAACCATTTTGAACATTTACTAAATTAATTAACATTTTTGTAGTTCGACATTTTTCATTTTGTTGTCAACCCTGTATAATTATGACTTAGACCGTTGGAAAGCATTTTCGTATCACAAGTAGGGGGTTGCCATTTAAATTTTTGTAGGTGGGGCATAGGGGGTTGATGGAGGTGCGTTCTCTCTCATGTCATTTTAGTTCCCCCTCTCTACCCTAGAAACGGTTTTGGAATTTTTTTTAAATCTCTTTTCGTTCACGAAGTACAGCCGATTGTATGTTTTAAAATTGACACTCTGTATGGTAGTTCAAAGGCAGCAACAACTAAATTACTGATATTTTGACGCTAAAAACATTAAAAGGTGAAATTGTAGTATTAAAATTGTAAAGGAAAACTTTTTAATGAAAGCTTTCCGTTAATTATAGTACCTAACGTGTTCGCGTTGGTTTCCGTAAAAAGAAAATTGTTTTAATGATCAATTTTCCGCAATAATTTCATTCGGAAACGAGTTCCACTTTGACACAAAGGGAAAAATTTTATTGATTCACCTATGAAACACAATATTAAGATCAAAAGAAGGTCATAAGATATAAAAATTAACCGCTTTTCTTCGTAAATTTAAGTAAATAATTAAAATGTGGTAAAATTTCCAATTCATATACAAGATCCCTATTTTATTGTATACATGAATTATTTAAAGGTATGAAAGCGAAATACTTATCAAAGAATAAAATGTGGAGAATTGTCAAAATTTATTTCTTAATTTGCAGACTTTCCATTTAGGTAAAATTAACAAAATCTGTTTAGAATCCCCTAGAGAGGGGCCATTGAGGACACCAGCGTATAATGTGGATAAAAGGAAACTCAGAAAATTACACTTGGAAACTGTTTTTCGGGTATAATTAAGTTTGTCCCTGGATGGCAACAGTAATGGCGAACTGAATGGGTTACTTACATAAGTGATTGAATTTTTTTCCAAGAAATGAAATTAGAATGATATGTTGGGGAAAAAATTTATCAAAAAGAGAAAATGGAGGTTAGAATTTTTTATTTTTATCTTAAGCAGTTTTCGGGCAATAATTTTTCACAATTTTCTCAACAAGAATGCCTTGCCAAGTTGGTTTCTGTTTTCGGCAATGAAGCACCACATCAGTCGACAATTTCTCGTTGGTATGAAGAATTTAAACGTGGACAGATTAATCTTAGCGAAGATACACCAGCAACGGCAGTCACCCAGGAAAACGTCGATGATGTACGTGAGCTGAACCAAAAAGATCGACATGTCACATATTCAAAAAAATTTCATTAAGAATTATCACTTACAATATCACAAGAGCTTAAATTATTTCCCAATTTCCCAATTATTTTCCATCGTCGCTTAGCGACTCGTGATAATTTTCAAAATATTCGTGCTCTCAAGAAAATTTCCGGAAATAATATAAGCTTGCGTGGTAATCGCTAAGACAATTTCACAACATAATTTGGAAAAAAATCTATTAATCCAACCTGACATTTTAAATTAATTTAACCTTTTCAACTGTCAACAAATTTCCACTCAAATATCGTGGCGCCAATAACTAGTCAAAATTAAGGCGTCTTATTAGTTAAAAAGTAGAGGTGTGAAATTTTCAGTAAAAAATTGATTACTCGTTGGATACCGCATTTGACGAAAGAACAGAAAGCAATTAGAGTCAATTGGTGTCAATAAACTCCAAACTGATTTAACGCAGAGAACTCAAACAATATAAACAGTTTTGTCAGTGGTGTGGTAATGAACTCTGGATTTACTCCTATGAACCCGAAAATAAACGACAGTCGGCTGTTTGGGTGTTCCAAGATGAACAACAATAGATCTGAAAAGATCGCAGTGGAAAAGTCCAATCAGCTCCCTCATTAGATCAATTCTAATCTCTAATCCAACATTGATGGAAATATTTTTAAATTTTACAAGCTTGAAAGTTTCTTAATTCAATTCTTCCACTTACTTACATCCATGATAATAATTCTTAAATTTAAGGTTCTACTTACTGGTGTACTTAAGGGTTTTGTTGTTGTCATGTAGGCTAGACTCGCTTCACTACATCCCGTCTTCCCGTCTTAGGGTATAATAAATTAAGTATTACTGCTATAGCATGTTACACAAAATCTCCACAATAGTTTTATTACCAATAAATTCACTAACTAACTATTATGGCTTCTTACTAGCTGGATATTCTCAACATTCCCATATTGTTTTATCACTTTTATCTGTCTTTGGATTCTGTTCTTTCTGTTTAAAATAGTTAATTTCAATTTTCAGACTGTCATTAACAACTATAAAACTGTCAACTCTGCAAATGTCGATTTAGTTAACCTTGTAACGCGCTTTCCTTCTTCACGTGGCTCCTGCCACAAGAACACGTCACTATGGACACCCTTGATGTCGGTCGGAAAATTTTTCAAAACCATACATCTAACAATTTAATATTTAGCGGCTGTACGGAAAGTCTCGAATACACAGTTTATTTGTAAAGATGATTTACCTTTTAAAATACAGCTTCCACACCGGATTAGACAATTTTCACTTACTAAATTTCACGAATCTCTTCTATTAATTGTTCACTAATTTATACCCAAAATCCTACCTACACTTTTCGGCCTTAGTAGTGGTAAGGGAATTGAACGTGAAATTTATCTACTTACAACAAAAAGTTGTACCTGTACTGGACGGCTTCGGTTTTAATTAAAATGTTGTATATACCGGGCGTCCCTTCAGTTGAAAAAAATACAAATCAAAAATATATGTTTAATTTTCCCGTATAATCCTTTTTTTAGGAAAATTGCAAATATTTCGTGGGTCCCCCGGATTTCGTTAGCCCAGGGCCCCCAAAGGTCTCGGTACGGCCCTGCTTTCATTTAAGTGTTTGTTATTCTTAAGCTTAAGCCGCGTACAGACTAAATCTCCATCGTCAACCAACAGCACGTGTGAGCTATGTTGGAACGAGTTGGTTTCGGTGTGAACGACTGCGGCGAATCGAAGCCAACGCTGATACGTTCATATACTATAATCTAATCTTGTTATTGACACTTTCTGGTTGGTCAACAGACCGCAATAGTATCAAAATTGGTTCCATTAACTAATTAACTACCAATTTAAGGATAATATTGTATCAACATCCAGTGTAATATTATATCAACCCGCCCTTTAATCAACTACTAATCCGATGAATTAGTACCTAACAATGTGAACTGAAAATGGTTTATTTGACGTTGATGTGATGCTGGTTTGTTAACGAATCCCGTAAACCGGACAAAAATTTGTTTATTGGTCGTTCCATTAGTTTTCAAATTAAATTCATATTTGTGGAATTAAAAAAATATCAAAATATAAAAGTTCTTTGATGTTTCATATTCATTTTAATCATTGATAAATGGAAAAAAAATGATGTGTATCGCTACACAGAGAAAACCAGTGTAAGTGAGAAAGGTAGCTGGAAACAGAACACTTATGAAAAGTGACAAATTTACCATAGAGTAAAAAGTGTCACTTACTTTTATTGACGAATTCAATTTTTAGACCACCCCAAGTGAAAAAAAAATGTATGAGACCACTCACTTTAAGTTACCTAAAAGGACAGAAAAGATCCTCTTCAGCGGAAATTTTTCACGATCGATTCTTTTCGACAACAGAAACCCACTACTAACCAATAACTCAACAAACTGGAGCTGGATACTTCTAACAAAGTTGGTTCTATTCAGTTGCCGAGCGGAAAGTTTTCCAATACTGAGGCAGAGGCTCTAGAGCATCTCCTCAGTGTGCTCTTTCCAGGTTCAGTAAAGATAGAGTCAAGCTATGACAACGGGCCTGTTGCCTAAACAAAGGCAACCAAAGAGGACTGGGAACTCACGAATAAGATATTCAGAACCCATCTTAACAGATGAGCTGTAAACTCATTTGACCCCTTCAAAACTCCAGGACCAGATGGTATAATCCCCAAGCTTCTGCAAGAGGAACTAGACATCATAATGGGTCCTTTAGTTCTGACACTTCGAAGCAGCCATGCTCTAGGGTATATAGGTACCAATTGCATGGAGAGAGTCTGAGGTGGTGTTTTTTCCTAAACCAGGAAAAGAATACTTACACCCAGGCTAAATCCTACCGACCAATCAGTCTGACATCCTTCATGGTGAAAACCATGGAAAAAGTCTTACAAATGTACTTACAAGAAGGAGCGCTTAAGAGCATCCCTCTACATAGACTACAATGGCATTATCAAGCAGGGAAATCAGGTGAAGCTGCCCTGCATAATTTGGTCTCAGGTCTCGAAAGGAGCCAGAGTCATAAGGAAGTAGCCCTTGCAGAAATACTAGACATCGTAGGTGCTTTTGATAACACATCGATGTCATCAGATCCCTTAAAAAAAGAGGGATTAACAGTACGACATGGAAATGGATATGATATAAGCTCGAGCATATACATGATGAAACATACACCGTTAGGACAACTAAAGGATGTCCTCAAGGTGGACGACATAGTGATTGTCACCAATGGGAAATTCCCAGAGGTGGTTATGAATGTCCTACAGGAAGCACTGCGAATTGTGGAGGAATGGTGCCTTAAAGAAGACCTCTCAGTTAATCCAAGAAGGAACCAAACTAGTTACTTTTACGAATAGAAGAGTTGAGTACTGTTGTTCGGAGAAGAACTAGAAATATCCAAAGAAGTTAAATATCTGGGAGTGACCCTTGATTCCAAAGTGAATTGGAAGGCACACCTGGAAATAATCACTACCAGGGTGACTAGGCTTTTCTGGCAATGCAGAAGAGTTATGGGCAAAACCTGGGAAATACGACCTGAGGTGGTTCACTGGCTCTACATAACTGTGATAAGGCCAACGATCACCTTGGGAACAATAGTCTGGTGGAGGAGGATAGAAGTGTCCTCTGCAGTCCAAAGAAAAGCCCTTCTTGTTATTACCGGAGCAAAGAACAGCACGGGGACGGCATCAATGGAAGCTCTTATTGGGTGCCGGCACATGAGAGGATTGCAGGTAATGAAATGGCGGACCAGTTAGCTAAAGAAGGCTTTAAAGGAGACTTCATAGGTCCTGAACCGTTTTGTGGAATCACAAAAGATTGCATAAGAGGGGAAATCGGTAACTGGCTAAATAGGAAACACCAATTCAAATGGAGGGTGACACAAGGGCACCTTCATACAAAGAGTTTACTGAACAAGGTAGACAAGGAACTCTTAACCAGGCTACTGAAACTGGGCAAGAGACATTTGAAGACAGTTTCCGACCTGGTGACTGAACACTGCACCTTGAGGAAACATCTGTACAATATGGTCAAAGTTAGTGAACCTATGTGAAGAAAATGTTAACTTGATGATGAAACACCTATAACAACAACTTACAAGAACGTAGACGGAAGCATTTTCGAGAGGAATTAATACAACCATTACAACTACTGAAAATCCCTCCAGTCAAACTAGTGGCCTTTATTGAAGACACGAAGCTTCTGGAATGGAAGTAGATAACATGGGAAATGGTACAAAGATTCAGTTCAAGTGCCTGAGCTGATGAACCCAACCCAAATATATGAATGAATATAAAGGAAAAGAATATGATTTTTCCAACATATTAAAACTTAAACATGACTCTGTACCTAAACTCTCGAAATAACATCCAATAATATTCACCACACATGCTCCGTTTTAATTTTATCGCTTAAACTAAACCAACTATTATTTGTAGACATTAAATGTTAAGCGTTAGCTGCTAGCGTATCTAACAAGCAGTAAATAAATTGCTTTATTGCAATTCGACAATTTAATTAAGTAACTAAAGCATAATAAACATATTTTTTATATTTCTCTTCTCTCATTGTGAATTTATTTGGACATACTCCAGTCAAGAGCTTTTGACTAAATTAGTTTTATAAACGCATTGTACTTAACGAAGTCTTGGATAAGTATCTGTAGAGATTTGTGTTTACTGTATAATATCTCGTTATTCTCCACTTTCTTTCACAAATTACTTAACAAGCCAAGCTGTAGCTACAAAACTGTCTTTATTTTATCTTGAAAGCTCTTTTTGTTAGTCACCTAATCGGAAATCCAATACCTAATTGTACTACTAACTTTTAAATGGATTTGAAAGAGAATAACCTGAACTTTATCTAATTTATTTAAAATGAGGAATTTCTCAATTATTTTTATCACTTTTCCATCAAATTGGCTGGAAATAAGCAAATTTCAACTTGGGAATAAGGTACACATTTGATGGCGAAAATGCATATAACATGTTATCGAAGAAGACCAGCAAATGTGGAAATTAGACAATTTATTGGAACAAACAATAGAGCCAATAGTCATAAAGTTCGGACCAGATGAAAATTCGGGAAATAGGTCTAAAGGAGAAAATTTCTGCCCCTGGGCTACACATATAAATAAACTACAGCTACAAATGGGAAGGTTGTAAACTGAACTGAACTGTCTTTGGCATTACATCCTTCAATACCAAAAATTAATGAAAATGGGCTCTATATTAGAAACATCCAGCTATTCGTGTTTTTCCCAACCGGAACAATCGTATTTCTAGTGAATCTTGCAAATTTAGTCCATTAAAATTATTACTATATAATCTGATCTAGTTTTAACACAATCATCTGATAACATTCGATCAAAAAAAATTGTCCCATTATGGTAATTAAAAATAATAATTAATTACTAATAAAGGTGTTGTAAATAATTTTTTATCCACATCAAAACGTTTAATACACCGGGGGAAGAGAGTTAAGCTTGGGAATAATAAGTCTTCAACCATAAATTGACGTCAAAAAACCCAGAAGTACATAATTTTAGAGGCATTGAAAGAATTAGAAATCAAAAGATTTTATATCAGCTTCCAGGTTATGAACCAAATTTACACGAATGAAGGTATCGAGTGAGAATCTTGATATAAGAAGCAAAAACACAAGTGATAAAAGAATAAGGATAACCAAGAGACATCGTATGAAAAAAAAATGGTGACAGCTAAGAGCAAGATTTCACTGAAACATCAATGAGTATCAAGATACAATAAGAAGTTCGGAAATTATTGTAGAATTAGGAGTTTCTCGCTGCAGGGTGTAACATTAATGTACACTCTGTACTGACAAACGTGTAACATTAATATTACAACAACAACATTTTGCTTAAAACGCTGGTGCATCAATATTGTAACACAGATAGCTTATTTCATATGGAAAGTTAATTCAGTTGGCCTGGTTCAACATTTTGGTATACAGAGCATTGGCGAAGGACGAATACAAGTTACGGAGTTGGAGTAAAATGAACATATTTATGCGAGTGTAACAAAAATGTACACTGCACAAAATAGGGGTTGGAGAGCGTTTCAAGCGATTTTAGAGACATTAATTTGAAAGAATGCCAGTAGGCATAGCACCAAAAAAGATTGTACGAAAGTTGAAGCACAGCATCACAAAAAGAGCTCAGAAGAAGTCTTACCATAGCGGATCAAACAAGACTTGGTCCCAATAAAAGACGAAGAGAAGTTAATTCCTACTTATTAACTGATTTTAAAATGGTTATGTCAACATCTGTTGGTCAGAATATTATTTAATTCACAAATAAATAGCTATTTATTGTATAAGTGTATTAGATAGCTCAAGGGTTTAATTTTCTGAAGTGGATAAAACGCAACCAAAACACGAATGCAATACAACATTTTATCCACAATCACAGACATTAAGAATCAGATTTCATCAAAAAGTGATTTAACATTTCGCTCTGACAGCAGCTGTAACGTCAAAAATTATTGGAATTAATAAAAAAAAATTGGGATGTGTTGAATGATTGCTATTTAGTTTCAATTGTTTTAGTTTCAAAATGCAAGAAAGCGATTTTATTCCTGAGATATAATCCTCCAGAAAGCTGAAGAAGCAACTCTCCAATCATTGCCTGCGAAGACCAGGAAACATTATGAAAAGGTATTTTCCGAAGTTAATGAATGGAAAGAGAAGCAGGGCGTATTGACAATGAATGAGGAAAATCTGCTATCGTATTTCTTAAATTTGAAGAAGAAGTATGCAATTTCATCCATGTGGTCGTAGTACTCGATGCTGAAGGCCGTTATGAAGGTCCATAAAAACGTAGACATAAAAAAATATGGTAAGCTCATTGCCTATCTGAACAGTGAGTCGAAAGGGAGCTGCGGTATTGGAAAGAGCACAAGTGGAAGAATTTTTGATAAGGGCTTGCGATAAAGAATATTTGATGATTAAGGTAATACCTCTTGACCTTTTAGACATTGTAGATAATAAACTTTGAAATATTCCAGGCTACATTAATAATGGGGGTGTCTGGTGCCTTTGGTTGTTGTGAATTGACGAATTTGAAAACAGTGATGTAGAAGTCAGGGATGGAAGAAGGATCCTCTATCAATACTGGGGCGTAGCCTATCTCGGACGATTTAATAAGGTATTGTATTGATGAATGTGTTTCCGAAATCGAGGACGTGTTACAAATTCAGAGCGACGAAGAAGAAGACGCTGAACCTACAGGAAACGCTGATGATGAAGATGCAGAAGAAGAACACGGAAGTTGTCCAAAATAGCTTTCAAAATCTGGCATAGAGTGAAGTGCTCGTCCGTTTCTTAGAGCCAGAAGGAGAGGTAGAAACTTTGTAAATGCTCGTTCTGGTATTACTGAATACAGCAGAAATTCTAATAGATTTGTTGAAATGCTGAATTTATTTATTACTACGGATATCAAGGAAATAATTTGCCTCCATACTAATCAAGAAGCATTGAGAAGTTACGATTAATGGAACAAAACATATACAGATACACAGAAAGGCGAGTTGGACTGTTTCATTGGAGTTCCTATGAAAGCGGGAGCTCTTCGATGTGGAAAAGAATCCACGAAAGAAATGTGGTAAACAGATGTATCAATACGAAGATATTTTTTCCCTGCAGCTTTCTCATGGAGAGGATTTGAGGAAATTTTGATATTTTTGGGATTTGACAATAAAAGTATTCGCATCGAACGAAGTAAAAATGACAAGCTGTTTTGAAAACAAATTATAAATTTATAGTTTTAAAATTTGTATTGTACTTTTGTGTTTTGTATTTTTCTGTTTGTGTTTTTTTGGAATAAGAAACCCCAAGTTATGGTAACATACCTAAATACATGTATTTAAGTTGGGGTCCCTGAACGACCCCAACGTAATTTTTTTAGCATGGTACTCAGAGAGTTCAATATAATATCCACTGGTGGATAAAGTGGTACTTTATAATTTAATTCATTTGTAATTTATGCCTTCAGCATCAAAATCCTCTTCCATAATTAGATGTTGAATAAATCCAGTAGTATAATATGAGAAAACGAGTTAACAATAAAAAGCAGAGAAGCATCAATATGAAAAAGTTTGAATAATAAAACGTAACTCAATATCCGTCATTAAATTCAAATGATTTAATCTGTAGGCAAACTGATATTTCATTTAAAACTATTGTTAAAATACAATTCAAGCTAATCCACCTTAAAGCGTTTCCCTTTCAAAAAATTTATTAGTTTATTACGTTGCATGACACTTTGCCCTCGGTTTCTAGTTAATCATGGTTTAAAATTTGACAGTTGGGTATTAAGTACGGCAGAGATTCGAACACAGGCACACTGTTTAGTATAATTATCCAGTTTCGTTACTGTTACAGTCTTGTTTACACAATATTAAAACATATTTTAGATGATAAATAATTTTTTAATATCATCTAACAATATTTAGTCTTTCTTTTGTCAATTTTGAAGAAATGAAAAAATGAGTTTCAGCTTTATTTGTCCTGACAATGTAACGACTGAAACAAGGAATCAACGAAACTAACTAACTAAGAAAACTAAAAGCTCAAAACTCATTAATTGATTGATTGATTGATCATTATGGTCCACAAGAGGCTTCGAGTCCTCAGCATTTAGGCTTTTGGTTTATGTGAAGAGACTAGTTGACTTAACAATATTTTCACTAGCTCCTTCTTCTTCTTCTCTTAGGATCTATACTCATAGGACTTTATATCTCCAATGAGTCAGTGCATCACGTTCGAAGATGATGAGTGAGGCTGCTTCCTCCTCTTCCATGTTTAACCAACAGATGGGTTCATCCCTGTACAATAAATGCTGGTTCAGGACCTGTGACCTGTTTCTCTAAGACCGCAACTGTCTCAATTGAGGTTTATCATTATTCGAAAAATTAATAGAGGGATGCAATTATACGGATCCTTCAACGAAACCTTGTACTTAACCATTTAACCATTCCTTCTTAAGTTTTAGCACATTTCCCATAAATTTTTAAATAATTAATTTGACACAAAAGGCAAACATCATTTTTGTTTAATAATTCCCAAGAAACTCATACAAAAGCGATGTTTTTACAACTTTTTAGTATTATTTTGAAAACTTTACTTAGAATGTTTATTACAAAAGAGGATAAACTTTTCTGATTACTTTGTGTAATAATAATTCTTTGAAGTTGGTTTAAAGTGTATCAATTTACATTGCTCAACGGAAAAAGATAGCCTCTCTATTAATGAAAATATCATTTTCACGTAAAAGAAAAAGAACAATTTTATAGTAAAGTAATATGAAATAGAATCTTTTTGTTTCTAATATTGTGAATTTACTGAGAAACTTTTAAATTTTATCACTGCCATGATCATGAAAGTCAACTGATTAATTGCAGCATTTATAAAATTCAACTCAATTTCATTGAGATCCTAGGTGAAGTTTCTTAAATGGAAAAGGTAATTGAAAGTTTTAATGCCATCTTCGAACGCAACCGCTTCGTGTCTTATTGGCGAGATTACGACCGGAATGCCCGAAATGTTCTCCTGGCTCTGTCAGAATGATCCCGAATGAAACGTTCTTCAAGGACTCCTTTATCGACAAGAATCACGACCGTATCTTGATAATGAATCGTGCCAGATTTTTACATACGTTGGAATATTAACTTGTATTTTTTATTTAATACTTTATAATAATTATTAAAGTTTTGCTTAGGATTTACACAAGAAGTAGAAAGAGAAAGTTACCGAAATTTAAACTAGTTGTACACCTCTTATTCTACGTAGTTTAGGACAAGAAGTGCATAAAATACACGGCGAAAGAAAGCATGTATCGGCAGAAACAATTCGTGAGCGTATCCGAGAAGAATTGCATGATGTATAATACAATGTACCAAAAGAACCATCACATAAAATCACTAATAACTTGAGGTATGGGAAATACTTGTCGACAATGATATAAAATACCATTTAGAATTACTGAGAAAATAATATCTATAATTTAGTTTCATTTGATTTAATGAAAATTTGCAAAATCCTTCGTGTTTATACATTTTGATAATCATTAGAAAGCTTTGGCTTCAAATAGATTTTTATTTTTTTTCTCCTATCCAATTATACAGGGTGTTGAAGTTGTTACGGTTTTGACGGATTGGTTATAACTTCTTAACAGATAACAACCTTATATTGTTGTAATAGGGAAGTGGAGCAAATTCCAGTTTTAAAGTGAAATATAGGGTGTTCTATTTGAAAAAACATAACTTTGATCTGGCACCGAGCTATGGAGCACCCTGTAACATTGTAACTAATTTTTAATATGAAGCTGCCTACAATTTGGTCATTATGCAAAACACGAGCTTCTCGATCTTGACAAAAAATTTTGTGACAATCTATAGGAATTGCTTGCTGGGTGGGGTAAAAAGAGGAAAAAAATTTGTCTTAAAAAGCCCAAAATCATAGATTTCCAAATGAAAATTCAAGTCAAAAATGTTATATTTACGGTGTTGCCAGATTTCTGAATAATCCACGAATACAATGGAATTTTAAAAAAAGGATGTAAAAACTATTCTACGAAAAATGCAAATAGGTAATATAATTGGAAATATATTTGATTGGTGTATACTTGAGAGTTCTAAAACTTATTATTATTATTTATTTGAAAATGTCATTCCTTGTTATTTTTATAGTAATCAATTAGAATTGGTATTATATAGTTTGGTTTTGTTGGGTTAGGTTTGACTAGGAAAGGTTTGGTTGGGTTTGATTAGGAAGAGTTTGGTTAGGTTAGGTTTGGTGGGGTTAGATTAGGTTTGGTTGGGTTAGGTTTGATTAGGTAAGGTCTGGTTAGGTAAGATTTAGTTGGGTTTGGTTAGGTTTGGTATTTCAGTTCTTCTGATATTGTTAGATATACACTTTGATCTGTGTAAATTGGTCGAGAAGCGATATGCATTGAATTTGTAAACATATAACATATAGCTTTTGCATCCTTTTTTTATATTCCATTGGATTAGTGGATTATTCAGAAATCTGGCAGCACGGTAAATATAACATTTTTGGCAGGAATTTTTATTTGGAAATTTATGATTTTGGGCTTTTTAAGACTAATTTTTTCCCCACCCAGCACCCCTATTCACTCCCTATTTTGTAAAATACGCCTTTCCGCAAAATTTTACTTTATACACAATAATTATAAAAGCAATTCTTATAGATTGTTACAAAAATTTTTGTCAAAATCGAGAAGCACGTGTTCTGCACAATTACCTACAATTTTTATAATCAACTTATTTTGGTATCCTTCAAAAGTCATTTCTGTTGTTTTATTAATATAAATATTATATTAATATTATTACTCAATCATTTATTGTATTTAACGTTAAGCGTAGTGTTCTTTGGGTCTCTTCAGATTTGGCAGCCCTAACTATAGCTGCACTCCTATAACTTTATGACATTTTGGCGACGTAATAGAACAGAAAAAAATTAAATAAAGCCTGTATTTTCATTTCAATATTTTATTTTTTTCACTTGAAGTTTTTACTCATGAAAAAATTCAAAATAAAGTAATGTTTACTTCCAAAATATTCGAAAGAAAATTGCAAAAATTAATGTTATTTTCGATTTCAAGCCAAAAGGACACCTCTAACTACTTACATAGTATTCATTGATATAAATATAGTTTTAATTTAAGTTACCTTAATAAATTCTTGTTTGATATCCAAACAAAATATCAATGTCTTTAATGTAAGCCACAGTCATGTAAAAAAATGTCACTTGAAATTAAAAAGCAATAGAAAAATGTTCAAAAAAAAACAAGAGTGAGCGACACGCGCGCACGATACTCGATGTTTTTGGGGCACTAGTCGCGATAGTATATCCTCGCTTGATGACTGCCGAATAACGAATGCTGATCGCCACGCTACTTGCTTGCGGCAGTCTTGCCACGAGCGATGCGATGCGGTATCGACCGCGGCATGCCGGCATCACATCAACCCTGTATTTCGTGAATTTACATAGTAGGCCGTCTGCCGCGACTTTCTTCTTTGCGCTTCTCGATTTGGGATTGTTTTTCGAGAAGTTGTGATTTACTTGGCGCCGCCAACGATTACGTCGTTTTTTAAACAAAAGGAAAAAATTTCACAAATCTTACTGAAAGAGTGACTTTTTAATTCTTGGTGTTTCCTTTATTGAACGAACTTGTTACAAAATTTCATTTGAAATGTAAAAATGGAAGGATGGAAGATATGCTTCTTGCATATTCTACTATCGAATGAACATCATCGTCCCATCTCCCAATTCTGGAGAAATCATGTGGTTCACCGATGGCTCCAAAACAAACGATGGCAATGGGGCTGGTATAAAAGGACCTAGAAAGAAAATGTTTTTTAGCCTTGGTCGATATACGACTGTGTTTCAAGCAGAGACGATCGCCGGACAAAAAATTAAAATATTCACTGACAGCCAGGCTCTGCTTAAAGCTATCAGTGATCCAACAACTAGGTCTAGACTGGAAAGAATCCCTTTACAGGCTGACAAGAGATAACAAAGTGTCTCTAATATGGGTGCCCGCATATGAGGGGATTGCAGGTAATGAAATAGCGTAACAGTTAGATGAAGAAGGCTCTGAAGGAGACTTCATAGGTCCGGAACCGTTTTGTGGAATCACAAAAGATTGCATAAGAGGGAATATCGGGAACTGACTAGATAAGGAACACCAACTCAAATGGAGGTTGACACAAGGGCAACTCTATACAAAAGTTTACTGAGCAAGGTAGACAAGGAACTCCCAGCCAGGCAATTGAAACTGGGTAAGATAAATTTGAAGACAGTTGCCGACCTGGTGACTGGACACTGCAACCTGAGGAAACATCTGCACAAAATGGTCAAAGTTAGTGAACGTATGTGCAGAAATTGTGAACTTGATGGGGAAACATCTACTCACATACATTGCTTCTGCGAGAACTTACAAGAACTTAGACGGAAGCACTTAGGAGATGAATTAATGCAACCATTACAACTACTGAAAATACTTTCAGTCAAACTAGTGGCCTTTATAGAAAACACGAAGTAGATAACATGGGAAATGATACAAAGATTCAGTTCAAGTGCCTGGGCTGTTGAGCACAACCCAAACGAATGAATGAAAAATGAATGAATGTATTCTACTATAGAAATATACAGTCTGTCAATTCTAAAACGATTTTTTTTTCGAGTCGAGATGGGAAACTCATGTTCTAATGGGTCCAGGACAAAAACAGTGTTGGACTCATCCCCAATGGGATGCCTACCAACCAAACCCATCTCAAACTCGCAGTTACCCCCGCTTCGGAATCACTACCACAGCAAACTTCGAGACGGGCGGCGGTCCCTCGCACACTCTCCGCTCACACCGTCGTCTTCTCCCTACTATCACTCCTACCTCTCATGTCAAATCGAGTCCTTCTCTCCCCCTAACCATGCTCTCTTCTACTCCACTCACCTCCATCCATTCCGCCTCCCCCTCAACATTATCTCCACCATGTTCTCCCAGTACATCGCCTCCCCTAGTTTCCTCTCCAACTTCTTCAGCACTTCCTCGTTCCTCCAGCATCTAAACACATGCCCCATATCATCCTCCACTTCACACCTCTCGCACACTCCAGTCTCTCTTTTCCCAGTCTTGTGGAGGTACCCTACTCTCGACCCATGTCCAGTGAATACCCGTGTCAAGAAGTAGTACACCTCCCCGAATTTCCGGTCCATCCAATCTCTCCTATTCTCAATCGCTCCTTTTAGCGCGCCCTCATACTCCTCCCACCTTCTC
Source organism: Lochmaea crataegi (assembly GCA_947563755.1). Classification (NCBI taxonomy): domain Eukaryota; kingdom Metazoa; phylum Arthropoda; class Insecta; order Coleoptera; family Chrysomelidae; genus Lochmaea; species Lochmaea crataegi. The sequence goes on along the minus strand of OX387435.1, from coordinate 36,217,433 downwards.
TCCATTTCCTCCTCCATCCACTGTTGTACTTCCTTTCTGGTCGCACCCCTCCAGCGTTTGTTCCTAGCTCTAGCCATCACGTCCAATTGGTAGGATCTTGCCAGCACCGCTGCTGCCAGTCCACCCACTGTCCTGTACCCATGCACCACCCTCAGCAGTACCCTCTCTGCACCCGCAGGAGTGGCCTAACCCTCGCATTCACCCCCGCTCTTTCACCCCACACCTCCGCAGCGTACAGCATACTCTGCTCTACCGTCCTACCATTTACCCTCCTCTTCCATCTTCCCGGCCCTTTCACATTACACATCAATCTCCCCAGCCACACTGCCCTCACTTTCCCCTACTCTAATGCCTTTAACATGTGAGTTTTGAATGATAGTTGACTATCCAACCCCACCCCTAGGTATTTCACAGACTCCTCCATCCAAATTCTCCTTCCATTCACCAACACCACCACTTCCCTCATCTTGATCCGTCTCTTCACTAGCAACCCCACCGTCTTATCTTCCGCCACTTCCAGAGCACCGCTCTATCTTCTCCACAATCTTCCTACACATTTTCTCCGCCTCTCCCTTTGCCATACATACCAGACACACATTGTCCGCATACACCGTAATCTCACATCCCTCTTCACATACTATCCCACAAACCTCATCAAACACACACTTCCAGAGCGTCGGTCCAAGAACCGAACACTAGGGCACTGATGTCTCCGTCTCATACCTTCTCCCTCTGGAGTCTATAATCACACGCCCCGTCAGTTAGTCCTCCACCAGGTTAACCAACCTCTGCCCCACTCCAAGCCTCATCAACGCGCTCAATACTGCCCGTTTGCGTCGAAGAACACGAGTTTGGCCAATTTCTTGTTCCTCCAGCTGCCCTCCCTAGCTTTTTTCACCAATCCCATCCTGCCCAGTGCCGAGATGCAAGAATTCCACTCCGTAAACCCGTGCTGGTTTACCCTGGAACCCCCATTCCTACCAGCTTCCTCCTCAATCCTATCCTATATTATCCCCTCCATCAATTTACCCATACCACACAACAGGCTGACAGGCCTGTAGTCCCCCGCTTCTCCTCTCTACCCGCCTTTCTTCATCAGTATCACCCTGGCCACTTTCCATCCTTCCGGGAACTCTTCCTCCTTCAGCACCCTGTTGAATAGTTCCCAGAAGTACTCCCCATTGTCATCCAACAGCCTCTTCAATATATCACCCCTCAGGCCATCTATCCCTGCGGCTTTCTTTACTTTAATGTTCCTCTTCCCCTCCTCTACTTCCCACTTCTCTACCGGCCTTATCCCCCTCATTTTCCCTACCCCCCTAGTATCCTGGATTTCTCTAGCTCTGCTCCACACTCCTCCTTCTCCCCTGTGAACAATTTCCCTATAATCCCCTTCTCCCAACCTTCCTCTAGCACCTCGTTCCTATTTCCACCCATTCTCATCACCGCTATCTCATACGCCTTTTCTCATGGATTGTTTTCCAATTCCCCCAGTAACTCTTCCTACTCCCCCTTTTTTTTTCCTCTCCACCCTACGTTCCAGTTCCTTCTTCTTCTCTTTGTATCCCCCTCTTCCCATTATTCTTCCTTTTCCCCTCAGCATCCGTCTTCGTTCTTTCTTACACTCCCTCCACAGCTCCTCTATTTCCTCATTCCACCAGTAATTGGCCCTCCGCTCACGCCTATTGCCACTCTTTCCCTCTCTCTTTTACAGCCCCAACATACGATGGAATAAGTATTAACCTCAAGAACTCCATTTTTTGTCCTACGAAATACGTTTTTTCATATGTGAGAGAATATAATGAATAATTTTTAAAATCAGCACCTAAAAATCCATAAATACGTTATTAATGTCTACTTGGACGTTTAGTTATGCTAAACTTTATTTTCATTTTCCAAGAATTCCACTGACGTGACAGGTTAATTATGCTGATTTCCGTTATCGCCTGAAACTTTCGCCACACAATGTATAATAATCACCACCGCCTGGTTGGCAACTTCTTCAGTCATGTTGATGTTCATTTGGTCGATAATTAACTTGAGGCAAAAGCAAGTTTTAGGAGTTGATTTTCACAACATTCTCGTATCAAGCAATGATTGGTTAATTCGGAAGATTCGGATGAAAGCTAGAAATAAATTCAATAATATAAAGTACAGAATGTAATATTATTTGGTCTTCTTTAGCACATTTAAGTGATGAAATCGGTAAATAGGGTATTAACCCATTTCATTTTATCCTTTTATAAAACACACTCCTTTGATGATAATGCCTCGTTTCGATACGATGAAAAAACTGTAATGAAACAACGTCCCTCACAGTAGACTAAGCTTTACATTTTTTTTGTGGACATTTTTTAGTCTTATCTCGTTCGGGATCGCAACCGCTTTACAAAAACAACATTTTTCATGAGCGTGTCATTTGTTTGACTAGTAACAGGGAAACTGTGCCTGTGCAAACCATTTGTTATACAAGAATCATGGGAAAATAATTTTCCTTTTTAAATTTGATTTTAGTGCTTCTATGAATGCTTGTCTTAATTTATCTCCTTTCGTGGTCATGACTTTTATATTTTACTTTTTTTGTATTTCATTTCAACCTCCATGCTGCTTTCCATACATTTTGTCTCTGTTGTTCCTTAACACTTCCGTATCATTGTCGCACTAAACAAAATATTCAAGTTTCTGCTATTAAAACAATTTATGGAAGTAGAAAAATGTATTTAATTCCATGTAATCACATTAACAAAAGTATACCAAATAAAAAGAAATATCTTTAAAAGAAAAGTTCCCACCCATACAGTCGTTTAGTTTTTTTCAGGGTTTTTAAGCCTCACTACCATCGTTGATTGATAAGTTTGGGAAGATACGCAACCTTATGGGCCAAAAGGTAGCGCGAAAGGTGCCCGAGAACGGGATGGCGATACTATCGTTGAGCCCGAAAATTTTGTCAGGCGAGCTCTGACCAGTAGACAGTAAACACGGTACGTTTTGACAGTTCACTTCGCTAATATACGCTCGGTTTTGCACTTTGAGTCGGCAGTTGATTGTTATCAGCAGTGTTTTGCATTTTTGAGTTTCGTTGCGCATTTTAAATTTATTGAATTATGGATAAGAAAAAACAAAATACTTGTTGATATAGTGGATGCTGTAATAAAAACAAAAATAAGGATAATTTAATCGGTTTTTTTTAATTCCCAGTGTTTGTAACATGTCTATCGACCTGCTTCGATTTTATAGAATAAATCCTTTTAATTACCGCTCGTCGTCTCATTAGCCATTTCCAATTATAGTTCTGTGATCCCAAATTCTTTAACCCTGACCATAAGACAATTGACGTCTGCCAACGGACGCTTCCATTTTTTTCAAGGCCACACAGGGACAATCCTTTCCGTTATCGACGCTCTCCGAGGAAAGACCTCCTTTTTTATCGCTTTTATACTTTTCCTATCTAATTAATTTTGCTGTGGTAAGTACAGCTCCAACCCTAGGATATAAGCCCTAGGCGAGGACAAAAGCCCTAGACCAGGACACAGCTGTTAATACCGTTCAAATCAAGACTATCTACCTATCTTCTTCGAGACCTTCTCAAGACTTCATAGAGGAAAGACCTACCTACCTTCTTCAGGAAACAACCACTTCATACTCATAAGCTAAGTACCTAAGTACAAATTCTCCTCAATTTTTTTCATTTCCTGTGGCAGAAGTATAAATATATAAATTTGTTTTAAATTCTTATTTTTTATTTTTTCTAAATCCTCAACTATAAGAGTTGAGGAAGATATCGCCCGGGGTAAAATTTCAAATGTTCTGTTTTTTAAGTAACTTCTTTTATTTTTTTTATTTCTGTTTAACTATTCTTCAAGGCGTTTCTACCTTTCCGCCTTCATTAGTATTTTTATGTCAAAAAGGTAGTGGCGCCCTCAATTTTTTAAAATTGTGTGACATAAACTTGGGGTCGAATCACCCTTGAGAGGAGTCTCTAGCCGGATCCCTTCAAGCTGGCGCCTCTTACAGTTAACTGTTTAAATCAAATGTACTTTTTGAGTGGATACAGAACTTTGGAAATATGGATATTTTTATGACGAAAAATCTCCGTATATGCGAAAATCATTTTTCAAAAAATGATGTTTACCTCAGTGGCAAAAGAAAAATAACAAGAAAAGATGCAGTTCCCGTTGCTTGGAAAGGTGTGTAGGTAGGTTACTTTATTTTTCTTTGCTAATTCTGGTTTGAATAAAATGCAAATTATGTAAATAATGATAAATTAATTCTGATTTTTCTGTTTTAAAATAAGTGTTTTACTTTCTTATTACCTAGGCGAGGAAATTTGGCAAAAAATCCAGGAAATTTGCGCATTAAGTAAGTGTAAGTATAGACAAGTATGATGTCAAGGTGTTCTTGTTCAAGTAAATTCAATAAAGCGATACATGAACAGATCTTTGTTTTATTTACTATTTAAGGAGGTACCTACTTCACTTCTTTTTCCTTTAGATGAAACCGTTCTAAATCGACGACCAATACTACCTCAAAACGTCATTGTCTCTATCAACGCTAAGCGCTAAGTACGAATCCCTTACTGTTTCCCATATCATAGAAATGAAATTTTAAAATTTCTTCTATGCTACAGCTGGCGAGAGGTAAAATAAAATGAGCGTTTCCTTGTTGGGCCACCAGAGGCTCCACCTTCGTGATTAGGGCGAAGAGACAAGCGGCGTAAGGGCAATAAAAAAGGTCAGCGGCTACAAATAAATGTAATGCTTTGCGTATCTTCCCAAACTTATCAATATAAAGTAAGCTGGTGGAGTTGTTATTATCTTCCTTCTTGGTGAAATAATCTAATACAAACTACTCCTTTTTTGGTCTGTGCCAAATTCTGCAAAAACCTACCTGCGTCTTTAATCCTAGGTCGAGTTCCGCAAAAGGTCGAGGGAGGATTAGAATATGATTGCTTTTCTCAATAAATGACGAGAGCTTCTAGTCCCACTTGCTAATGATTCGATAATCCCTCTTTCGGGTAGTTTTGGGGAATTCGATAATATTGTTTTTCCAGTGCTTTCAAATAAGTTAATCTAACTTTTTATATTTAATAACTATACAGAGTGAGTTTCAAGTATGGAACGTCACAGTAACTAAAAATGTTTCCCAGAAGATGGATCGGAAGGCGTGGTTCCATTGTATAGCCCCCCTGAGTCACTTAAAAAACACTGTTCATGAAGCAAAACCTGCCAATATTCAGGAATCAAAAGATATAATTATCATAGGGAAGAATTAAGCAGCAAAATATAATGCAAAGTTTGAAAGATCACATGGCTTTTTTTATTGAAGTGAACATTTTGACCATCTGCTGTAACCGCCTTTACTGTATGTTGTCTAAAATTCCTAATTTTTCTACAACTCAAATGTGGACGACAAAAGGCGTTTGCGAGAAGATTGAGACGTACCTACCATACTTAAAACTCACTCTGTATATGATAAAACAACCGTGCAAACTAGAGATGGTATAATGCAAAAACTAATAATATTCCAGTGACGTCCCAAAAACGCTGAAAGAAACTATAAATTTGCAGTTAACTAGTTAAAGTCTAAATTACTGTTGATCCTGGGATAATGAGGTTGTCTATGTCTAATTGATAATCTCATCAACCTCAAATTAGTTTCGTTTTCTGAAATTGTCCTTCTAAAAAATTTATGAAATCTTGAACTTAAAATGTACAAATATCCATCTGCTTTCCATCGTAGCTCAGCGACGAATTGAAGACTCAAAGGATCAGTTACCAGCACCCTAAAATGTATAACAGAAGCTGATAAGCGATCGTAATCACTTTTTATTTCATGTTATCTTGTGAAAATATTTATATCAATTGATAATTATTTCATGAGGCGAAAACTGTTTGATTATTGTTTGTCTTAATGTTTCTAGAATTGTGTTAATTTTTATATACAGAGTATAATTTGTCGAAGCGTCAAGTCTGGAAGTTTTGTTGAAATTTGCAAAAGAAATAGGAAGGAAGAAAAGAAGAAAAAAACATCTAGAAAAGTCGAGAAGTGTCAGGTACATATGAAAAATATATAAAGAGGGACAGTTGACGTTAGTTTGGTTTGGTTTGAAGCCAGTCGATATATGGATGGCTACTAAGGGCTAATCTGTGACAATGAGGAGTCGTTCATTATAACAAGAGACTATTTGTCACAATAAACAACTGGAAACTCATCAAGAGTGATGAACTTCCAAAGAGGATCTGAAAGTGGGGTTGAGGAGGCTCGAGAAACAGAATCCAGGGCTGAAGGTTGATCGCTGGATGATCCTCGGCTCCAAGTCGTCCGACAGGGGACTGCATGTGAGTCTCCGGATTGACGAGGAGTCCATGAAAGGACTGGTGCGGGCTCATTGAAGACCGTACTATCTATTCCAGCGGGCCAGTTTTAAGACCCTGGAAAACTCGACCGAGGAGGAAACAGGTACTGATCGAGAACCTGTACCATCAACCTCTAAGGATTTTCAAGGTGCTACAAGTTAACTTGCAGCACTGCTGTCCTACAACAAAGAGTGGTGGCTGAAAACATAGACATCGTTCTAATTCAAGAACCTTAGATAAACAAAGGTAAGATACTGGGGCTTAATATTAGGGGAATGGGACTGACAACCTAACCTAACCTAACTGAGCCTAACAATTTTAGAATTTATATCTGACAACATTGCTTCATTTTAATATCATTACACTAACTTTAGAAAAACTATACCTATGTTCAAATTTCTTGCGCATCCTAACCTAACTAAAATCTTTTTTCATACCACTTGCATTGTAATTTGAACAGTAGGTACTTTTTGTCAAATAAAATAAGATTCAATGTTGATAACAAATATTTTTCTATCAATATCAATCACAAACTTACATTTGTTGATTATTAACTGCATTCCAAGAAGCTATAGATGTTTCTGTTAGCGGACTGAAATATAATGTATTGTCATTTGGATCCAATGCAAGTGGAAGGCCTTGAGATGATTTTCGACCAGTTACTGATATAGGTAATGCGTCAAATTCTCCTGGTGGTCCTTTAACCAGTTCCGATGTCGGTATACTGAATATTCTGGAAGCAAAAAAAATTAATTAAATATTTCAATTTTGAACTTATGGATGTAGTGCTTTGAAAATGAACAACAAAAAAACTATTTCAATAATTTTGGCTTGACTGATGTTCCTATTTGACATGAAATCTAAGATTAATTAGAAAGTCTAATCATTTCGCAACAATACCTTAGTAGATAGTATAAAATTACTTACTTGTCAGTAGCGAGAGGTTGATAAAATAATGTAGCAACATGAGGTGAATGTGCTAATCCTATTATTCCATCCATAAGGGCAAATTGTTCTCCCCCAATGTTGATATTCGCGTGATCGGGATTGGGAAACATTGATGGGTCTGAAAATCTCCACGTTCTGTCGCTAGAGCTGTCGTAAACTACCAAGCCTAAAACATATTGTACGAGATTATAATCCGACAAGAGAAACATGAAAATTGATCCTCCATTAGCTCTTACTTAGAAGATGTATATCAAGTGTCTCGAGCATATTAACGGTTTTCTGTTTTTGTCGAGATTATTCAGAAAAAAAACTTTCCTTTCATCATAGCTTCAGTTGCGTCTACGTGTTAAGCCGCGTTTAAACTTGAGCACGCTCGAACTGATCCAACGCGAGTGCTCAAGTGTAAACGGTTATGCGCGTACGCTTACCATGTGTGTTTCTGTTCGCAAATAACTGAATTGCGATCTGCTGGGAAAGGAATTAATGGGTTCTTGAACGTCCAGTTTGAACGGTGATGCTAGTAGCTCCACATGCATGTTCTTGTTACTTAAAGTACGACTTAACTAGTAACAATATATTTTGATTACATCAAGATACAGTTTGCTTACCAGGTGCCACACTATCACTTATGTAAATGAAAGACGAATCACATTGTCCTCTGATACTTTCATCTATGATCATATTTGTAAATGCCGAAGCGACTCTTATGACTTCTTTAGGAAATATGATTGTTCTTATAATTTGGTCAGTTTTCAGATCAAAAATTAAAATCTTTGGCGGACATACTCTTCTGAAATCATCGAGAGAATCCACTGTTCCGGCATCGAGCACCTTAAATCATAATCAATTTCAAAATTAGACTGGTTCAAAAAATGTTCCTTTGCCTTCAATCAACAGGCATCTCTGCGGATCTTTCCGAAAAAAAAATGTATGGTAACGAAACGTTTTGTACTGATATTTTTGAAAATATTTACCCATAATCGATTACATGAATCCACTCTCATCCTATAAACTGATATAAATCCGGAACAGTTGTAGTTACCGTTGGCAGCCCCATGAAAAGACCAATCGGGATATGCCTGAAGGATTGGACTGGATCCTTTTGGAGTATATTTTGGAATTGTATTTATTGTTGAACCTACTCCAGTTCTGAGTCTAGGAACAGCAATAAATATGCGATCATCTGTTACCTCTACTCCGGTAAATACATTGTTCTCAGGTCTAAAAAACAAAAAAATGTGTGAATTATTGCTGCTAAGCTCAATTTGGTGCGTTCTATAAGTGTCTTATTTTGATACGTCCATTTAAAAACCAATCCTTGATTAACATGTTTATTAATTTTTGTTTGTTTGTGGTACAAGGATTAACGTTATTCTAGTATGAAATGGATTTCTAAGGATACCCTTAACAAATAATTTTAAAGTCATTGAAAAAATATAGTGTATTACTCGGGTGAATTACGAAATTGAAAAATAATCACGCTTATACCAAAAATTAACTAGAAAAGCAAATTATGAACTTTACCTGAAATCGTTCAAGTTAAAATGTAGAGGAAAATCGTATGAAAGTAAATTCCATTGATTAAGGACCTCTAAGCAGGATGTTTGACTAGTTATTATAACTAAAAGATATAGCTTTAATGTAAACATTTTTTTTCTCAGCCTATGGACCATTCACCTGCAAAAAATATAGTATAATTTTCTAACAATAGCTCAGAAATTTTCGGTTTTAGTGTATCGTATGTGTGCATTGTGTATGTGGATGCCATAGATCAGGGGTTCCCAACCGGTGGTACGCCACTGCTGGTAGACTTTGTTTAGCCATGCTTTGCCGTTACGTCATAATCGGTGACGTATTCTGCCGTTTTACGTTTGTCTTATACCAGTTGAATGTTATTTTATTCTTCACCTCAAAATTATAATCAATGACATTATGTTAAGAATTGTTTTCAATGATGCATGAATAAATTGGTAATGCCAAAAATTGTATTTTGCTTTATGCGTTGCGTACCTTTTCACATAATTTAGTTTTGTTTTAACTTGAAATCTCCGTTTTTTCAAACTGATTTGTTTCAAATTTCTAACTAGTTTTTGAACGGTTCTAATTGATATTTCATCAGCAACACGCTATAAAAATTAATAAAATCAAATCAATAAACACTTACATTTCGCATAATATAGGTAGATACTTACGTTGTATACTGCATTTAACGGTAAAAGCGGCATTCCAGCATCTCTTTTTCTTGAAAAGTAATTAATCAACTTCAAAATTGAACTTTGTACTTTCTCATTATACCGGAAAGGCATTTTGACAATGAAAAATGACCAAAAATACTGAACAAATCAAAATATGACAACTGAACTGTAAAAAGTAACAAATAAAATTTACGTCGACATTAGTTAAGAGATACTTTAATGACGTCATAATTCCGTGTCATCTATTTCATGAATGAGAGATCAAGCTGGACAATGTATGACGTAACGGCAAAGGATGGTTAAGCAAAGTATACGCGGGAACGTTTAAGGTGGTACGCGTGAGTGACGTAAGCCGACATTTTGACAAACTAAACCTGTTTTGTTTTGTTCACAAATACAGGAGGAGAATTTATCTGCATTTTCCACTCTATCATCATCTTTTGAAAAAAATGAAATATCTCCAATGCCAGACGTGGTTGCAGATATCATTGTTCACTTGGAAGGCATTTAAAAAAACTTTAAGAAGTATTTCTTTGAAGATTATTCAAAAGTGGACTGGATCAGAAATCCTTTTTTGGGAACCTCACCAAATAAATTGGAACTAAAAGAAAGTTTTATCGATCTTACATAAGATAGTTCCATGAAAGATTATTTTAAAGAAAAATCTTCAATTAACTTCTGGATCGGATGTAAAACCAAGTACCCTTCGATCTTCCGGCAAGCTCTGCTATTTTTGATACCATTTGTTATGAGTTACTTGTGTGAGAGTGGATTTCCTGAACTCTTGTACATAAAAAATAAACATAGAAGCAGAATAAGTATAGAAGAGGACTTCAGAGTGAAGATAAGTGTCATTACTCCTAATGTTGATATTTTAATCACAGGCAAACAACAACAACAACAACATAAAAATATTTATTTTATTATTTTTCTATTATGATTATTATGAGACTCCTTATTATATTATTTGAATATTATTTTGTAATTTTATTTAAGCTATCTCAGGGAATTATATTTTTGTTCGTGAGTTCAAATTTTGTGAGGCCAACTCTGTCCTTTGGCCTTCAAAGAGTTCTAACGTTGACAGCCTGTGTTGATTGTAAAATATATCATAGAAACAAAAACAAACACATTCGATTTCACATAAATGCTCAACAAATGAAACGTTTGGTTTATTGTTTAACTTAAACTCATTAGTTCATATAAAAGCTCAACAGATAAATTTTGCTTAACTGCTTAATTAAAAAATCAAAAATATTCAAAGATCATTAACACTATTTATTTTCTTATCTAAAATTCATTAACTCTCTCATTCACAACAAAATTAAGATTATACTTATCAGAGTTTTGATAAAATAATGAAATTTTCTTATCTATGGTTTTATATTTCTATGGTTTAAAAAAAACGACAGAATAGATGATTGATTTTATACGGAAGAAGTGACATTTGACACGTTCTAGAATAATAAATGGAATATCAATGCCTGTTTGATTCTTTTGAAAATTTTTGTCAGTAAGTATAATCTTATGTAATACTTTTAAAATATGAACAATTTAAATTTTAGACATCAATAAATTCAACATTAAATTATATAGATAAATGATACCTGATTGTCTTTCGTAATTAAAGTATTCATTTCTTTTCTTCTCTTGAAGGTCACATTGAATTTCAATGTTCGGTGGCCCTGGATCAAAACTCTGGGCTACTTGGAATGTTTTGTCTGTGCTGGATAAACGATTTCAATATTTTTCTGCTTCTCACTTGTGATTTATTGATGATATGCCTCAGATATGGGTTTCAGCCTTTTACCAGTGTTCACTACTGGTATATTATATGGCTTATACCAGTGTTCACTTAGCAACAAAAACTTTATGGTAAGTATTACCTTCCACTTGCTTATTTCTTGTTATAATCACTTTATATTAGTTTAGTTAACTTTGTATTTACAACTTTTTATTTCTTCTTGAATATTTTTGCATGAATTTCAACTTTAGTTTCTTACTTAGAAAAATCTGCTCCTTCTTTCCCAAATTTTCAACCGGTTGTTGATTTTTTCCTTTGTTTTTTCAACAAACTTTCTTAGATTTCATTTTAAAATTATTTCTACCAATGACTGTCTTTGAAAGATTTTAGTTACTAAATTATTATTTCTATTTTTGATTATATTGATAGTTTATTTATGTTAAGTTATATGATTATTTTTATTTTATCTATAGTTCAATCTATAGTTTAATTTCCTATATTGTGGTGGTCATTTTATTTCTATTTCAATTTTACAATCATCACTTTTTTAGTTGGTACTCTGTTAATTTTTTATTTTAAAGTTTGTGTTCCTGTTTTACTGTTTGTTATTGTATGACTTCAATTATTCAGTATACAGGCTGTATCAAATCTAATTTTACATATTATTCTTTTTCTTTCTAAATGTTTTTAACTTTTGTATGTTTATTTTAGGCTTGTGACGGACTTATTCAATATATTTTATATTCTTCCACTATGGAAAATAAATGATTCTGAATATCAAGATAGAGTTGGTTGTACAAGTATCAATTAAATTATATGATTATTCAATATTTAAATTTATTATTAAGTAACTATTCATACCATAACAATATATCCCCCCCCCCCTATTCTGAGCTCACGTAATTAATGGATGCCCCCTAATCGAATTAAAAAGGTGTATTTACATTTTTGAAAAATATACTCCATACAAATATTGAATGTCTCTTATATTTTATATAAATATTGTATTAAACTTATAGTTATTAATATGTTGAATTTACTGTTTGAACCCTTACTTTTGTGTAGTCTACTCATATTACTTTTTTAAACTAAACTAATTATAATTAATTCCACTATTTAATGAAAAAAAAACAATGAAAACCCTAAAATATAATTATTTCGATATTTGCATATTTTAGATTTTTCATTGGTTTTTTTCATTAAATAGTGGAATTAATTATAAACAATATAATTTAAAAAAGTGAAACAATTTGTTTTTATATATTACTAAACTATTAGGATTAATAATTCATTTGAAAACCGGTGGCAATTAAGAAACATTAATAATTGTTTTTAATGACATGTCCATTAATCGTTTTAATAATTAGCAATACAGGATTTAATTAAGATAAAATACCTTAACACCTTTTGAATGTAATGTTGTGTATATCGCATTATTTTTAGAAATAATATTCTGAACAGTTAACAATTTTTTCCATTTATACTACGAAGAGAAAAATCAATACTGTTTTAATTTCTAAAAAATTGAAGCAACAAAAATCGCTTGGATTGAAATCGGGCGATCTTGCAGGCCAAATATCTATCCAATCTCGTCCATACGTTGTGTCGGCTAAAATGGGCAATACAACCTTCGTACAGAAACAAAAATGTTGCCGTGTCATTATGGGAACGTCGTCATCTATTATATAAGGTTAATTTTTTTGCAACAAGTTAAGGTAAGGTAACTCTACTCATCCCAGTAGTTGATTGGCGATTGTCACAAGACATGTATGCTGAATATTTGCTGGTGCTTCGCTTCTTTCATGAAGATATGCTAAAAAAACTGACAGCATCATCTTCAAAGAGCGCTTGCTCCCTTAGGAGGATCTTTTGGATAAAGATAAACTAGGTTAGATGGACATAAATTCACATCTAGTATCTCTAATTTGCGTTTGACAAGAGATTTTCTGGATATCCTGTATAATATTTTACTAAATTCTATGATTTGATATTCTGGAAATTATATTCTCTTATTATTGTCTGTTTGCCTTTAACTTTAAACTGGGTTGAAAAAGTAGGGATGAAACTTTTTTTTTTAAATTCGTTGAATTGATACCATTGGTACACCTAAATCTCTCGCACCACAACGTAATAATGGCATGATCACTATTATCCACAACAGGCTTCACTTTCTTAACTTTTGTTTGAAAACAACCAAATTGTGTTAAATTGTTTGATATTCTCCTCACTGTGTGACGCCTGGGTCGGGGTCGAGGTCGATCTGGATATCTTTTAGCAAATAAGACAATGTTCTAGTAACAACTCTGTCACATTCACCACGTAGTAGAAGTAAATTCAGATAATCTTCATTGTTTAATTCCAAACGAGCCATTTCTATCACTGTTTGACAATTAATACTATTTAATTATGACAGGTAAATACACTTCTTGTTTTTTTTAGTCATGTTGTACTTATTCACTACTTTTGGAAAGAGGAGGAAATAAGCTTTTCTGTGATATATCATTCGACCTACGTTGCCATTTAAAAAAAATCAAGATGGCGGCGGTACATTGAGTTCTGACGTCACAAAACTTTGACAGTTTCTCTAAAAAACGAAGAATACAATACCGTTCATAACCCTAAAAGTTGATAATTATATTCTTTTCAAAGAAAATGACTTGGTGCCAGACTTTCTCGCTACCCTGTATATATAAATATTGTAAGCTCGTCGTGAAATCAAATAACTCATCTACCACATTGTGGTATAGAGTAAATTTTTCTTAATAATAATATCAACTTTTACTTACTTATATTTGGAAAAAAATCTTCATGAACTATTAGGGTATTGTAAAGTCTCACTGCAAAATGCTTACCGGACACGCTTCGAGTAACAAATGAATGGTTAAGGTTGAAAATACGAGAAAGGATTGTTACAAATTCTCAAGGATGGTGGGTGTCTAACTTTTAAAATGTCAATGAGATCTATTATCTCATTATTGTACATGTACAGGGACTGCCAAATAACACGTAGATTGAGAGGGGGAAGGATAAGATTTGATTTTCTTTGAGTGCATTTCCTTGTTGCTAGTTATCATGAAAGACGGTTTTTGGCTCCTTTTCGGCTTTAATGTCTTTTTGAGTAAAAAATAAATATTCTCCTGTGTTCAACCCACTTTAAATTACTGTTAAAAATTGTCCTTTAAAGACATTTTATTTAGAAAGTACCTGTTTTTGAAGAGAAAAAATATAGGACTGCATTGTTTTAATAATAATAAAAAAAACCATAAAAAGCACCAACAAGTGGTCCTTTGATTTTTTTTGTTTTCTTGGTGAGATTGTAAAATATACCTCGAATTCTCCAAAAATATTTATTATTGGGTACTTACAATCCTAATATCTGTCGCTAAAAAAAGTTAAAAAATCAAAATTTATTATTGTTAATGAAAACACTTTTGACTTGAAGATAGAGCTTTTAGTGGACTTTGATTGTCGTAGTGAGAAATTATCCTTCGTCAATTGGGCTTCACACGAAACAACTAATTTTGTAAAAATCTCGCCTCAGTCTCGTCAGGTTGGGAAGAATAAGAAGATAAGTCTCGGTTTTGTCTCGTAACCAGTTGTCTCGTCTCGACTTGTCGAATATCGTTATTATAGAAGTAGTTAATACCAAACAAAGAAATTATGTTACAAAAATCAAGGAATAGTTTTTAAACTGATTGTAGCTGTCATTCTCTCTTATTAAACTTATTTACCTAGAAGATAGTTCAGGAGGGATTGTTATGAATGAATTTCCAGGTAAACATTTCCAAATTTACGAACATTTTTTGCACTTTATTTCCAGTTGAACATTTTCTAATACTGTTGTAAATATCTTTAAAATTCCGTATTAATGCACTGCATAAATTAAAAAAATTTCATTATAACTTCACCAGTTTGATAAAGACTGGGTTAGCGAAACGCGTCACAAGTTTAAGTTGAACCTAGGCTCAAATAATATAATAAAGTTTTAAACAAATTAAATTGTTTTATTCCATCGAATTAATTTTAAATCCGGTTATCAGGCGATTACAAAATATGAAAGTGCAGTTTGAATGTCAATGGCGATCTTATTATTATAGAATCCGATCTTGCACATTTACCGGAAATAATAATAATAATAGAATTACTCGAAGGTCGTTGCATTAAAATTGTAAGAGCTACTGGAATTTTTTATGTTTGTTGAAAATTAATTACCCTCAAGTTATCGTAAAGTCGAACTTAAATAGCAAACAACAAAACCGTGAAATAGAGAAAATTGCAGAATCCTTTTACAATTTTATTTTAATTTAAAAGTGACATGACGTACATTTATTGGATAAAAAAATCAATCGTTGACAGCTGTTCTGTTCACAAACAATTTCCAGAAACCATGTATCTTATCCAACCCAACTTTTCAGATACAAATGGAACGATAAAGTTCAACAAAGATTGAAAACAGAATACAATCAATTACGAAGTTGACATGAATGGAATCAATATAAAATTCTAAATGTCTGCACTTGCCCGGAGACGTAATTCTCTGGTATAGAAGTATTTTCAGACTACTTTAACTAACATACAAATAAAAAAGGTAAAATATTATAATATATTAAAAACCGAGGCAAAAACATCGAAGTGACTATTTGTGCGGGTACTGGACGAATAAATTATATTTTTCTACAATCGATATCCAAAGTAGGCATTTGCGCTCGTATTTGACAACGCAAACGTCATATTTTTCGAGGAATGTCACTTTGTCGTTTATAAGCGACTAAATAATAAAAAACCTCGCTCTCCCAATTATTAACTATACATCAAATATGCATTGCTCGGAATATCCAATGTCAACGAATCAACTATTAATTTTTTTTTAATTAAAAATAATTATTTTTCATTTGTTTATATTTCTGTCATTCTGTCATAAAGTATTCATAATAAAAGAATTCAATTCGAATTATTTATCTAGTATAAAATATCTTACAAAATTGGTAATTATTCAATTAATTAAAAATATTTATTTATTTCTTAACATAGAATTTTTTTTATTTTTAATACTGATTATATATTCTTCAGATTACGAAGAAGAATATGAAAACCGTCTTCTGATGAAGAAGAATACGAAAACGATGAAGGCAAAGAGGGAGACCAAAACGGAGAAGACGCTTATGAAGTTGTTTATTCAGATGAAGCTGCTGATGAGAATGACAATTCGTGGATGAAAATTTATTGAAGAAAGGTCACTTCGCATTATAAACGATGTAGCTTTATCACACACAATATGTATCTAATGAAAATTATAGATATTGAGTCTGAAATGAAAATATGGGATTTTTAAAAACATAAAATTGTTAATTCAGATTTGAAAAAAATATATATACATTATATATATTACATTTAGCACGAGATTTTCAGTATTTTGTAACCCATCGTGGGAATGACACTCCTCTAACAAGGAAGTTATAAATTTCCTTCTTGCTTACGTTAATCACATGTTGTTTATCTCAATACCTGATCAATACAATTTTCTTACAGTGAGAGTACAATAAATTTTTGTTAAAATTAATGTTTTTTATTTTGATTTACTTTTTTACAAACCTGAATGTTATGTTTTTTGAAAAGTTCGCGAAGTTCTTCACAAAATATCGGGGCCCTATTTACCAAATAATTAGTGTCCGGGTATGAACCTTTAACTAAATGCTTATAAAGCTTTTCCTATTTTTTCGATTTTTTGCATCCAGGCATGTTTTTCCTTTATTTTTTAATTTTTTAATATTTCTGAAATTGTTTTATTCCATGTTTGTCTTGGCCTCCCTTTCTTTTTATTTTTGAATATTTTTGCTTCCCATATTCTTTTAGTATGTCTTTTATTTTCCATTCTTTGTAAACATCCCAATAAACTCTAGTATTGTTTCTATTTTTAGATGACTTCTCATATGTGTGTTCCTAATTTTGTCTTTTTTTGTAACGCTCCGGACTCTTATTAAGTATTTCATTTCAACTGCCCGTATTTTGCTCTTCTGTGTTTGATTTAGCACCCACGTTTAACATCCATGGTAGAGATTCATTGTTTTTTCTATTCTTTTATTAATTTCTGCTTCTTGTGTTCCTTGTTGATCAATTTTTATTCCCAAGTATTGAAATGTACTCATTTGTTCTATAACTGGTCCTACTCCTATAACCAACTTTCGTTGTTTTGTTTTTATTCATAACCATCCCATACTATTCCATGTTTCTAGATTGTGTTTCAGATCATCATCAGTTTTCGCAAAAATAACTATATCGTCACCAAACGCCCCTTCCGACACTTCTACTTTGTTAAGATGTATCCTGTATTGAATTTTTTGTTTTCTTCCTTACATTTCTTTATTATTTCGTCCATATAGGTGATGAATGAAGTTGGGCTCAAACTACCTCCTTGTCTTAATCCTTCTGTGGTATTAAATGTTGACGATTGTAGATTATTGGTTATAGCCGAGTTAGTATTATTACTATATAAGTATCATTTGGATTAATTCTATAAGCTTACTACTAACTCAGCGTTTTTCAAGAATATTCCATAGCTCTCTCCTTGGTGTTTTATCAAATGCTTTTTCTAAGTCAATAATAATGAAGTTTTATATGGATATTTGGAAAATACATTCATGTTGTACTAATAGAGAATTTTCAATAGTAATACCACTAGAGGTCAAATTATTTCCGGAAATTTTTTCGAGCTCATGAATTTTCGTCTTCGTCTCGTGATAATTTTCTAAAAATATTCATGAGCGAGAAAAAATTTCCGGATTAAATTTAACCTCGTGTGATATTCGGTAAGAAAATACCACACCAAATTGTCTTTGAAAATCAAATAATTAAAATTTATTTTTCGATTTCCAACAACGTCAATATTTGACGTTTGAGGTTTGGTCGACTTGATTATTTAGTTACCATGGCAACCAAGTGAAGCCCTAGCCTAAAAATTATTTCAGTTTTGAAGCTGTCAAGCGGCACGACATAAAAAAATGTTTTGGTAACGATTTAGACCTTTAAATTGTTGATTTCTACTCGTTGTAGTTGCACGAAAATACCATCTCAAGACACAACACAGTATGTTCTTCAATTTTACATAAGTTTTGAGTAACTAAAGTGGTATAAAATTGCTTTTTTGCAAATAAAAACCAGTCTACTGCCAAAAAAATATTGTGACATTATAAACGCCTAAAAAATTTCCAGTATAATCCATCCGTTGCCATGGTGATCTGTCAAAAATTGGTTAAAAATTACAGATGTGGAATTTTCAGTTATAATATCACAAGAGCATATATTCGATTATTCACCGAGTCACGAGACGTATTTGGCGAAACATCACGAGAGCGCAGCTCGAGTGGTGTTTCGCGAAATACGTCAAGTGAAGAGGTGAATAATCGAAAAATATTGTCTATGCTGGTTGGTATTCGTTACGATTATATAACGAATAATATTCTAATTTTTTTTATTGATTAATATTAATATTGAAGGTACAATTATTATAATACATATTTAATGTATTGTTGTTTTCGGAATTTGTAGTAGAATTAACTGACATTTCATTGAACTTGCCCGTTACTATGGAAATGATCACAATATGGCAGGAGGCGAAACACCAAAACAATTATATCACGTCGTCAAGGGGTATATTCATTTATCAATACGTCGTAACTAAGGGAAATTCAAGGATTGTATTGGTTCATTAGAACATGAGTTATATAATCAAAAAAATGTTCCTACTCGGAATTCGATTTTATTACAAAACTGGTTTTTACGCTGCTACTAATTAAAATTTTAAGATCAAACGCTCATAAGTATTTATCATCTTATAAAATGATAAACATCATCAAAAACAGTTTAACGATAGACAAAAAAACACAAATTGCTATTATTCGACCTTCAGCAGACCCTGAATTACAAACAACAGGAGACACCACTTTAAATTTTAAAATAATTACGGTATTATCAATATTAATAAAATTTGCGAAAAAATATAATAAATAAGATGAAAAAGATGATAATCACTTATTAAAACCTTTCTGTACGAAAGAGGAAGTAATGACGGAAATTGATATTGATATTAATGTTATAAATGAAACTAACTGTTTCTAATTAATTCCACTATTTAATTGAAAGATTTATGAAAATTATTAAAGGATATTGATAATTATTTCGATATTGACATATCATCGTCAGAATGACAGAAGTTACATTTTATGTGATACCTACTTGATGTTTAATATTTTGGCTAGACCAAATAGTGACCTATCTTGTGATTAACTTAATATATATGAATAGAAAAAAGAAGAAGATATGATTTTACAAATATTAAAGCTTAGGTATTATTAGCCCTATGGGGATATCTTGGATATCTTTTTCCCATTTAAGATCAGTATAACTGTGCAATGATATAGAAAACCAAGGAAAACTATATCTGCTGATCTTTACAATAGTTACTTAAGAAGACAATTTATTAGTGGAGAGCTCCCTAGATTAATCTGTTCATTGACAACTTCATATTGTGGGTCTCTTGACACAAAACATTCATTAACACCTAACACAGAACTAGAAGTACTGCATATTTGTGATAAGAAACAAGAACTAGATTTCCTTGAAGAACTAGAAATAAGAAGACACTTAAGAGACCCACAATATGAAGTTGTCAATGAACAGATTAATCTAGGGAGCTCTCCACTAATAAATTGTCTTCTTAAGTAACTATTGTAAAGATCAGCAGATATAGTTTTCCTTGGTTTTCTATATCATTGCACAGTTATACTGATCTTAAATGGGAAAAAGATATCCAAGATATCCCCATAGGGCTAATAATACCTAAGCTTTAATATTTGTAAAATCATATCTTCTTCTTTTTTCTATTCATATATATTAAGTTAATCACAAGATAGGTCACTATTTGGTCTAGCCAAAATATTAAACATCAAGTAGGTATCACATAAAATGTAACTTCTGTCATTCTGACGATGATATGTCAATATCGAAATAATTATCAATATCCTTTAATAATTTTCATAAATCTTTCAATTAAATAGTGGAATTAATTAGAAACAGTTAGTTTCATTTATAACATTAATATGAGTAGATTCCACAAAGTAAGGGTCCAAACAGTAAATTCGATATTGATATTGATCAAAAAAGGGTCTCTGATTCGATTTGATATCAGGAGAAATATTAAAACAGCTCTCAGGAAAAGCAATTATACTCCTTCTTCTTCTTCTCTTCTCTTTCTTCCTTTTCAGGTGTCGGACGAGGATTCCGGTTCCTCTTGTACCCAATGCTTCCACTCTTTCCTGTCTCTTGCTAAACTTTTCATTTCATCCTTTCTTATTCCATATCTACTTTATTTGGTCAATCCACTTTCTTCTTCTGTGAATAGTACTTTCTTGTAATTCTATCTGTTTTCATTCTGACAATAGGTCCATACCAATTTAATTGTTTTCTCTTTATTTTTTCTTATTATTGAATCTTGTTTTGTTATTTGTCTTATCTCTTCATTTCTACATTTGTCCCACTTTGTTTTCCCTGTTATTCTTCTCAGGTGCTTTATCTCAATTGTGTTCATCTTGACTTCATCCTTCTTTCTCAGTGAATTATACTAAAACATGTAATTATGGAAAGTTCTCGATATGGATTGCGTATGGGTTTATAATAGTTGAAAAAGTTTTAGAATCTGGGATCCTACAGGACATATTATTTCAACTGATGGATATCACTTCTATCACATGGTAAATGTTGTACATTTAATGTTTTTTCAAATAAGCGGTACCTTCATCAAAGCACTTGTATATTTTCCTAACAACAAAAAAATTATAATTTTTTTTTACAAAAAGTATCCCGCTTAACTATCACAGCGTAGTTTAAACAAAATTACGAAAACACGACGAGTGATGTAATTTTTCAAATATCAAGAAAACTATTAGCGCAATCTGTTACTCGGATTTAATCTTGGCGGCTCTGTCAGACCGACAGTGATTGAGTTCGAGGCTCCCCATTACAGTTTTAAGACTGGTAGTATATGTTGCAAATGCTATCGATTTCAAACGTTATTAATAGAATCTGGTGCTGTACTGATAGCTCGCCACGTTCTACCCTAATTACTTTATCAAGAAAATCACTCAAATTGTAACCGTTTATCCATTTTACAAATAGAAAAAAATTTAGTTCATTTTTTTCATCATAAACGCTGCTATAACTGGTTGAATCAACTGCTAATTGTTTTTCGATTGGCGCTTCATTAGCGGATAATATATTTTCTGAAGCCGACTGTAGTGAGAAGACAGATATGTCAGCTGCCTAAAATAGGGAGCAGGAGCTCGAAAAAGTAATTATAGGCCGGTAGCATTATTTCGAATGGAAGCCGTTTTCACTATCGAGTTTCATGTGAAAAACAAGTAGAAAAAGGCTTTTGCCCGAAGGCCCAAACTGTATAATCGACGCTACAGTGGACATTGGAAATCATAGAATGTTCACGAAACTTGAACAATAATTAACTTATTGATGCAATATTATGAGAATTTGCTTAATTGAAATAGTTAAATTCACGTGTTTTTCATAACTTTTCGTTATCTTGTAATTGGTAAGGAATAAAAATTTGATATTTGGCAGTTATGTACAAATGTACACACCCACAATCGCGATTGGAAATACTAATAGAAGGGTCCGAGCATTTTTCGAAAAAAAAAAAAGGTGAGCGGTCGTCGGACCGCCGACAGAAGCCTTCTTATGCACACCATTTTTCAAAAAATTTGACAATTTTTGATCATTTTTGACAGTTTTTGACGAATTTTGACAATTATTGACCGTCTTTGACAATTGTTGACCATTTTTGACAATTTTTCAAAAATTTTAACATATTTGGCAATTATTGACCATTTTTTCAAAATTTTGACAATTTTTGACATTTTTTTCAAATTTTAATAATTATTGACCATTTTTGACAATTATTGATCATTTTTGACAATTATTGATCATTTTTGACAATTTTTCAAAAATTTATTTTAAAACATTTTTCCAAATTTTAACAATTATTGACAATTTTTGAGCTTTTTTGACAGGTTTTGACAATTATTGGCAGTTTTTGACAATTTTTGAACATTTCTGACAGGTTCTGACAATTATTGACCATTTCTGACAATTTTTAATAATTATAGACCATTTTTGACAGTTTTTTATAATTATTGACCATTTTTTCAAAATTTTGACAATTTTTGACCATTTTTGACAATTTTTCGAAAAATTTGTCCATTTTTCAAAAATGTTGACAGTTTTTGACAATTATAAACTATTTTTCCAAATTTTTGACAATTTTTGAAAATATTTGGCAATTATTACCTATTTCTTAAAAATTTTGACAGTTTTTGACAACCTTTGACGATTTTTCCAAATTCTTGACAATTTTTGACCATATTTAAAAATGTTTGACAATTTTTGACCATTTTTCAAAATTTTTACAATTATTGATCCTTTTGGACCATTTTTGACAATTTTTGACGAATTTTGATTGGTTTTGACAATTATTGACCGTCTTTGACAATTATTGACAATTTTTGACAATTTTTTACAATTTTTCAAAATTTTTGACAATTTTTGATAATTTTTTAAAATATTTGGCAATTATTAACCATTTTTCAAAATTTTGACAGTTTTTGACAATTTTTGATCATTTGTCCAAATTGTTGACAATTTTTGACCATATTTTAAAAATTTATAATTATTGACCATTTTTTCAAAATGTTGACAATTTTTGACCATTTTTGACAATTTTTCGAAAAATTTGTCCATTTTTCAAAAATGTTGACAGTTTTTGACAATTATAGACTATTTTTCCAAATTTTTGACAATTTTTGAAAATATTTGGCAATTATTACCTATTTTTTCAAAATTTTGACAGTTTTTGACAACCTTTGACGATTTTTCCAAATTCTTGACAATTTTTGACCATATTTAAAAATGTTTGACAATTTTTGACCATTTTTCAAAATTTTTACAATTATTGATCCTTTTGGACCATTTTTGACAATTTTTGACGAATTTTGATTGGTTTTGACAATTATTGACCGTCTTTGACAATTATTGACAATTTTTGACAATTTTTTGCAATTTTTCAAAATTTTTGACAATTTTTGATAATTTTTTAAAATATTTGGCAATTATTAACCATTTTTCAAAATTTTGACAGTTTTTGACAATTTTTGATCATTTGTCCAAATTGTTGACAATTTTTGACCATATTTTAAAAATTTTGACAATTTTTCATTATTTCAACATATTTGGCAATTATTAACCATTTTTTCAAAAGTTTGACAATTATTGACCATTTTTGACAGTTTTTTATAATTATTGACCATTTTTTCAAAATTTTGACAATTTTTGACCATTTTTGACAATTCTTCGAAAAATTAGTCCATTTTTCAAAAATTTCGAGTTTTTGACAATTATAGACTATTTTTCAAAATTTTTGACAATTTTTGAAAATATTTGGCAATTATTAACTATTTTTTCAAAATTTTGACAGTTTTTGACGATTCTTCCAAATTCTTGACAATTTTTGACCATATTTAAAAATGTTTGACAATTTTTGACCAGTTTTCAAAATTTTAACATTTATTGATCCTTTTGGACCATTTTTGACAATTTTCGACGAATTTTGATTGGTTTTGACAATTATTGACCGTCTTTGACAATTATTGACAATTTTTCAAAAAATTTAAACATTTTTGACAATTATTGACAATTTTTAATAATTTTTGATAATTTTTGAAAATATTTGGCAATTATTAACCATTTTTTCAAAATTTTGTCAGTTTTTGACAATTTTTGATCATTTTTCCAAAGTTTGACAATTTTTGACCATATTTAAAAAATTTTGATAATTTCTCAAAAATTTTAGCATATTTGGCAATTATTAACCATTTGTTTAAAATTTTGACAATTTTTGACCATTTTTAACAATTTTTCACACCTATAGGTGTGCGGGCTCAGTGCGGCAAGAGAGATTGCGCACAGTCGCTTGAATGAGTTATCGCGTGACGAACGCTTTTTCGTAACATCACACGTTTCACGAGTTCACTAGCCTTCCCAAAAGTCCTATGTCGTGCAATAAGAAGCAAGCTTCAAAAATTATTATTTGAATTATTGAATTTATTCAAAATTACAGGCTCTCTCTGTATGTGTAAATACTTTCTAAAGCCCGCGCCCACATTGACCCACTTCAACTTCATTACAATATTTTTTTGTGTAATGAGCTTTTATTTTTTCTCATTCTTGCATTTTCTTGCTTTTATTAGTGTTCAATTGTTACATTACCATATTTGTTCGACATAAATCTTATATCTATTTATTTTATAAACCGCTGATCGTAGAGACCTGACACTTGGAGGGTGTGTTCTTTGTATGACGTAGGCATACGATAAGCAAGGATTTTCCGAAATTCCACCACTAAGGGGGTGAAAAACAGGGGCAAAGTTTAAATGGGTCAACGTGATTCCTTGGTCCAATTTACTTCGAATTTTGCATAAAAATTCTTTAACAGAATTGATGGAAGACGTGTTTCGGTTTTTATTGAATTATAACAATTTCTAGTATCTGTACTTTACCTTACTATTGAATCCCCCTGTTTAAAGTTTCATGGTACAATTATTAAACTTATCATAAAATATGTACCTAAATATTTTCAATGCTCGTAGGTTTTTACCAAATAAAAAAATTACGAATAGTATTTTTACATCAAAATCAACGATATAGTTTATCAGATTTAAAACGAGTTGAAAATCGATTGGGGCCATAGTGGCGCCGAAACGGCTCCAATATTACAACTCTATGCCGCGATGAGTTGCCAAAGCTTCGGTCGCTTCTTTTCATAGTGCATCATCCGACCAAAATCTCCCATTCCACTGGCTGACCAAAAAAAATTATAAAAGGGTGAACTTTTTCTTGCTTATTTACAACAAAATTATTATTATGAAATATATATTTTATTAAGAGGAACGAAATCTTGTTGATCTCATAAGGAGCAGCTGCTGATCTTACAAAGAGAGAGAGGAGAGAGGTTTATTTCCATGAAAATTTTACAAAAGAAGGGAAAATCGGGATCTGGCTAGATAGGGAACACCAACTCAAATGGAGGTTGACATTGAATACAAAGAGTTTACTGAACAAGGTAGACAAGGAACTTTCAGCCAGGCTATTGAAAGAGGGTTAGAGACATTTGAACAAGTTACCGACCTAGTGACTGGACGGACACTGCACCCTGAGAAAAGAACCACAATATTTTTTTTAAAAGTGTTTTTTCAAAAATTATCAGGATATTATCATAAAGTGTTTATCGTGGTTTTCTTATTATTTATTGTTCGAATTGTTGATAACCGATATTATTTAAATATCAAAATTACTAGAGTGATTAAATAAAAAATAATGATAATATATATCCCACAATCAGGGCGATAAACATATAGGTATTAGTTTCTGTAATTGATTTTGGAAAAACTTTACAATAACTAATTTTAATATATTTTTAATTTTTTTTCCAGGAGAATCTACGAGCCAGTCCTGTATTCCTCCACCAACATGGACATTCTTGTAAGTCGAAAAGCAGTTGAAAAAACAGAAAATACATCCAACAACCAAACAGACAGCGGCTGCGAAACGAGCACTACGAAAACGACCGATTATTTCATCTGAAATAAACTAGTTAAAACAACAGAACCTGAAATTAACGAAATAATTGTAAATATAACCGCATAGGGATGCGCGATACTATCCGATATTCCAGTGTATCGATACTTTTACTGCCGATGCTCGATATTTTGTATCGATACTATGCTTTTCGATGCATTCCAAGTATCGATAAATTTGTAGTGTATCGATACCTTGCGATACTGGATTTTTAGTGGTAGCGGCAAGTGGCGTTATCTATAGTGATGAGCGATATCGTGATTTTTTCAACGAAACTAAAAATAAAAAACGAAATATGTGCAGTTTTTTGCGTTTTTCGAGCTAATTTTGAGGTTATGTGAAAAAGTCACTAATGAAAAAGTTGTAGATTTTCACAAGGTCTACAACTTTTATGATCAACTTTTTATTCTAGGAACTCAATTTTGGCTGGAAATCGCAATAATGTCTTTTTCCACCCCCCAAAAAAAGTATGTTTTACCGAAAAAACGTTATAACTCGAGAAATTTCCAATATTTCAATTTGAAATTTTTTTTCATGGTTTGTGACTATCAAAGCTACCTGCTTCTACTAAATTTTCATCAAAATCGAACATTTTTTAACGAAACCAAAAATAAAAAACGAAAAAAGTCACCGATTAAAAAGTTATAGATTTTGCCAAGATCTACAACTTTTATATTCAACTTTTTTTCTAGAACCTCATCTTTGGACGGAAATCGCAATAATGTCTTTTTCCACCCCCCAAAAAAAGTGTTTTACAGAAAAAACCTCATAACTCGAAAAATTTCCAATATTTTAATTTGAATTTTTTTTCCATAGTTTGTGACTATCAAAGCTACCTTTTACCGAATTTCAACGAAATCGATCAATTTTTGCAGAAACTAAAAATAAAAAACGGTAAAAATGCAGTTTTTTGCGTTTTTCGAGCTAATTTTGAAGTTATGTAAAAAGTCACCAATTAAAAAGTTGTAGATTTTCTCAAGATCTACAAATTTTATCATCAACTTTTTATTCTAGGACTTCAGCTTTAGCCGGAAATCGCAATAATATAAGTCTTTTTCCACCAACCCAAAAAAAAAGTGTTTTTTACCGAAAAAACGTCATAACTCGAAAAATTTCCAATATTTTAATTTGAAATTTTTTTTCATGGTTTGTGCCTATCAAAGCTACCTTCTACTAAATTTTCATCAAAATCGAACATTTTGTAACGAAACCAAAAACGATAAATGCAGTTTTTTGCGTTTTTCGAGCTAATTTTGAAGTTATGTAAAAAGTCACCAATTGAAAAGTTGTAGATTTTCTCAAGATCTACAAATTTTATAATCAACTTTTTATTCTAGGACTTCAGCTTTAGCCGGAAATCGCAATAATATTAGTCTTTTTTCATGGTTTGTGACTATCAAAGCTACCTTCTACTAAATTTTCATCAAAATCGAACATTTTTTAACGAAACCAAAAATAAAAAACGAAAAATGCAGTTTTTTGCGTTTTTAGAGCTAATTTTGAAGTTATGTAAAAAAGTCACCAATTAAAAAGTTGTAGATTTTCTCAAGATCTACAACTTTTTTCTCTAGAGCCCCAACTTTGGCCGGAAATCGCAATAATATCTTTTTTCATCCCCCAAAAAGGTGATTTTTACCGAAAAAACGTCAAAATTAGCAAAATCTCGGATCGTTAACGTATCGATACTTCGAGTATCGATAAATTAATATGCGATATTCTACTGTATCGATACTTTAAGTTCCGATCCGTATCGATACCTAATATCGATACTTTCTAGTGTATCGCGCAACCCTACCGCATAATACTGAAGTTGATACAAGTTTAGTATCTAAACTACATCGAAGTTCTGCTATTAAATTTAATAAAAAGGAAGGAGAGTTTGTAAGAAATAACTCGAAGCTACCAATTCCTAAACCTAAAGCAGCTATTAAAAGTGAAATCGTATTTTCCACGCAGAAGGGAATAGAAAAATCAAAGTATCGACCCAGCCTCATCCTGGACAGAAAATCGAAGAAAAAAGATGAAAATTCAAATGAAGATTTTCCAGAAAAAACAGCTCGAGTTCCGGTGAATTCATTACCGTAGTAACAAGATCCGAATCTATCGAAACAATTGATAAATTAGAAAAGGAACTGAATTTGTTCACCATGGATAAAAAAACCAAAGGAGAAAAAACGCGCAAGCAGCTTTCGAAAAATTTTTACCGGAAAAATGTTGGGTAAGGAGAAAAAGAAAAAAGACGATACCGAACAACAAAGAAAAACCATCAACACGGACAACATTCAAAATGAAAACACGCTTTTTCGAGACCATCTGATCCTTATAGACATAGCATTGGTCATAACACCAACATACCAAAACCAACTAGAATTCTGCAAACAGAAAAAAGATTACCTATGCCTATAAATTTGGACGAAATTGGAAAAAAATACGCACAGATGCACGTTAAAGAATTTAATAATATTAAATAAAATTTTGAAAATCCAGAAAGTACCGTAAAACCTTACAGACAGTTAACATCTGCACAAAATGGGTGAAACAAAACTTAGTGAACCTATGTGCAGAAAATGTGAACTTGATGATGAAACACCTACTCACATACTCTGCTTCTGCGAGAACTTACAAGAACTTAGACGGAAGCACTTTGGAAAGGAATTAATACAACCATCACAACTACTGAAAATCCCTCCATTCATACTAGTGGCCTTCATAGAAGATACGAAGCTTTTGGAATGGAAGTAGATAACATAGGAGATGGTACAAAAATTCAGTTCAAGTGCCTTGGCTGATGAGCACAACCCAAACGCACCATATTTTTTCGATGCTATTTTTAATTATCCCACTAAGAAATTGGATAATTTAACAAGAAATCATTTTAGAAGTCAGTATATATTCTAAAAAGTCAGAACATATCATTGAATTCAGTTTAAAGTCTGTAAGAATGCCATAAAAGTGAAGAGTTCCGCTAGGAGATCTTTAGGTTAGGTTAGGTGAGGTTAGGCATCCGTAGAAAGACACAGAGAACAGAAACTTCCCAAGAAGAAGAAGGAAACGAGGATATGGAAGTGATATCCATAAAAAAGATCCAAAAAGAACAGCACAAAGGAAAGCCAACGGAGAAGAAATGATGGAACAGGCCATCCTAGAAAACCAGAAGACAAAAACACACCGACCACCACCCATCATCCTCAGGAGTGTCCACCACCTCCGTAAGTAAGGAAATACAAAGACAGGGAATCCAAACGAGATACATCACAATCCGAGAAAGACTAGGAGTAAAGATACCCTGCGTAGGACCAGAGGACTACAGGAACCTAACCAGGTATCTGAGAGAAGACAGAAAAGAAGTGGAGTGGTATACGTATATGCCACGAGAAGAAAGAAAAGCAAGGGTTGTCATCCGAGGATTGACAAACTGCGAAAACACCGAAGAAATAAAGGAGGAAATCGAGAAAGGAGAAAATCATTGAGAAAGGAGGAAATCGAGAAAGGAGGACTCAAGATACGGAAAATCAGCGAACTCCATTTACGATTTAAAAGAAATCTTAAAGTACCTGAAAAAAATGTAATTAATAATAAATATATTGACATCAAAGTTTTAATAATTTAAAAAAAAATATTGGTCTTGTAAATCAAAAATAAGATTTCTTTTAAAACTTCAGATACCTATAAATAAATATTGATGAAATTAATAACCCTATAATTACCATTAAAACAATTGGACATCAATGATATTGATCTTATGAATATTCAGATTTTAAAATATTGAATTTGATTCTTACATAATTCCAACTAATGAGCTTAAAAATAAATTATTATTAGAAATTTAAAGATAAATTTAAATTAGGATTAAAAATTTTCAAGCAATTGCTATTAATAATGCCCTCCAGATTTGGCGAGAGGATACCAATACCCATCTACATGATAGAGCTCGAAGTAGAAGAGAAGGACGAAATAAGAAAAATTCAACACATACAGAACGTGAGGATAAGATGGGAAGAGCAAAGAAGAGGAAATGGGCCGACGCAGTGTTACAACTGCCAAGGAATCCACCACGGACAGACGAATGCCCAAGACCGAAGAACAAGCCAGTCACCTGCGCAAACTGCCATGGAGAACACCCGGCGAACTACAGAGGATGCCCACAGGCCTCAAACAACTTGAATACAAGGAAAACAGTCCCAAAAACAACGAATCCAGGAGTCAGCTACGCCCAAGATGCAACCAACAAAACGACGACGACAACAATATCGACGAAGCAACAGATTTTCGAGCAGGTGACAAGACTATTAGCTCAGCTAATGGCCTAAAGTCACTTGTAAGAAATCTGAAGAAAAGAAGACCCACCGGGCAGTACGCGAAATACGCGAACGTTGACGATGAGGACCCATCGGATGAGATGGGGAGTTGGTGGAAGTTCTACCCGAGATGTAGTGCGTTTAGAGCGATGTATTCTGGGAGGGACGGGCTCATCTCGTATGTGTGTGAGGAGGTCTTTAGAACCCAGACTAATATCCAGAAGAAGCAGGAGCACACTTTAGAGGATATTTGATATTAGAATATTTTGAAATGAAAAAATAAGTTAACTCAAAAGAAAAAATAAATGTCTTATACAAATTAATACTTATTTGTTTAATATCAATACGAGAAATCACCTGAAACAAATTTACTGATAAAGATTTTTTTATTTACATAATAAAAACTAATATAAATTATTAAATAAAATTATCATATTATAGAATCTATAAGTTAAAAGTAATTAAACTATGATTAAAATCATAAAAATTTTAATAACCAGTTTCCGATATGTGGTAGGAGGGGCAAACAAAACATGCCAGTCGAAGTAGATAATTATATCAAAAATGTTGAATAGAATGGTTGTGAATAGAAATTAAATTAAAAGCCGTATTCGAGGGGGTCATTCTCAATATTATTTAGTTTTTTATGCACAAGGAAAACTCGTTGGTTTCATTTGAATTTTCAACAATTGCAGCAAATAGTTCTAAGTATATTTTAAATTGAGATTAATTCGATCTTACCTGTTAAGGCGGGGCTTCACCATACTGGGCTGGGCCGGGGCAATAGCGGCCTTGCCGTCGTCATCGTATATAGACAATTGTCTATGTACATAGACAATGTACATAGACAATTGTCTATGTACGGTGATAAAACTCAGCGGAACTAGAATTGACTACGCCAAACAGACTTGTTCATATCGTTGATGACTGGTTTTGGCCACTGGTAAAAACATGCCGGTGTCCTGGGAAGACATTTTTAGTTTAAATTTTTCGCCGCCGTCCTAATCCAGTTTAGTGAAACCCTGGCTTTATAATTAAGTTTATTGTAGACATAAAATGAAGAATTTTTCAATTAATGTCTGTGGTACTTATTCCATCCTACCTATTAATTATAAATCGTAACTATTTCTACTCCGTTCCTATATTCATTTTATAAGTATTCGAATAAGTGTTGAATCAGAAAAAAATATGCATTATTCCGTACAAGAATTGAAGACGCTGCACCAAGTTCAATACTCTAAAACTGCTAAGTTCGGATGCCAATGTCCGAACTTCCACTCCTTCTGTTTTCATAATTTTTCTTGATGTCTGTCAGAAAACATTTAGAAACTTACAAACGTTCGCTAACAACGAAAAAGATGCATAAGACTGGGATCTTTTAGAGATCAGATTGATTATTGCTCATAGTCGGATCTCGGTTAGGGGATATTCTGTAAAATACTAAGAATAACTGAAATATTTATATACACTCATGGACAAAATTATTGAATATTTTTTTAGGTAAGTACTTTTAAAAATTTATATATTTTTAAAAATTTATATGTGCTGATGTTATTCATCTAGTTCAGGCGGTTTAAAGCCAAAGCGGCCCGCCAAAGTTCCACGTCTTCGCCAGAATACAATGACATGTTCAGTGGGATATGAAGAATTGATGAAATGTTCTCTTCACCGATGAGACTAGGAATCGATGAACCTAACCTAACCTAACCACGACCACTTCTAAATAAGCAAGACCAAGATCAAGACCGAGACCAAGATCAAGATCAAGATCAAGATCAAGATCAAGATCAAGATCAAGATCAAGATCAAGATCAAGATCAAGATCAAGATCAAGATCAAGATCAAGATCAAGATCAAGATCAAGATCAAGATCAAGATCAAGACCGAGACCAAGACCAAGACCAAGACCAAGACCAAGACCAAGACCAAGACCAAGACCAAGACCAAGACCAAGACCAAGACCAAGACCAAGACCAAGACCAAGACCAAGACCAAGACCAAGACCAAGACCAAGACCAAGACCAAGACCAAGACCAAGACCAAGACCAAGACCAAGACCAAGACCAAGACCAAGACCAAGACCAAGACCAAGACCAAGACCAAGACCAAGACCAAGACCAAGACCAAGACCAAGACCAAGACCAAGACCAAGACCAAGACCAAGACCAAGACCAAGACCAAGACCAAGACCAAGACCAAGACCAAGACCAAGACCAAGACCAAGACCAAGACCAAGACCAAGATCAAGACCAAGACCAAGACCAAGACCAACTCTTGGTCTTGCTTTGCTCATCACTACTAGTAGCCCTATAACTTTCTGTCGCTTCTTTCACACGTTGATCTGCCTCTTCATTACCCCGAATTTCAGAGTGGGATGGGGTACTTACTTTTAATTCTTTGTGATAGATTATTTAATATGCCTACCATTCGCGAAGGTTTCTAGCTTATAAATTATATGAGTATATTAATATAATGTATTTGTACATATATTGAAATTAAAGTATGTTTATCTCTTTTGGGAAATATTAAATTTATGGAAAATTTTGAAATAGACACTATATTATATCGAACCCTTTATATAATGCAAATAATTATTCTACACCATGGCGACGGACTAATAACAGTTAATAATGTTGATTATTACGAGTAATAAACCGTTTAATTGCCAAAGTTGCCTCGGCGGGAGAGCATGATCTGTTTGTGGAATAGCCCATCCCTCGTTTATGATGCAAAACAACCCAGAACTCGCATTTCGTTTACGTACTTTGTCGTCCTAAAAAATGATTTAAAGGCGTTATATACTTACGTTGTAGTTAATAAACTGTACGTAACCACTGAGAAAAACCAAAAATAACATGTATATTTTTCAAAATTTATAAAAACTTTTCTTTGGAATATCCTAGTGAAGGTTAATAAAATGAGCATATTTATCCAATAAGGTGCTTCTGGTATTAAATAGTGAATTATTATCAGCAGACGATGAATTAAACTTTATATTCTCATACTTTTCTTATACAGCATGGTCCAGAAAAAATATATAAATCCAATATATTATATATTTACTTAATTACAGTTAACTGTAAATAATTGTCATATTAGTAAAGGGTGATATATAGACGTCAAAAAATACCTAATAGTTCAATACTATTAAACGCTTTACAAAATTAGAAAAATTAATTTCCAAAGTGCAGACCGTCCACTAAGAAGCAACAACTGTAGAGATATAGAGATGTCGCTGATATCGCACTCTTAGCATTTCCTTAACTGAGGCTAATGTATTGGTGTGGTATCAACGTAGTCTCTAGTCCAGGATTATGCTCTCAGAGCTTCTGGACGAATAGCATCTACCTTGTGCTGATGAGGCGCAATACGCCGAAACAGGTCCACAAGTGATGTTATTCCTTCTAATCGCAAACCAGAATGGTTGGTTCTATCTTAACAGATATACCAACCCCGTTTACTTTAGAAGTGTAATTCAATGTCTGTCGGGGCATATAAAGCCCGAGAAGTAGTTGTTGCTTCTTAGTGGACGGTCTGCTCTTCGGAAATTAATTTTTCTAATCTTGTAAAGCGTTTAATAGTATTGAACTATTATTTTTTGAATATATTATATAATTATGCGGCGTTTCGTCTAATGAATTTTTCAAATTCTCTCGCCTTATTGTTTGACCTTGATGATGCTCAATAGTTATTTATACTTTTTATAGAGGCTAGGAAATGCGTTACTCACTTACACCCCGACTGTTGTTCTGTCGCCGGGGGAGTGTGGGACTCGAGCACACTAGGGGAGTACCCATATCCACTAAAACCCTTCCTTTCGTTTGCTTTCTTAGTGACTCTTCTCATGATGTGCTCACCAAACCCCCCGCTGCTCAGTGTGATACCCAAGTACTTTACTGCTTTGGATGGAGTTATGTCGATGTTTTGGCACTCGAAATAAGTGATCCCCTCCTTGTTTCTTGATACCTTCAAAATAGTGACCTCCGTTTTTTGGCCTGCTAGCTGCAGCCCATGTTCCTCCAGCCATATTTTTACTATTTCTATCGCCTTATTCCCTAATACCATCATTTCTTCTTTATTATCCGCGGTTACAATAACCGCCAAATCGTCAGCGAAGTCCACAGTTGATACATCTGCTGGATACTGGCGCGTCAATAGGCCATCGTACGTTATATTCCTCAAGGTAGGTCCTAGGACCGATCCCTGTGGGACCCCAACAGTGGCGACTAGTTTGAATTCTTTGGTCTTGTATAAGGTTCTATCACTAAAATAGCCTCCCAGTAGGTACATTCATGAGATACGTGGGTACCTCACTTTCATCTAGTGCTCTCATAACTTCTGGCCATCTCCTCCCCGCAGAATTTATTCTTGGATTTTCGGGCGCACCGCACACAGATTTTTCCGTAGGTAGTAAGTTAGGCTGATCCGTCACGCTCTGAGGTGAAAGGCTCGATCGGGTGAACTCGGGACCGCCGAGTGTACCTGAGCGAGAAAGATAGCTGTAGGCTGCATTCATGTCAGAAGGTATGTTACAATAATGTAGGTATGTAAAATTTTAATATGCAAAATTGTTTTTATTCTAGATATTTTGTATTTCATGCTGAGAATGAAGATGGTTGTATTGATGGAGCAGAAAGTATATTTTTATATGAATCTCAATTGAGTGATTATCATGGGGAAATGAATGAAGAGCATGTTTTTGAGTGGTTTTAAAACCAATTACTATTGAATATTTCTGAACCTTCAATAAATTATGGACAATGTTTTTTGATAATATTAGGTTAATGTAGAAGCTGAGCTTATTTACATTGTAGCCTGTATTTGAGCAGTGATATATCAAAGTATATGTTAGAATTCAGAAGACTACACATCTAGTTTAATACATTTAAAATTCCTATTTCAAATTATACCTAATAGTCAATAATTGTTGTTTTATTTTTATTTTTATAAAAATAATAATACTGATATATTTGAAAAGAAATGAATGTGTTATTTGAATATCACCCTTTCAATAAATGGTTTTTCAGAAACAAACCCCCAACAAAATACATTGTGGATTTGATAGAACACAATAACTTTCAATAACTAAACCTAACCTAAAATATTTGATAAACTTCATTTGACATATACTAGATTCTCATACTATTTCAAGGGCTTGGCAACATAGTCCAGTTATGACAGATGTGACGTGCAACGGTTTTAATACTGAACGGTCTATATATGTATGTATGCTAGTTCCCCTTCAACAAAAAAATTTGCGACACCCTTGTCGTAGTAAATTAATAAATACATTGTATTTTAATAGTTTACAAGCTAACAAGGAATAGTAAAAGCTTTTTACTTTCAATTAAATTGATCATTTTTTTTTCTCATTTCCTTTAACCTTCGCTTTTATTAGTTTTTAAAACTATTTTAGCTCTGATGTTTATCCAAGGAATCAATTATCAAATATTGATATCGTATTACTCACGAATTTTATGGACCACGCCTACTAATACCTACGTTGTTTCACTTTATAAGAATATAGGGTGATATGCATAAAGTTGAGTGGCTACTTTTTACTCAGGTTTTTAAAGTAGCCACTCAATTTGACATGCATAAAAATGTTTGTATAAACTCAAACTTGTGAGTGTCTACTCTTTCCGTGAGGAAAGAGTAGACACTGACACTATGAGCGTCCACTTCGACCACTGAGTACCCACTTCCAAAAATGCGAGGCTCTTTAGTAGCAGACTCAGCTTCATAAGAATTGGATGTCCGTATGCGATGGCCGAATTTATGCCTGCTTATTAGCCTACCAAGGTCAGGCAGACTATCGCGCCTTATATCGGTTTAGCAGAGTTAATGTTGCGTGGATAACTAACCATTTTCTTGGAAAGACTGAAGAATATAGGGGCGGTGCTTTAAGTAATGAAGAAAGACTGAGGGGGATCCAGGATTCCAAATTGGCAGCAGAAGATATTGGTGCCCATCAATCGACAGTATCTCGAACCAGCTACACACTGTACACATGTACCCATACTGAAACCGTCTATTCAGGGAGACGAATATGTGAACAGCAAAAACTTTGGTAGAATAAATGTGCAGGCAACGTGCAGCTCAAACGAAGAGTTTACAAGTGTAGATGCTTCTTCGCCAGGATCTGTACGCGAGTCTAGAATATGGAAAAATTCGGAAGTATATACAACGTCATGCAATGGAACAGGGTTCGTGCTGTTGTGTTGGGAGATTCTGGGTATGGTATAGCTCCGTGGCTCATGACTCATTTTAGGGTTGCAGATACCCCAGAACAAAGGTCATACAATCGGCTGTTCACAAGAGAGCGAGTTATAATAGCGAGATGCTTTGGGCAACTAAAACAGCGTTTTCCCATACTACATAACAGGATATGCCAATTCGGAGACACAACAAAAGATAAGTCGAAACCCGCAAATTAGAGTGCGCACTCAAGGATTTTATTAGAGCGTGAGTAGGATCTCCGTTTTTCATCACATATTTTATGCATATCAAAACGGACTTTTAACAATTATTTTTGCTTTAACAGGCAAACATTTTCGGCTACTTCCTGAAACGGCTTTTGCACTGGACATCTTCAAACACACTATCACTGCAGAACTTAATAACTGACAGTATTTTAGAATGTGTCGAAATAAAGATTTCTTTTATACCTATATGTTACCATCAGGTATAAATTGCCATTATTGCCGGTATTTTTTGACCACCTGCAAATAATACATTGCAATGAAACAAAGTATTTATAATAAGAATGACCCAAAAGTCTTATAGAGTTTTCAGGTACTAATTTATTATTCGCCAACAACAAAATAAATACGACCCTGTCAAGGCTAATACTTTTATGGCTTTATTGCATGTCATTATCCCATCTCAGGTCAGGTCAGTTTCTTAGATCGTGAAAAGAACTATACTCGCCTCAATATGGAGTCGCTACTTCTGAGAGCCCTCTCAATTTTATGCATATCACCCAGAGTTTCGGATTTATAACGTACGAAGGTCTCTCGGAAAATTCATTATTAGCACAATTTTTTAAATATTTTTATATTCATTCCACTCACTTTTTTTATAAAAAAAAAACTTGAATTCCACGAAGAAACCTTTTATAATTTGATTTACCAAACGTATAATGATGCTATAAATAGAAAAATAAATTCAATCTTTTTCCTACACGCCATAATTTTTGTTTGCGAGAAATTGTTGGTCATATTAACGGTCAAAATATAAATTATAAATTAACTGCAATCACATAAAAATAAATCTCACGGCTTATGCCATATTACCCTTAAAATAAGGTAAAATTGAAGCAAGCAGACAAGATGGGGTTGACTTTCCTTGTAGAATACTAACTAGAAACCGCAGGCTATCTTACACCGTCCTCGACATTTTCAAACACGAAGGAATAATTTGCCATTTTTGTCTAGACCTTTACTACTCGTATATATATTTTCAACCACGTATATATTTTCCAAGAAAATAGTCCGTTCCCGGAATATTAAGCATGGGTCCAAAATTGTAGGATTATTTGAATCAACATAGTGCTGCGTAAAAGATAATCAATGCTAGGAAAAAAACATTAAACAACTATAATACAAGGGATAATTCTTAGTTGATATTGGAAATTTTAACCATTTCTCACTCTCATCAGACACAACCAACTCATACTTTTTCAATTCCTCACTCTCTTACTCTCTCACCCTCTCATCCTCATCCTCATGCTCATGGCTCTCATCCTCACCTCTCACTCTCCCACTTTATCACTTTCCTTCTCACTCTCTCATTTTATGCCTTAATTGACGTGAAAAAAGTCCTTTGAAAATTTCATTCAAAACATCGAAGCCATTTAAATAATATAGGTAAATTTACGGCAACCCACGTAGGTACGTGATCATCATAAAAAATACTTTTAGAAATTGCGATCTATCTAATGACTCCATTTACTTTCGTAATTTACAATGGAGAATTACCTAAATTTTTCCTTGTACGGTTAGGTTAATGAAATAATTAATTCATAGTTTTATTAGTCAATTATGTACTACGTAAGCAATCTAGCACCTTTATAATCGTAAATTCTCCTGTTACAAAATTTGGGTCGATGTAAAGGGTAAAGGATTCAATTTGCTGCCTTGGTTCATAAACCAGTTTTAATTAAATGAACGATATGCATTGCTACGCGGTTTTCAATTTCATTAATGGGCAATCGTCTTTAATAATTTCAGGAAGGGTTCACATAATCAAGGCTCTGTAGCAGAATAGCGTCAGTCAAAATAGCGCCGCACAAAAATAACGCAGAACAAAAACAGTGGCAGACAAAATAGCTTATTCCCTTCCCCTTCTCGGGATTATATCTAAGAATTTGTATTCCACATGAAGTTTTCCAAAAAGGGGAAGGGAATAAGCTATGCTGAAGACAATATAGCTTATTCCCTTCCCCTTCTCGAAAATATATCAAATAATTTGTATTCCACATGAAGTTTTCCAAAAAGGGGAAGGGAATAAGCTATGCGGAAGACAATATAGCTTATTCCCTTCCCCTTCTCAAAAATATATCTAAGAATTTGTATTCCACATGAAGTTTTCCAAAAAGGGCAGACAATATAGCTTATTCCCTTCCCCTTCTAGAAAATATATCAAAGAATTTGTATTCCACATGAAGTTTTCCAAAAAGGGGAAGGGAATAAGCTATTTTGTCCGCCGCTGTTTTTGTCCTGCGTTATTTTTGTGCGGCGCTATTTTGACTGGCGCTATTTTAACCTAGCGCTATTTTGTCCAGCGCTATTATGACTGACGCTATTCTGATACAGAGCCTTATATTATAGTTTAATACGTCACTAAGCAACGTAACAAATGGATGCAGGTCTGGTCTATATAGATCAATATAATTATTTTTGGTTTAAAATTATTGAGAGTATTCCACATAAAGTTTTCCAAAAAGGAAAAGGGAATAAGCTATGCGACATACAAAATAGCTTATTCCCTTCCCCTTCTCAAAAATATATCAAATAATTTGTATTCCACATGAAGTTTTCCAAAAAGGGGATTCTGCGTCACTAAGTAACGTAACAAATGGATGCCGGTCTGGTCTAGACCACTACAATTATTTTTGGTTTAAAATTATTGAGAAAATACATTTGAGATTAGAACAGGGTGTTCAACTAAAAGTAGAGTCTTTGTTACTGATTAGCAGATCGTTAATTCTAAGGGAACAGATTACATCACATCGTATTTTATCAAATTTAATAGTGTTGTTTTGTTTTTATACCCATTTAGAAAATTCTATTTTAAAAATTTCTTAAGATCCGACTTTTAGATTTTGATGTCACTAGTATAAGTTGATAGATGTCAGATGTCAACATTATTGTCCTGAACAAGCTCAAACATCCCAATGAAGGAAAAAGAAGAAGAAGCTGAAACATGGAACAGCAAAGAAAGACTATCAACAACTTCACATTTATACTAGTGACATATCTGCATTATAAGTTGCATACGTTTAGTAAATTTTTGTTTTCATCAATATAATTTTATTTTTTAATATCCCATTTGTCACTTATTAATATTACTTAATAAAACATGGGGTCCAAATTTGAAGTCGAACACCCTATTGTTTTTTATTGTCAGCTGATAAAATTATTAACAATAAAAATCTATTTTACCAGTTGTTGTTTTTACATTACATTCTGTACAGTTTTTCAGTTAAGTGTGCACATTTATAACTGTCCAATTTTTTCATATTTTTTATTTCCGTCGATTTTATTACTTTTCGGTTGACTGTGCTATAGGCAACCAAACATACATTAAAACTTGGTTGTAATTAATGAGATGGAGTCGTGTGTTTTATCGTTGAGTGATAAATATAATTATATTTATCAGTCAACGGTTTTATGGTATACTTTAGTCAAAAGATGCGTAATTTCTTACACCTCCAACTTAAATTAAGGTAGCTGTGTCCAAAATGGAGGCCGACCTTCGCTTAATACTAGTTTGACTAGACAACATAGAAATTAAAGACAGAAGATAATCTCTGGTTAGGTTAAGACATGTTATTTGTAATCGGAAAACATAATAATTAATTAATTTTTACAAGTAAACAATTGAGGAAAATAGAATCAACATTATGTCCAGCCTGGAGGTGTTAAAATTATTTAAAACTATGTTAAGAGAATCAAAAAAAATCCCATCATATAATTTTAGGTAAGTACATAAATATTAAAGAAATAGTATCAGTAACTATTTTTTTTTTTTTAGAGAATACGCTTTACGAAGAGTCCGAGACGGTTTTAAACAAAATAAAGTTTTAAGCAATCAAAAAGAAGTACAAACTGTGATCCAAAATGCATTATTAGATTTAGAAGTCATTAAAAGACAAGTAAGTCCCAACAGGACTTCTATGATAGAATACCATCTTCCTGTACAAAACCTTCTTCTTACTTCTTATCATTATTAGCAGGCTACTTTTCCTAATATTAATATCAACACTGTCCACTGTCAATCATTGCCCCGTTTTAATAACATACTATTAGTTGAAGAAATAAGATTATCGTTTATCATCAGTATTAAAATAATTCAAGGGTTGTGATAGGCTCTAGATTAGATGCAACTGCCTTGTTTAATTTTCGCTAAATTTTTTATTTTATTGCAGGTAATTGTTGGACATTTGTATAGTGCAGAAAAACTCGTAATAGAGTATCAACTGAAAAACTAGGTCTGTGTAGTATACATTAGATTACGTAAAATATCGAATAGAAATAAATTTATAATCTGTTACATAAAGTATTTCTTAACCTTACTACGATCACGTTGCTTTGAAGCTATTAATGTAATAACTTTGTGGTAAAAGTATGCAGCAATTCTATCTCAAACTTACTTACCAGGTTTGTATTGTGATCGCCTGCATTTGCTGTTAGTATAAAAAAAAATACATGGCACCTTACAACGAATATACATTCTAATGGATATTTTGTTGTTGAGGAAACTAACTGTAAAGATTAATTAATCTTAAACGAAGGTTAAATTTATTAAAATATTATGTAATAAACAATAATGATGTGTCGACTAATACCAATAAGATTTCGGTGGTATTCTGTCTTCTTTGATATTCATTTTATCCATAATATCCATCTCAAATGTTTTCAAAGCTGGTTTAAATGTGATCTCGCTAGCATTATCAGCTGTGGTATCTTTAAGTTGTTCCTTATAAGTAGATTTTGATTTATAATCATGAGTCTCTTCCATTGATGGTGGCATTGGAATAATTCTACCTGTTCTTATTGACACTCGCACTCTCTGCCCATCCTCTGTATATCTCCATTCAAAAGTAGTTGGTTGAAGATCTGATGGATCGACCAAAGATATATCAGATGTAACAAGTAAAGGTTTCTCTGACTGTACCCAAACACCCTCAAAATCTTTATCATCGCCCATTTGCTGCAACTCACAATTAAGTCCTTCAACAATTACCCAGTTCCTTTCTTGTATTATTTCTTTAATTATTCCTTGTTTTCCTTTATCTTTACCTAGAATAGAATCTAAGTTATATGCTGTTTTATTGCTATAATAAATACCTCTATATTGTACCTATAATTTAATTTAAACATACAGGAATAAAAATATAACCTACCAACTAATATCTCTACTCGATCTCCTCGAAAATGGCTCCATTCTTTAAGAGGTTCAATCCAAACCTTTTTACGCATTGTGCCAGGAACGTTATCCTGTCTAAATTGAAGTGTCCAAGGCCTGTGTGTTGAAAAATAAAACTTTTTTCGTTGAACGACAGCGTTGGACTTGTATTGAATACCTTTCGGGTTTCTCCATTGTACTTGTTCCATTGCTCTCTTAATATACCGATCAGGAAAATTTGAAAATTGTTTCGACCATTTTCCAACTCTGTTTAATAAAAATTGGGTCAATTTCATGGCGTATTTTGATCTAAATTAGTTTTATTTGTAATAGAATATTTTTTAATATCTAGAATTAGGTTAAGACGGATACTACTTCTTCTTTTTCTTTCAATGGTTTAGAGGCTAGGGGATAATTTGCAAGGTGACTATTACTGTCATGGCAAATGGAATAACTTGAAATGAAACTTAAACTAATCTATCGGCAACTTCCCAAACTTAAATTACTGTAGGATGAGAATATAGGGATAATAACACAGGATAAATTACTTTTCCCGTTTGGATGTAGCTGCATAGCTTAAACGAACTAGAATTAATTCTCGCAATGCTCTTCTTTCCTGGCCTTAGAAATTCATGTCTATTGTGATGTGATAGCCAGCCAACTGTTAATTTTCAACAAATCATTGAACTTAATAAATAGTTTCTATATAGGATTAGGAATGAAAACTTGAAAAAAAACAGGAGCCAAATATCAGAGCACCACTTCGGTTATTCCCATAAATAAATTGTGTACTTCACTGATGGACAAGGTGACCCCTATGCGAAGTTACCGGTCTATGACAGTTGTGGTTATTAGAGTTGGGAGTAAAGGTTCTTTTATAACAAGTATGTTTTATTTCTAAAAAGGGCAAATGTAAAAGATAAATAACCATAAGACACAATTTCTGAATTATATAAACCTTAATAATAAACTACGTATTGTTAACGTCTGCAAAATCCTTTCAAAATGCATGTTTTGGAGGTAACTCAATACTACGATCCCATCTCTATTTTTTAAGCCGAGTAAATCCCACAGAATTATTATAAAAGCCCCAGTAAGACTTTGAAGATGGTCATTTAATCTGAACTTACAAAGTGCCTAAATAAACATGAAGTTTTATCAAGTGTTTTTAATTTTGATGGTATCCCATTACTGCTATGGTTATGGTTACATCAATAACAATGAAAAATTTGGGATGAGGTTAGTACTTACCTTTATTTACTACATGAAAAATAATTAAAATTAGTACTAGTTTTGCCTTTGATTCGATCAATTGACAGGAATTTGAAAATAGACTTTATTATTATTGCCTGAATGTTTGAACACATGATTAAATAACAGTTATTCCTTATAACTGTTTTTTTTTACTATTTGTGAATTTTTTATTCTTTAAAGAGTTTTTCTTTCATAACTTGATGCGGAGGCATACGAAAAGTTGAAAGAGAGCCAATTTTAAACAATGGTTAAATATAACAATGGAAGGTGGTATTAAAGGCAAAACAAAATTATTCAATAGAGATTTACCAGACCTCTTAGGTAAATGGGGTGAGATTTTTTTAGCTGAAACAGGTTTCAGAATTTTTGTTTTGTTTTTTCAGTATATAGATGCCTCCCCAAACACAAAAAACTTTCTGCGGAAATGCATCATTTTCCTGACTTTAGAATAATAACTGAAACTAATAAATAAACTATAATAAATAATATAAACAATGTAAAAATTCAGTTTGATCCTCTTCCCGTCCTTTAATAACACAGATCAATGAATAATATATAATATTCTTATCAGCTTATAATATCGCTTCAAAAATCTCAAGAGACAAACGTTTTTGTACACTCCTGTATACGGAGTCCAATAACCGAGTATAGTTCGAATCATTCTAAATTCTACAATATTTTTTCGTGTTTATGTTTAGAAAATTGTCTAAAATGTAAAACAGAAACGTATTTTCTTGTAACTGGTTTCAGCTATTCTGAAGTCGAAAAAATGAAAATTATGCATTTCCGCAAAAAAAATTCAACTCTCTGTTTAGAAAAGGTTCCAAATAGTAAATAAACGAAAGTTGATCCCTTAAATGGGGTACTTATGTTGATACTTAACGCCATTTGAAAAAATTTAAGGGGTATCTCCAAGAGGGAGGGGGTGAATCTGACTTTTATGACATTAGCGCTAAAAATAAGTGTCTCCCTCAGGTTGAAAGTTGACGTGTTTCAGCATTTCTTTCTAATAGGTCACATTTCTTAAATATTAAGG
This sequence comes from Lochmaea crataegi, assembly GCA_947563755.1. Lineage (NCBI taxonomy): Eukaryota > Metazoa > Arthropoda > Insecta > Coleoptera > Chrysomelidae > Lochmaea > Lochmaea crataegi. The sequence goes on along the minus strand of OX387435.1, from coordinate 36,173,277 downwards.
GTCCTTTTCAAATGAACACAGTGTAGGTATATTGAATCACCATCGTTTTTTTATCTTGCCAGTCTGACTCATTGATATGAAATGAAGCTATAACTAAAACTAGAATTGTGTTTTATAAAGCAAATTAATCATTTTCTGGATGATTAATCTAAAAAAAAAATACCATTTTTCAAAATCTACTTTTGTGTAATTTTTTTCTAGCAAATTTTTCAGGACTAAAAGTATGGATGTTTGGAAATTAATAAATAATCCTACTTATCCCTAAATTCGTCAGAATAATCAAATATTTAACTACAATATTATTTTTTTTAGAATAAATATGTTGCGTCAAAAAAGCCCTAAGACACAATATTTGGAACATGAAGATATTTTACAGAAATTCGGGGTACACCTTGAATTGCCTAAAAAAGAACCAAGAACAAATGACTCGATAGCATTGTATAGGTATTTGGATGTAAGTATTAACAGTTTTTAATTGATAATAAATACTAGTTTTAAAGCATTTTAACTATTAAAATATGTATTATATCATCATCGCAAAATTACTGACATATGTTAATATACAATGTCACTCTTTATGAATGACGCAGTCCAAACAGGGACCGAATTCTTGAAAACCGGGGAGTAGAACAACCGAGAGAAAGGAAGCGTGTGGTTCTATAGGGAATGCATAAATGGTATTCTTAAACGTAATTCTATCGACCGTCAATGGAAGGATGACTCCTTCGTGTTTCTACGGCTTTGTACCAGAATAGCGTCAGTTAAAATAGCGCAGCACAAAAACAGCGTCGGACAAGATAACGCAGAACAAAAACAGTGGCAGACAAAATAAATTATTCCGTTCTCCTTCTCGAAAATATATCAAAGAATTTGTATACCACATGAAGTTTTCCAAAAAGGGAAAGGAAATAAGCTATTTTGTCTGCCGCTGTTTTTATTCTGCGGCGCTATTTTATTAACAGACGCTATTCTGCTACAGAGCCTTTTCTACTGGGTAAATTGAAGGAATCGGCCAGGGAACACTGAATAATTGGACAGTTTTTCGAAATTATTTGACGTTGAGGACCATTAACTTGATTTTTTTATAAGTACTATTTGTTGTGGTATAGTGCTCAATTCATATATATTCAATAAAATAATAATGAATAGTAATTTTCAAAGATTTTTGTAAGAAATGATGGAAGATGTTCTAAAAAAAAATTCGGTTTTATGATTGGTCAAGAAATTTGGCATCGCCGCGGCTTTGTTCTTTGGTTCATGCTCACTCATTGATGCTCCAGAATACGTACTTATGATCTTAAGAGAACAGAAGTAGAGTATAATCGAGGAATGATCCCTAGGGAACGTTCTATTCTATTGCCGTCAACATCTGAAACATAGTGAGTCATCTATTTATGGGTGACATGGCAGGGAATGTATTAATAATAAAACTCAAGTAAATACCGTTTTCAAATTTTGATATCATTTATTTATTTTGAAGGAATATAGTGATTTCCCAAAGATAACAAAACCACTTCAAAATGTTTAAAAATAAAAACGCTTGGTAAATGTAAACGAAAATATATTATGACGCCATAAAATTTGTTGTTTATTCCTTGGATTCTGTAGAGGCAAATTATAATAACTTAATCTGCTAAAATCCAATTTACTGATGAAACTTTTAAATATTTTATTTCACTTATTGGATTCACATTGAGACGATTATCTAAAAGAATAAACAAAAATTAACAATCATTTTCACATGAACTCAATTAATAAGTAGCTAGAGCAAATAAATTTGTTCAGTTATCTACAATTTTTATGAAAAAAATCGTGAAAAATCATTGCTTATTCCTTTCAACTCCCACTCCTCCTTCTCTTCTCCTACCCTCCCCAACTTCGATTACCCTGTTAGAACTTACACTGTAGTTTTGCTGTTTTTTGGACTAATTTGTTTAGCCCTCTAAACTCTTATTATTTTCCTATTTTTTCTCGTAACTTCGCTTAAAAAATAGATATCGATGCGGTTTTTACCATTTTTTTCTCAAATTCCATCCTCTTTCCAATAAATATGATTAAAAAATATAGCATCGCATTTGGAGAATCCAAAAAAAAGGGGGGAAACGAAACAATTGTTCAATCATCGCCTCCTAGCGACCGTTAAAACTACTGGAATAAAACGATGATGTGATATTTTATTAGGCATTGAATTCCCTTCCAAATGACAATAAGTTTGTCAAAATCCATAAAGTGGAACAAAAGTTATAACTGTTTTATTGAATCAGCTTTCCCACTCACCCCTACCAGTTATTTTATAACATAGAGGAAAAAAAACTGGAGCAAACTTACGTAAAATGATCTAATGTAGATATGTCTTACCTATTTTTCCTTGATCGTGAAATTAAAAGTAACCATTCCATGATTAGAATAACAAGACAAAACGCTGTTCGGAAACATAATGCATTTTTTAAACACCTCCTCTTCGGATATAGCTCGGCTTAAGCAATAGTCAGTCCTTATCAATTTCTTTTCTGGCCTTCTCATATCTATCACAGCTACCTCATAAACGAACGTTTTTGAATTATTCTGGCACCCGACAACTTCTGCTGCCATCAAACAATGATCAGATACTTTTTTGCAAGTTATTTTAAATATGTGATTATATGCTATAATGCATTTACGATCAAAAATTTTATTAAAGAGATTGCCTTGATCTAAGCGAAACGCCTCTGTGAATCCCGAAGTACCATTACATATAACTGAATCAAAATGAAAGTTTATTAAATGATTCACAAGATTATCGTGATTTCCTGAAGAAGTACAGCTTGGAAAAGGGCAATTGTAAGGTTTAAATGTACATTCTCTTTCGTGTTTAACCATGTCAGTTGCAGATCCTATTTCTGTACATCCAGAATCCTGGTAAATGCAAGGATATGTAATACCTGCTGTTAGTCCTTCTAGAGAATAATTTCTTGTATTTCCAAAGGTAGATCTGCAGGTAGGACATGTTTCCAATCTAGGTCTACATAGGCTGCATATACTGTGACCTGAATGACATTGGTAAATTGGTGGTTTCATAATATTTTTACAAACAGGACATTCAAAAAAATATGATATATTCTCATTACTTATATCTATAGGAGATTCTGCTAGTTTGATTTTAAATATATTTGTAATGGTATCCGAGACCTGCGAGATCTGTTTAAGTGCATTTACATCTATTGTAACTGCAACATTTTCATCAAACTCGTCATAAATAAAAAAGGATGAGAGTATTTTTGATTTCGTTTTAATGTAATTGTCACTACTTCCTTTGTGTTTCACTGCATATTCACAAAAGGAACTGTAATCGTCACTTACGCTGCAGATCATATAAAATATTTTATTTTTTTGAAGATCATTTTTCATTCTCAGTATATAAGTGTGTTGTTTCATCACCAATAACTTCACCATATTTATTTCATTTAATGAAGTTTGTAAGAAAAACAAATCATTTTCAAAATTGATAATGTGGTGGCCGTGACATTCTTTAAAGTGATCTACCAAATCTAGAGAATTTCCTTCCCATTCACAACCAGACAATTTGAACATAGGGCATACTTTCGTATGGAATTTACAAGTGTTCTGATGAAAAGCTAATTCTTCATATGAGAATCTTTCTATGCAACCTTTCAATTTAAATTTGCAAGGCAATTTTAATAGGCTCAATACATTTTCCAATGCCGAGTTATTCATACTTTTCAAATTCGTTACTAACTGGTTTTCTTTATTGTAACAGATTGTGCATACATTTCCAATCGTTTCTACCAACATTATTGGTGGCTTTAGAATATTTTTACAAATGGCACAATAGAGACAACTGCTTTCAAGTAATTCATCAGTAAACTTTAAAAGGGACTGTTCAGTCATTGTACCTAAAATATAAATAAATACTATTTTAACAACACTAAAAAATTAAAACATTTTTATATGTTTTATTAGAAACTATAGTTGAATGGTAGTGGAACTATCATTGTAAATATATTTTAAACTGATATAACTACTTAACTTGTTTTATTAGAACTTTTTATTTAATTTATTTTCAGTTAAAATTGCATGTGTCAACATTAATCATCTCATGACAGTAACAACTTAGATAAAATTATTTATTATTTTATAGGATTATATCGAACAGGTACCATGAATTCCAACAGAAACTTCTGTATTGAAACTTCACTTCACTTTTTTAAATATTTAATTGTAAATATCTACAATATGCAATTTCTCAAAGTTTTCTTGATTTTGGTACAGATGTTTGTTTTAAACAATTGTCAATAAAAAAATATATAAAAAACTACTTTCTCACAGTAATGTAGGTACTTTGATTCATTCAAGATTATCAACATAACCCTATTAATTTCAATGAAAATTTACTGGATTTGTCTTGTTAATAGATGAAATCAAAATATGTTCATCAGTTTCATTAAATTGAACATGTACTTACTGTTTAATTTTTCCAAAAAATATTGCCAAGAAATTAGGTTGATGGTGAAATTATTCACAGACTAGCTGCAATACTGATACTGATTATAAACTTTTGTCGTATTCATTACAATTGTGAAATTTGTAAACTAATTCGTAATCTTTTGAACGTTTGAACTTGTATTTATTAAAACTATAAAGTAAACAAAAAACTCTTCACTAAAATTTTAAAGTAAATAAAAAACTGTTAATGTTCTTCTTCTTGTTTTTATTTTTAACAAAGTGAAGGTTACGAGGGTTATCTACTCATCATTTTTTCTTATGTCGCTATCGCAATTAGTGATGAGCGGTATTTCACGAACTGTCACTTTTTCACTGATACAAGCAAATCACAGTTCCTATTAGAAAATCTAAAGCGTGACTTGATCACAGCCAGAGAAAACGACAATGAATCGAATGAATGAATCGAAATCGAACATAATATAATCTGCAACAAAATCGAATTTTGTTAATTACAATAAGATAAAGATATTTCGTGCTGTTTTTACCAGAAACGAGGAATTTCTAATATTTCGTATTCACTGACATTGTTATGATATGGTGAAAAGGAACGCTTTTTGGCGACATAAATATTGATACCGCTAAAATAAAAGATACCTGGATGCGTAATTGCTTGTTTCTCTCTTATTATGTCTATACTTTTTTGGATAGTGGGTGCTGCTCTTGGTAACATGTAGAAAAATTTTCTATTAGTAATTTGTAGGAAAAATGGGAAAGTAGAAAGAAAGGTTTGAAAGGAGTTTGAGAACATTTTATTAGCTTACCTTGTAGAGAAATTTGAGAACACAACAAAATATGAATTACTGATACCGATGAATATGGATACATCATATACTCAAAACAGAATATCAAATGTCGTGATCACGTTTTAAAATAATTATGATTAAAAAATCACGATATCTCTCATCACTAATCGCAATCTCTTGTATATATAAACCTAATATATTATTTTTGTTCCTATGATGTAATAAGTAATATTATTATTATTATTTTGATGACGTCAGACTCTCGTGAAAATTGACTCTCGTCATTTCACAACAATTTGTTTACAAGTGTTATTCAGTTTGCTTTTGAATAAAGTGGAAGCCTAATTTTCATAAAATGCTAAAACGCAAAGCAGTTGCAGCCCTCTTATTAGTAGATTAATTTGGTGTTCTTGAACTGGAAATCTTGAAATTTTCGTTTGTTCTGCATTTGATGGAGTTGTATGTATGTATGTAAATTGGGGTGACATTCACTGAGACCCAAAAGATCTATTGTGCCCTCTTACTTCTACTCAGTTCCCGAGGAAAATCTCAGAGGCTAGTAGCTCATTCAGTCCTATTTCCCGGAGGAATTTTAGGATATCTGCAGGCTTTAACTTAGGTAAATGTCCCTCTTCTATCCAGTAATCTCCAAGGTGTTGTGCCCTAGGATTCTGAATTGCTGTGCAGTTCGCAAGTATGTGGATGGAGGTTTTTTCTTCCATACCACAGAATCTACATTCTTCTTCCTCCACTATTTTGAGCTTTTTCGGGTGCCCATTCAGGCGACAATGTCCCGTAAGGATGCCTGTTAAAACTCTTAGTGCAGTTTTACTTTGACTTATGCATTCATTTGATCTCAACAGGTTGTAGTCACCCAGAAGAATCTTTGATTGCCTAAGTCCTACTAGATCTTTCCAATGGTCAGATCTTCTCTTTTCTTCGGCTTTGCCTATTTCTCCCAATATTACATTGGAGCTGATACCGCAAAAGGGTTCCGGTCCCCAAAAGGGTGTTCCAGTCTTTGATGGAGTTATTCCATAAGCAGATAATTTTCCACCAAGTGCTGCTTTTGTAATGTTATCAATGGCAAATTCAACATCACTTCAAAAGTAATTTCAAAGTTGCTTTATCATCCATAAAATGAATTACTTTTTCATTAATTTCGAAGCCCACTGCACTTAGAGATTCCGTCATACTTTCCAAAAAAACGCGAACACGCTCCTGTTTACAAAACTTTAACCTCAAAACAAATGTAAGCAAAACAGTAATGCTGGGAGAATCGGAGAATAGAAAGAGATAGAACAAATAACCAGAGAGCGGACCGTGCTCGAGAGCACAGTTCAAGTTTCGGATAACCAACCTTGAACCAGACGATTTATGACGTCATCAATTTGTCGTTCGAATGCGGTTGGTCCAAATATGACGGACCAATCTATGAACCAACCAAGAACCAACATCATTCGAAATCACCTATAGCAGGTTCACTCTAAGCTCCTCCCAGCGCAATGTGTCTATCTCACTCGGTGTCCGATGCCACTCTTTTTCGGTACCCTGAAGCTCCCAATCGAGCGATAGACAGATACCGTGTGTCTACGAGCAGAGTTAGTAATATACAGGATGAACTCTCTTTGCAGTGACTTATTTAATTATTATTACGGGATATTTATTAAAAATAAAATGCCGTTGGGAAGAAACTACATGAAAAGTGAGGAAATTTGATGCTAATCAAATCATCTGTTTTAGAATGAATTTTACGGTGAAATTATAATTGGAAAACCAGGTAAAAAAATGTATGTAGCTTTTGACACGGCGTGGGACCGATCGTGGGTAATGTCCCTGAGATGTAATCCATTCCAAGTCCCTGGTTGTAGTGAGTATATTTACTTTTTTTTGCAAATGCAGTATACAGAGTGCGCTTCTGAATTACATCCTGAACCGGAGCCTTGCTAGTAAATACATAAGATTGAAAAAAATATATTACTATCGATTCAGTTTAATAATATTCTCTCTAAATTTATGTTTTTAATTCTCTCGAATATTTTTAGAGGGCCATCATTTATATGATCATGACGCTTCCACGTTTTACATCAAAAATGGTACTGAATGGAGCGATAATAATTTTAATGGATTTTTTTCCGAGGAAACTATATCGGTAAGATATGTATATAGTACCTACACTTTATGGTCATTTGCAACAATCCACATTTTAAATTAAGTTTGTCGTAAAACTAACCAAATAAAAACATAATGTACATTTGTTTACAGATCGCACATTCTAATGTAACCAATTTTACGTTTATTGAAATGACAAAGGTTCCGGACTTTATGCAGTTCAGTAAAGTCGATGGTGTTATGGGATTAGGAATAAAATACGACGATTATGATCCGTTCTTTTACACTTTACTGAGACAAAACAGAATAAAAAATCCCATTTTTTCCATTTATCTGAACAGGTATACATTTTATTTATTGACGTAATAAATTCAGAATTTTGGGTAGATCTGTCAGTTATTTTATATCTCTTCTCTCCTTTGTTTTCCAACACCATTATCTTACAAGTTATTAAGGTAGGGTCAGAGTTTCCTTTTTTTCTTTCTCGGATGCTGGTCCCATCGCCAGTTACACCTGATCAGTCTCTCAGGCGTTTTCTATCTGTGCGTAAAATTATTTTCTATGTAGACTCCGTTTCACGAAAGAAGTACTAACGTGAAGTTGCAGTCGTATGCGCGAACTTGTTGTCAAAACCAGCGCCATATTGTAAAATTGACAGACGACTTCAAATGGTTTGATTTCTGCGCAAGACAGTTGGCAAACTTCACGTGTGGCTTCTTCTTGTGTGAAACAGAGTCTAGCTACTTATGTACATTTTTTAGAGATCGTAATTCCAATCGAGGAGGCAACGTAATGTTAGGATTCATAGAAGAAAGACACATTCATAAGACAGAATATCCAAATAGAACCGTTGTACCCGACACTATTACGTATTTAAACGTCGATCCCGGAAAATTTTGGAAATTTTCAGTAGACAAGTAAGTAACCGACAAAAAATTATAATAATTTTCTTCAATATACTTCTCTACTAATAATAACATATATAGTGGATTGTCTATATTCGAATGGTTATTTTATTAACAAAATAATTGTTTTTTTAGAATAACCTTCACTAAAGATCCTAAGCACATTTTTAATACGTGTGAGAGAGGATGTAAAGCAATTGTTGATACAAGTTCCAATCAAATTACTGGTCCTACCGATGCTATTAACCAATTCCATGACATGATACATGCATATGAAATTGACGGAAAATGGATAGTAAGTAAACAATTTCAAAAAATATATATATGGATATTTTTATGTACAATGGCGTACAGTTGTATTCATAAAAAAAATACAAGACACTGGTTTGAGTTTGAGGTTAACAAAAGTCATAGGTTATCAAAATAGAGTATATATCTATGGCTCTTAACCAAATAATATGTATTAACCAATTTTTTTGTAGGTGGACTGTGACAAAGTAAAACAAATGCCAAAATTAGATATATATTTAAATAATGTGGCTTTCCGACTTGGAGGAAAGCAATACATTATGAAGGTAAGTGAAATATCATGCTGGTTTTCTTTATAGAGGTGACTACAAATAGGGCAAGTCAACGTGGCGTCATGTGACAGTCGCCCTGATGAATCTGATGATAAACAAGCGTTCTTTGCACAACACGTGGTTCTTAATAGTTATTTTGATCGTGTTCGAGTTCATTTGGGTATTTTAATAAAAAGGATCATTAAATAAATACAAAACAACCAAATTACAAATCTAAAATCTATCCAAATAATTGTTTATCCTGAGGGTGACTGTCATTAGTGTCAACTTGTCAGTTGGTGGACATGCCCTATTTCAATAAAATTAGGAATATATATACTAGGACTACAGACCGTGTAGGTCCCATGGCTGATGTTTCAACTCTAGCGGTAGGCTCTTGGAGTTCCATACAAAACTCTTCTGTGACAATCTACTAAGTTCAACTGCCACTTTCGCATGGACTATCCGAGTGCCCGCTACTTGGGTTTGTTCCAAAATTTCTTGTACTATTTCCAATTTGCATGTTAATAACTTAACCTTTCCGTGGCTTGGTTGACGACTTGCCTCCATCTCACCTTGTCCTTTATCTTACCCTTCCAATTTCTAATATTAAGTCTTCGTCTCTTTAACCTCCGTTTTCCATCTTGTTCTGGTCTTCTTCGCCTTCCTCCCATGGAGCTATATACTTTCGGTAGCCTTCCTGTTCCCATTCTTTCTATATGTCCTAACCATCTTAGTCTTTGAGATTTTATCATTCCAATAATACTCGGATCTTTATATAATTCTTCGAGCTCTTTGTTTGTCCTTCTTATCCAAATTCCATTTTGCAATTTTCCTCAGTACTTTTCTTTCCCATATTTGTAGCATTTCTTGTTCTTTTTGGTTTAATGTCCATGTTTCTGAGGCATATGTAACTATAGGCCTAATAATTGTTCCAAGGTACTCGTATCTCTCTATATCTTCAAATTTATATATCTTTCCTTCGGCTGTTTCTACTGTTAGGTAATTCCCTTTTATAAAGTCTCGAACTGTCCATTCCATGTATTTAGTTTTCAGTTCATTGATATAAAGGCTTTCTTTCCGCTTTTTCTTCAATATTTTTTACTACTTGTCTTATTTCTTCTTTATTTCTCGCTAATATTGCTATGTCATCTGCGAATGCTAGACATTGATGTCTCTTATGATCTATTTATACCTGCTTCTCAAATTACTTTTTCCAATACCAGTCTAAAGATAATGGATGACATTGGATCGCTTTGTCTTACTCCTTCAGTTACAATGAATTCCTCTGACATACAGTTATTTATTCTTACTCGATTTTCAGTATTTTGTAGCGTTAATCGAATCATTCTGATCAGTTTTCTACTTATTCCTAGGTCTTCCAGAGCTTTGTACAGTTCAGTTCTATTTACCTTATAAAATGCTTGTTTGAAGTCTACGAATAGCACCATCGTCTGCTTTCCAAATTGATAACTTTCAGCCTGTATTTCTGGTAGCATAATGATTTGCTCCACTGTGTTTCTTCCTCGTCAGAACCCACATTGGTATTCTCTGATTATATTTTTCATCTTTTCCTTTAGAATGTCATCCTTGATATAGGTGGCGAGTATCTTGTAAGCCACAAATTTGGGATGGTGTGGTGAAAAGTTACATAAGACAGAAAACAATGAAAGATGTAGGTACTTACTAAGCAAAAAGTTGAAAATAAAGGTAATGAAAAGTACACGGTGTGTAAAAAAATGTGAGATAAAGAAATCCTAGCTAAAATTCTTGTTTTTTAGGAATCTAATACAACGAAAACAACATGCGTTTCTGCTTTTTCTCCAATGTCATCTGCATCACCAGAAGGATTGTGGGTTTTAGGAGGAGCTTTTTTGGCACAGTTTTACAGTATTTATAACGTTCAAGATAAAACTGTTGGGTTTGTTAGAGCCGCTTAAAACTTAAAATTACATTTAAAATATGAATGGATAATATATACATGTACTTTTTTTTGATTCCACTGAAAGTCTGGTAATTACTCTGGGATCTTCATATTGTATATCGATCAATTTTGAAATATTTTTATGCTCAGATAATTTTAAGCTCATTATTGCCGTATATTTTTAGTTGGCATTCCTGCTAATGACAGCGACGACATTGGCCCTGTCACCCTTCCATACACACTTCACTTGTTAGTATGTCGAACACATGTATGATCCAATACTTTTGTACTACCAAAATAAAGAATTACAGAAAGGTTGTAGTCGTATCTCTGATCGTATTTCCTCTATAATACACAACATAAACTTGGCGACGAGTAATGAACCCATAGCCACAGTCTACAGTTAATAAGTCGAAGTCTCGTCAAGCCCACGTGGCCGAAGTACATGAAAAGCCGAAAACGGTCAGTTTAGTGTTTCTATCTAAAGGTTTTAAGAAGTATTTTGTCGAATTATCATGTCATTAATAGGATCTATAGAAAATTTTAATCCCAAGTCGTCAGATGTGCTCTCATACTTTGAGAGGTTAGAACAGCTTTTCTCGTGTAATGAAGTTGAAGATGGAAAAAAGGTGCCAATGCTCATCACCCTAATAGGTCAAGAAGCATACAAGGTTTTAAAAGACTTAGTAGCACCTGCATTACCATCGTCAAAAACGTATGTCCAGCTAAAAGATGTGCTCACACAACATTTTAACCCGAAACGCCTTGTGATAGCGGAAAGGTATGTATTTTATACCTGCCAGCAAGAAATAAATGAAAGTGTTAAAGACTATGCGGCTAGGTTAAAAAATTTGTCACAGTATTGTGAGTTCGGTAATTTTCTTAATGAAGCTCTAAGAGACAGATTCGTGTGTGGAATGAAGTCTGAGGCAGCAAAAAGAAAACTGTTAACAGAGGAAAGATTAACCTATGAAAATGCTTATCGGCTAGCAGTCAGCTTTGAGGTTACCGAAGGAAATTTGAAAGTAATGGGTCCAGAGGTATCTACGGTGTCAAAATTATTTAAAAGTAAGTCCAGTAGTTTAACTTATGCCAGTAAGTCACCACCTGGCAGCAGTCAAAAGGATTATAGAGATTGCTTTAGATGTCTGCGAAAACATGATCCGGAATTCTGTCCAGCAAAAAACTGGGAATGTTTTAAGTGCCACAAAAAGGGCCACACAAGTAAGGTCTGTAGGAAGTCTAAAGGTGTCCCAAGGTCAGTGCATCAAATAGAAGAAGAAAATCAGTTGGAAGAGTCAGAAGAAGAAAACTCTTTAGATTTAGGTTTTATAGGCCAAATAAAAAATCAGGAAGAAAGGTCATTAAAGGTAACACTAGAAGTGGAAGGTAAGAATTTTGTATTTGAAATCGATTCAGGTGCTTGTAAAACTGTATGTCATATGTCTGAGTATAAAAATAAACTGTCTTTTTTGCCTTTAAATAAAGTTGCTTACAAGTTAAAAGTAGTGACAGGGCAGAATGTACAAATTGTAGGGGAAGTTATGGTAAATGTAAAGTTTTGTCATGAAAGTTATGTTTTGCCAATTGTTGTTGTTGATTGCGTTAATAATTTTACACCACTGTTAGGCCGAAACTGGCTAAACACTTTGTATCCTCATTGGAAAAATTTTTTTAGTAATCATACTGGGAAGGTAGATATATCACAGTCAAATAAAACTCAGAAATGTCATGTTGATAGTAAGAAAGTTGAAAGTCAAAGTAAAATTATAGTAGTAAAGCAACTGCTTGATGAAATTCCTAAACTAGTAGATGAATTGAAAACTAATTTTGCTTCTGTTTTTGAAGAAGGAAGTCATTCTTGTATAAAAAAATTTAAAGCTGAGCTTAACCTAAAAGAGGGGGCAATACCAGTGTTCCATCGTGCTTATGAAATGCCATATGCCCTAAAACCTAAAGTAGAACAAGAAATTGTTAAATTAGTAGAAAGTGGAATTTTAACCAAAGTAACTCATAGTCAGTGGGCCAGTCCTATTGTAGTAGTTGCTAAAAGAAATTCAAATGATATAAGATTATGTGTTGATTTTAAGAGAACTATTAATAAACTAATAGATACAGATCATTGTGTGCTACCCTTACCTGAAGATATTTTCGCCACACTTGGTGGTAGTAATGTCTTTGCGTTGATAGATTTAAAAGGGGCATTTCAACAACTAGAAGCCGGCGAACAATCAAAGGAGCTGCTGACAATAAATACTCATCTAGGATTGTTCCGTTACAACCGTCTTACATTTGGAGTTAGTTCAGCTCCTGGAATTTTTCAGTCGGTCATGGATTCTATATTGTCCGGGTTACCAAGCACAAAGTGCTATCTTGATGATATCCTTATATCAGGTACAGATATATCAGAGTGTCACAAAAATGTCTGCCAAGTGTTGGGCAGACTAAGTAAATTCAATGTCAAAGTCAATGAGAAGAAATGTAAATTTTATGTAAGTTCTGTTGAATTCTTAGGCCATGTCCTAGACTCCAAGGGAATTTACCCCACAAAAGAAAAAATTTACTGCATAGAGAAAGCCCCATCTCCCCAAAACATAACTCAATTGAAATCATATTTAGGTCTCCTTAATTATTATGGAAAGTTTATCCCCATGTTATCTTCAACCTTAAAACCCTTATATGATTTGTGCAGCCCTAATAAAGAATTTAATTGGTCAGAAGAGTGTGAGAATGTATTTCAATATAGTAAAACCCTATTAACGTCATCTAATGTCTTAACTATGTATAATCCAAAACACCCTATTTATGTCACCTGTGATAGTAGTGGTTATGGGGTGGGTGCAGTACTAAGCCATCACATTGATGGGCAAGATCGTCCAGTAATGTTTGTGTCCAGCACCCTATCCCAACATGAGAAAAAATACTCAAACCTAGAAAGAGAAGCTCTGGCTTTAATTTTTGGGTTAAAAAAGTTCCACAAATACATCTATGGGCGCCCCTTTACTCTTATAACAGATCATAGACCGTTAGAATTTATCTTTAACAGAAACAAAAGTATTCCGGTCACTGCTGCCTCCCGCATCACGCGTTGGGCAATCACTTTATCAGCATATAATTATAAAATTGAATATAGAAAAGCAAAATCAGTAGCTAATGCTGATGGATTGTCACGATTACCAGTTGATAAAGACACAGAAGTACCAGAGTTCTTAAATTCATTCAGTTTAATAGAAAGCATTCCTATAAATATTCAAGATATAGCTAGAGCAACAAAAAAGGACTTACTTCTTCAAAAATCTATCGACTTTACACTTTCAGGGTGGCCAAAAAGTGTTAGAGATGAACAGTTAAAACCATTTTTTAATAAAAGACATGATCTAACAGTAGAATCTAACTGCTTATTAAAAGGAAATAAAATAGTAATTCCCAAGTCTATACAATCAAGTGTCCTTGCACTATTCCATGAACAACATTTAGGTGTTGTAAAAACAAAAATGTTAATGAGGTCATATTGTTGGTGGAATAATCTATCCAATGACATTGAAAAGTTCATAGCCCAATGTGAAATTTGTCAGCAAACACAAAACTTCTCTAGTAACACTAATTTCTTAAGCTGGCCAAAAGCACCAAACAATTTTTTTAGAGTCAGTATAGATTTCTTTCACAAATTTAACAATACCTTTTTGATACTAGTTGATAACAAATCAAAGTGGATCGAAGTTAAAATTATGACTAATACTACGGCTTATGAAACAATATTAAAGTTGAAGGAAATATTCTCAGTATTTGGGCTCCCGGTTGAATTATTGTCAGACAATGGTCCGCCCTTTAATGCTGATGAATTTATAAAATTTTTACAGTCAAATGGCATAAAGCCATTAAAGTCACCACCATATCACCCCCAGAGTAATGGATTGGCAGAAAAGTCAGTCCAAACAGTAAAGAAAAGTTTGGAAAAAGCGCTATTTTCTGAAAAGGGAGAGATAATTACCAAAAACACTATTCAATCTCGCTTATTAAATTTTCTTATGACATATCGCAACACACCTTCCATATCTACAGGGTTATCCCCTGCTCAAGCTCTCTTCAAAGTACGTCCTCGTACTCGGTTCGATTTTATTAAACCTACTTCTGATTCTATCATTACCAAGCCATCAATTAACTTTGAATTACTAAAAAATACTAAACTCTATTCGCTAAATCAACAAGTATATATCAAGAACTTTCAGACAAAACTATGGCAAAAAGGAATTATAGTTAAAGTATTAAGTCATTCCACATACCTTGTTCGCACTAATGATGATAGCATTAAGTTTACACATTTTAACGATATGCGTTCTAACACAGCATGTAATGATAATAATATGTTAGACTCAAATAATGAATATGTAAGTGATACTGTACCAAGTAGTTCTCCGCCAGTTGGTGTCGACCTAACTACTCCTGTTGTAAATATTAGCGTTAGTGGTGAAAATATTAATGACTGCCCTACAACTACCGAAGAAACATTAGTAGTAAATAATAGCCCACTTAGTCCAGCCCTACAGTCTGTACCAAGTAGGAAATCAATATTTCAGGCAGATACTAATACTCCTAATGTTCATTCGCGTTCTGGCAGACTTATTAAAAAACCTGTCAAACTAAACTTGTAATAATTAATATTTTAATATGTAAAAAATAATAAAGAAGGGGGGGAAATGCCGTATATTTTTAGTTGGCATTCCTGCTAATGACAGCGACGACATTGGCCCTGTCACCCTTCCATACACACTTCACTTGTTAGTATGTCGAACACATGTATGATCCAATACTTTTGTACTACCAAAATAAAGAATTACAGAAAGGTTGTAGTCGTATCTCTGATCGTATTTCCTCTATAATACACAACAATTATAAAGTGTATCTCGAAGGGCGACCGGCGAGTTGCATCCCAAAAAGTAGAATTTTACTAGAACGAAAAAGGCGACCGTCGAATTGCATCCATAATCCAAAAAGGTCTGTTCATTAATAATCGCCTATCATGGTCAAAGGCTGGTCAAATTTTACAGCAATGTTGCCCATACCTAACCTAACCTAACCTACATAATTGAATAATGTTTAAATTAAATTAATACATTATTCACTATATTGTTATAAAACTGTATTAGACGCAGTTTCGGAAAAAAAAATTTAGTATCAATTACGATATCCGAATGAACATCCGAATATCCGTATATTCTTTAATTCTTATAGCACTGGCCGACGCATGCCAGACCCAACCCTGGGTGGACAGGTAAGAATTTAAAAGGTGTTTTCAAATAACAATGAAGATAAATCGTTTAATGAGGTAAAAACCAAGACGATATAGGATATACTTCGAGATACACTATACCTAGTTCAACATTTTACTTAAATGCTTAATTTTTTAAACATATATTCAAAATATTACTTATATTTGTATTATTTATCCCCCAGTCTTATTTTATGAATTGGAGATTATTTCCAATAGGTTTTCATGATTACCTACCTTGAGAAGAGATGCAAGAAAAGATGCAGAAGAGCCCCCTCTCAAGAAGAAAAAGGATCTTGATTCTAATAGGAACAACCCCTCATTTTGATGAATTTAAAAATATACATTATACTAAGGTGGTTATGCTACTTATGCCCATTTGCACCGATCACTTTAAGATAGTCTTAAAATAAAGTAATCTTAAAGAGACTAGTTTGCGTTGCACCGCTCTCTAAGTATTCCTTAAACAAGTTAAGGAGCCCTTCAATATTAAGTTCCCGATTGGGTCGACTTAGTTTAAAATCGCGGTTGGCAGCTGATTTAATCTGACAAATTATTATTTGACATCGCTTTGTATTGATGTGTTGCGCTTAGGTGGAAGTGTGATACATGATACATTTAACAAAATGGAGCTGGCAATAAACGACATTTTCGAAGATAATTTAGATATCCTCGAAATAATAGACTTTGGATTCCTGATACTGCTTTGCACTCTAACCATTTTCACGACATGGAGGAATTTGCATTTGACCAAAGTTTGAGGGTGACAAAGCAATGTTGTTTGCGGGTCTTAGAATTGATAGAGGAAGCTCTGGAATTTCCAAATGATTTGTAAGTAAGAAAACGAAGAAAACCCTCCACTACTCCCAGATGACAGCGATGCTCTCTTGAATTAGACGAACGTTCCTTCATTTTTGTGAAATTGTGGTTTAATTTCAGCACAAACAGGGCATGTCGCGTTTTGACATACATTATACGGTCTATATACAATATAAAAATATGTCTCCGTAGCCGAGCGGTATGGAGGTTTAGATGCCGAAAATTATAAATTATGAACTACAGGCATAGGGTTCGAGTCCTGGATATTGGACTGTTTGAAAAAATCGTATAATTTTTTTCACTCAATATACAGAAAAGATTGTTGGAAATAGATAGAGGTGCCGCATTGATAATTTCTATTTTCCATTTAAATAACATGGAAACAAAATTGTCTTGTACTATGGAATTTTATAGGTCACCTAGGGAGCAATACTCCTTGTACGAAATTTGATGCTCTACAAAAAAGGTCACTTATAATTTTTTGATATTTTTACTTCTTTCAAAGTTTTTTAAGGTTATAGTTAACTTAGTATTACATTTCGACATTTTTCCAATTTTTCGGCGCTACAATCAAGTTTATGAAAAAAATTTATAGGATATTTTTTGTAGAGCGTTTTATTGACTATAATTTATTCACCAAACAATATAAAAAATAATTATTACTAGTAAGATAAGTGTCTTAACACTCCCACTTCTGTTCACTAACAAACCTAATGATATTAATAATTTCATATGCAACCAAGTTTACACATTTTATTTCCACTTCTAGTTTGATCATTTTTTAAATAATGGTTTATTACGGAAGTTGATCCACCTTTAGATTTTTTTGTTATTAAATATCCAGAAAATAACTATGTACAATATTCATTTGAATAAAAGAGTCGTTTCTCTCGTTACATATAGGATGTTATTTAAAATTTTAACTGTATTATTTTATTACTAACTAGTATTTAAAAGGACATTAAGTTGAAAAAGGATCTTTGTAAGAGTCGGTTGATTGATTACCTAAGTACTCGATTCAAATAGAGCTTTTTGATGATATTTTAATTAAATAATTAGTGGGTTTCATTAGCAATTGAATATTTTTTTGACATTTTAAGTCAAATGAATGTCAGTTTTGATGCATATATATATGGTTCCTCAAAATAAAAAAACAATTATATCTTTAAAATGTTTTTAGTATTAATTTCCGTGTTTTATTGTTTATTTACAGGTATGTACAATTTATATATTTGCCATTATTAACTCTTAGGGTAGGTACCTACTGGCATTGTATATAAACAATGCTACTGGTAAAAAATAATTAAAGACAGCACTGATTGTAAACTCATGCAGAATTATCCTAAAGCATTAATAGTGATATTTAAATAAATTAAAATGTTGAATAAACTTTCCTGAAAAAAGGTAAAATATTTAAAAAGCATTGTATTGTAAAAAGTATGTTGAGAGAAGATATTTTAGAGAGAGGTGTAGCAAAAATAATTGTATCAAATGTATTTTTCTCAATCCCTAGTCGAAAGAAAGATTTGTTGTGATTTAATGGGCACTCTGATTAGTAATTAGCTGAAAGGGTTTTGTGGCTCGCTAGTAAAGCAGCACGAATTTACAGCGCCCCCTGTCATAACCAGAACTACTCGTCATCTCACAACTAATCGGCTAGGGGATCAATATTTCTTCTAGGGACATTCCTATGTCTTCGTATCCGAGTGGTATATAGGCTTGGCTGCGAAAATTATGAATTTTAGGAGTAAGGTTCGAATTCTGGACACGATGATATTTTTATGGAGGGGTGCGACCAGAGAAGAAATACAGGAATGGATGGAGGAGGAAATAGAGGGAAGGTGGGAGGAGTATGAGGGGGTGCTAAAAGGGACGATTGGGAGTAGGAGAGTCTGAACGTGAGTGAACTACTTCTTGAGTACAGGTGCTCACTGGACATGGGTCGAGAGTAGGGTAAGTAAGTAAGAGAGACTGGAGTGTGCGAGAGGTGTGAAGTGGAGGATGATGTGGAGCATGTGATTAGATGCGGGAGGAACGAGGAAGTGCTGAAGAAGTTTGAGAGAAAACTAGGGGAGGCGGTGTATTAAGAGAACATGGTGGAGATAATGATGAGGGGGGAGGAGGAATGTATGGGGGTAAGTGGCGTAGTGGAGAGCATGATATTTTCTATCAAGTTTCTCTTTCATTGAAATTTGAAAATACCGACTTATAAAAAACTAAAAACTCTTCGTCCTCGTTTCTAGTCTCCAAAGGAAGGTTACTTTTTAAGGTCATTTGTTACAGGCTGCAATACTGAAGCACCTTTTGTAAACATTCCTCAAGGTGACATTCAGGGACATCATAAAAAATCATACAATGGTGGAACGTATTCCGCATTCGAAGGGATACCATACGCCAAACCACCTATTGGCAATTTAAGATTTGCTGTAAGTATTTTTTGAACCTTCAACATGAGCATTAAAAGAGGCCTACTTATTCTTATTGTCATGGGACATTTTTAGGAACCAGAAACTGCTGGAAATTGGAGTGGAACATTAATAGCTAATAGAACCTACTCATGTGCCTGCTACTTTCCTTTTATTGGTCTAAGAGGCGTTATGGGTATTTTTTTACTAATTATTATTTCATGACAAATGATAATTATCATTATTTTTGGCTTACATCTTTATTTAACAAATTTAAGGAATAAGATGTTATGTTGGTTAGTTTGCAATCAGAAGTGAAGATGGCATAAGTATTGACCTTCTGATGTCCTTACGAGAGACGTCTTAGGGCAGGTTGTATCGCATTTGGTTAACTCACTGGTTACGAAACAAATGGTTAACTTTTAACCAGGTGTTGAGTTGTCGCACAGATAGTTAGCTGCTGGTCACGTAACATTTTTGTGGTGTTGGTGGAACTGACACTTAAGTTCATGTTGTACTTTTGACGTTGTTTGTCGATGGTGAGTGATATCCAGATTATCTATGGTGATATCGCCTTGATTAATTTTCTCTCCTTGCTCTTAATCTCGAGTTGTTGAATATTGTCGAATCATGAGCAGATCTTGGCCAACGACAAACAATGTCTTGAATAACAAGATCAGGTCTACAAACGGCTTGAACATTAAATGAAAAATATCCTTTCCGGTTCCTGAAAATTTCAGCATTGTGACCTCCTGGAGACTGTATTCGGATGTGTGTACAGTCTATGGCACCAATACACCGAGGAAATCGGCTGATGGCATAAAACTGCTGCTTAACAATTTCAAGTTCATCTCGAGTTTCTGGCATTTTAATCAACTCTCTGTGTAGCCTTGCAATGCTAGATACAACCTTATAAATTGCACGGCTGGCTGTAGATTTATCAATACCTGCAAAGTCCCCCACAACTTCCAAAATAGATCCTGTAGCCAAATATCTCAATGTCACTAGCATTCTCTCTTCGGCACTTGATGATGTGGTTCTAAAAAATATTTCAACTTAGTCATTTTGAGTACAGGAAATCGTGTCTCTAATTTTGTCCTCAATAATCACAACAGTTTCTTTAGATAGTCTAAATCGAGCAGCAAACTCTCCATTGTTCCATTTTACAAAATGGTTTTCTCTTATTCTAAAATTTCTTGGAGTCCTTGGAAAGACTACCAATTCAAATAGCTCCATAAAGTCTTCATCGTCAGTTAATTCCAAGTCTCTTAAATTGTCTCTCTGAATATTCATTTTATATCTGAACAATTTATTTTCTTTGAGGTTTCTTTTGAAATTTTATCCAAACAATTGTGATTATCCCCACTCTCACTCTATAAACAAATGTCAATACATTAAACGTTCTGTGACAAAATATGAAGTTAACAAGCCGATATCGAGTAGTTAGAAAACCTAGTCTTAACCAACGAATAACCACTTGTAGGGTCGATACAACGACTTATCACGGTCTAACCAGTGGTTAGCGTTAATCAACTGGTAACCAACTGCGATACAACCCGCCCTTATAGGTTAAAAGCTGTATCATTTGCAGTAGACGTTAAATGCTGTATCATTTGGAGTTGAATACGGTGAACTAGTTTCCAATAATATCTGCGATAATAAAAATGACCACAAGAAAGAGGGTTGAACAGGAATCAATCACTAGAATGGTGAGGAATCTCACCAGGACATTCGCCAAGATTTACGGCACATCTAAACAACATGAAGGGTTCCAATAAGCCACCCCATCAAATGTAATCTGATCTAATCTTCCAATAATTCCAAGGAAATAAAAAAGAAACCAAATGCTAGTTCCTCTAACTGCAAACCAAAACCCGTACACTATGTTAACATAACTATTAACATTATCATTAGTAAAGGGAATAGAAGAAGGTTTTGATAAATAACAAGTTAATCAAAATTATTTTAGGAGTAGAAGATTGCTTATATTCATACGTATATGTTCCTGTGAAGAAAATTACAGGAGACGAAAATTTCAACGTAATTGTTCACATACATGGCGGAGCATTTATGCTTGGTTCACCTTGGTTTATGGCTGGACCCGATTATTTAATGGATGAAGACGTTATTTATGTTTCGTTTAATTACCGACTAGCAATCCTAGGTGACTAATTTATTTGTAAACTTAAGTGCAAAGTGCTAAAATAATTCACACCATAGACAAAAGTGGTACATGGCTTGCATAGTAAGCCTTTTCATATATTTATTCCCTTTTGATTTCTACCTTCCCTTCTCTCGTTAATGGATGCCCAGTTTGAAGTCATTAATCTGTGATTGAGTAAAACTTTTTAGGATTCTTAAGTACCGAAGACGAAGTTGTATCTGGCAACAATGGTTTGAAAGACCAAGCAATGGCTTTGAAATGGATAAAAGATAATATCAAATATTTTGGTGGAAATCCTGATTCAATAACGTTGACTGGATTGTCAGCTGGTGCAGCTAGTGTTCACTATCATTATCTTTCACCTTTATCAAAAGGTAAGTATAGAGGGTGGCACTAGCAACTTCCCAAAGTCCGTAGCAGCTTTGGACGTGGGTACCCATTTTTTTAATTTGTTTATTCCAGGTTTATTCCATAGAGGTTTATCACAAAGTGGAACTGCTCTCGCTCCTTGGGCAGTCACGGAAAATCCGCTAACAAAAGCAAAGCAAGTAGCTTTCCACCTCAATTGTCCAACAAATTCATCAAAAGAAATGGTTCAATGTTTACGTCAATCTAATGTTAAAGACCTCTTAAAAGCCATGACGAAATTATTTTTGTACTTAAAATCCGTACCTCTTATTATTTTTGGACCGGTAATAGAAAAAGGAGACAATTCCTTTATAAATGAACATCCTTACAAATTATTGAAATTAGGTAAAGTTTACGACGTTCCCTGGATCACATCGAATGTTAAGGACGAAGGAATTTTTGCGGCTGCAGGTACCTAATAATAATGAAATTTAGGCCAGTAAAAATTAAATTTAATACAATTTTGTTTCTATAAGGTTGAGGATCACTGAGTATAAAATCAAAAAATGCTGATAGATTCCGGTGGAGCTTCAAGCGCCATCTTGGTCGGTATCTCGGAAACTATGTACTTTAGGGTAAAAGTCATAGAAATCATTATTGTGAAAAATAAATTTAAAAAACGCCCGGTAGTCTAGCATTGAACGTCCTATATCTCAAAAAGTATGGAAATTAGAAAAAAGTTTCAAACAAACGCTGTAGAGAATAAATTGATCTTCAAGAAAGATTGGATGCATTTTATTGATTAATCCAATAGTTTAAGAGTTATCGGCCGAGATAGAAAAACCGGTTCATTAAATGGGCCATAAACGTGAACGGTAAGCTAGAAAAAAAAGTTTACAGAAAACAAAAGATGCGAAATTTCATTCTCTACAATAATGGTTTCAATGACTTTTGCCCTAAAGTGCAAAGTTACCGAGATATCGGCAAAAAACATTTCTTCAAGATGGCGCAATCTGTCAGCATTTTGTGACTTTATGCTCAGTAAGTGATCTTAAACCTTACAGAAAAAAAATTGGATCGGAAATTTAGTACGAGGTTAACCAAAAAAAACAGCTATTTATACTGGCATAATTTTCAAACGAACTTATTCTATTGGGTGTTCGTTCTCAAGAAAAACCGCACGTAAAAGAAATCACGTGCATATTGAATGACCTAGGCAAGTGGATAAGGTTGAACAGGGGCGTATTATGTTCCCCTACTGCTAACATTTCAATGCGAGTCGTCCAATACGAAGCCGACTTAGAATAGATCGCTCGGAGTCTTTGTTTACATGCTGTTTTTCTTGGGACCGTCCAGACTATAGAATATATTGTAGACTTGTCCAAACTTTAGTTTGGTACCGTAACAACCCTCTGCGCATGCTGATAAGAAGCACGTGACTTTACCAAACTACAGTTCGGACAGTTCTACACAATGACTAAATAAAAGAGATGACAAGTAAGGCGCATATAAGCTCAAGAGCAGTATATGTGTTACCATAAATCGTACGACGCCATTATTTTGGTGCCAAACAACGGGTGTGAATCCAACATTGTTTTTAGTGGTTTTTCTTTATCGGTCCTCTCTTTTATTTAGTCATTGGTTCTACATAATAGACCATTCCGGAACTTTGACAGGTCGGCCATATTGTGCTGGATGGCAATCGAATCGATTACCTAGTTGGAGTTGAACCTTGTGTGTTTTTGTTCTATGAACAAAAATTGACTGATATAAGTACACTAACTAACCTTCTATAAAATGTCGAGAACACACACGCCAAGTTTGAAGTTGTGTTTCACTGAGGGGGCCCCGTTTTAAAGCTCTAATCCAAGCATCGCTGCGTTGAGATCAATTAAATAATCACCTTGCTTCGTTAAAACATCCGATAATTGAAAAAAAGATACCTTATCTCTTTTCTCCCCGCATTTCACTCTTGATAACACTACAAAACGATGGCATTTTAGATACCTTTAAGAACTAATTGTTAAGTAGAGTCTAAATGTGTGCCCTCCAGCACAATATGGCCGAACTGTCAGTGACGTCATTCTGAAATGGTCTATTGTGTGGACAGATTTTTATTGGTTATGTTTACATCCTTTTTCTACTGTTACAGGTTTGATAATGAGTCATGCTATGAAAGAGATTGATACAAAATGGAATGAGATTATGCCGTATTTGCTTGAATTGTACGATACAATTGACGAAGCTGACAAAATT
This sequence comes from Lochmaea crataegi, assembly GCA_947563755.1. Classification (NCBI taxonomy): domain Eukaryota; kingdom Metazoa; phylum Arthropoda; class Insecta; order Coleoptera; family Chrysomelidae; genus Lochmaea; species Lochmaea crataegi. The sequence continues at coordinate 36,149,269 of OX387435.1, read as the reverse complement.
TCTGTTGTGGAAAATATTAGAAAATATTATTTGGAGGGTGACCCAGCTAGGGAGGACAATATTTATTCTTTGGTGAAAGTACGATAATTTTTCTATACCATTTTTTTTTCATTTACTCTCAAGGTCGTTTTTCACTTCGTCTCCTTTAATTGTCGTCTGACAAGGATTTGGAGTGTTATTTTTTAGCAATAAATAAAAAAAGTGTCTGTATACGTAGCCTGAGTATATTTCTTTTGATCTTTACCGATATTTGGTAGCTGGCAAAAAAAAATTTCAAATTCAATTTTTTGTTCGTTTGGAGGCTCTCAACTTTCGACTAAAGGAAGGGATAAGGAACCTCGAGTGGAGAATCTCTAATTACTATCAAACAATTATTATTTTACAATCAAAATTGAATAAAATTTGAATTTTTCAGTTGTTCAACGATAGATTCTTCTTTACCAGTACAGATACAGCACTACGATTACAATCAAAAGTTAATAAAAGTCCAGTGTACTATTATTTATTCACTTATATACCGGCCAATCCATCACTTCCGTACTATGGAATGAAGAAAGGTAAAAATTACGACAAATGCTTAAGCTTTTATTTAAATCTTCTGGCAAAATATTTAATATACCACCCCACATTAATTATTCATTGCAGGAGCTTGCCATGGCGACGATGCTGCATTAATATTTAAACCAGGTACTATTCCATTTAAAAGAGACAAGGAAGACGAAAAAATGATAAAGATTTTTACAGAATTCATTGCTAAATATGCAAATACCAGGTAATTATTGGATAAATCGCAGCCATATTGACTGAAACAGGACAAACTGTAGCTCCAGCAATCTCGTTCATCCTATGATCATTTTTGTTTTAGTAAACCTTCATTTAACAATGATGATTGGTTACCAGTAGCACCTGAAAGCCAGTTGATAAATACTTTTAAAATAAAATCTCCAATCGAAATGGAAATGACAAATATTGAGACAACAGCATCAACCGAATTTTGGGAAAGCTTACCTATTAAAGAAAATGCAAAGTTATATCCAGAGCTGCGTTAATTTTTAATTACGTTTATTGTGATTTTCTCAATTATAATTGTAAAACTTTTATTGTTAATTAGTTCATTAATAGATTTATTTTTCTTCTTTCGTTTTGGCAACACAGACCGCAGACCGTCCATGAGTTTTATTTTTGACAACCTCACACCGTAGTCTTCTCCATAACTACCACTCCTACCTCTCATGCCATATCGAGTTCTTACCTCCCCCTAACCATGCCCTCTACTACGCCACTCACCTCAATCCATTCCTCCTCCCCCCTCAACATTATCTCCACCATGTTCTCCCAATACACCGCCTCCCCTACTTTCCTCTCCAACTTATTGAGCACTTCCTCGTTCCTCCAGCATCTAAACACATGCCCCACATCATCCTCCACTTCAGACCTCTCGCACACTCCAGTCTCTCTTTTCCCAATCTTGTGGAGGTACCCTACTCTCGACCCATGTCCAGTGAACACCTGTGTCAAGAAGTAGTTTACCTCCCCGAATTTCCGGTCCATTCAATCTCTCCTATTCCCAATCGCTCCTTCTAGCGCGCCGCCCCCATTCTCCTTCCACCTTCCCTCCATTTCCTCCTCCATCCATAACTGTACTTCCTCTCTGGTCGCACCCCTCCAACGTTTATTTCTATGATATTTGATAGTTTGGCTATTAGCACAAATTTTAAAAATAGTGTGATAATTATAAGTCTCCCTCCTCACTCAAACCATAAAGTTCAACCACTTGACCTGGCTTTTATGGGTCCATTCAAAACCTACTATTCTCAAGAAATTGAGACCTGGCTTAAGAATCATGTGAGCAGGAATGTGTCTGTCTATCAAATAGGTGAATTATTTGGAAGAGCCTATCTAAAAGCTGCCACCACTGAAGTGAGCTCTAATGGTTTCAGAAAAAGTGGCATTTATCCCTGCAACCGATACATTTTCCACGATTATGAATTTGCTATTCACAGACAACGTGAAATGACACCCGCACCTCCAACAGAAACTGATGAGAATCCTCATCCCAGGGAAGTTACTTCGCCACGTTATACCTACATAGGCCCTGAAAATATAACTCTTTTACCATCTTGCAGCGGAATAAGTAAAACTGTTTCAAATAGCAAGCCCAGGACAGGATCAGCAAAATTAATAACTGGTACTCCCTATAAAGAAGAGCTGGGAAAAAGTGTGGCAGATATAAATAAAAGGAAAGCCGTTAAAAAGAAAGTATCTCTAGAAGCTCAACATAGTCCTTCCAAATGCAAAAATCCGCCCAAGAAAACTAAGATACTTAAAGAAGTGGAATGTGTCAGCGAGTCGAGTGATCGGATATGATTATGGAATTAGATGATGATTCTGATATTGATTGTAGTTCCGAAAATAATGATGATAGAGATACCTTTTGTTTGGTGAAAAATGGATAAGATGTTGCCAGTGTTTGAAAAGGGGGCATGAAGAGTGCTCCAATTCGAATAAGAAGAATATGTTTGTATGTGACTTCTGTTTGACTGAATGAGGCCTCTTAATATCGTCCACCCAAATTAGTCATATTATCGGAAAATGTGTTATACTAGATTTCACATTGCATAGGAGCACAAGAAGGGGTCGATAGCCATAAAGCGGCAATAAACCATTGGCGTTACATTTTTCGGTAAAAACCTGAATGGTCTCATTTGTCGGCTTTATTTAATAGTGCAAATGTTAGGCAAGTATAATATTATTAGTAAGTATTTATTACAGTACTAAGAGCCGATTTCACGATGCCGAGTTGCAGCTTTTGGAAGCTGCTTTTGGTAACTTTGTTTTATCTCTACTCTTTTAGTATGTTCATTGTTCGGGGTTGGCAACACTTAATCCAAGTATGGTAGTATAATTTTAGCGGTAAATTTGAATGGACAGAAAGTGAGCACGAGCGACGATACCGAGTTGCAGCTTTTGGAAGCTGCTGATAGTATTTGTGTAAATGAACATACTGGAATGGTAAGTTCAGTAACCGTTTTCGTCCATAATCGTTGGCGATGCTATAGTATTGTCAAAAAGTTTTGGATCAATAACATAGCACGATTCTTATACCTTCTTTCATATAAACCAGTTTATTTTTAGCAAACTAATTGGATCACAATTAGGTCAATTACCATAATTTTTAAATAAAAATCATTAAATTGAGTCATTTCTTTATTAATTCATTTTTTGTTATTGCAAATATATAATAATTATCGTTCAATAGTCGTGTTAAAATAAATATCAACTATCCATATCATTTAACTGGTTTGTCTTGGTCTAAAAGTTTTGTTGGAGAATTTGATTACAACGTCTTGTACTCTCATGTTGGGAGTGAGGAATTGCTGCAGGGTATCAACACCTTGTCTAGGCTGTCTGTCGAAGGGATAGCCCATGGAACGACGATCAGGATATAGTCTGTCCTTAACGCCACAGAAAGAGTCAGCATCGTTGCAAATTCCCGTAATATCTTGTTCAATCTGTAAAAAAAAATTTAATACGATTAGTTATTGATTGAAATGTTGAAAAAAAAACAAATAGAGTTGTTGTAACTTACTCCGTCATCTGCATAATTGGAAATCATAACGAACAATTGGCATCTGAATCCAGGATTGTCAGTATTTCCCATGGGAATCAACATGTGTTGTGGCCAACCACAGCCGCAGAAGTTGAATTGATCCAAATTGTCACCTCCTTCTGGTCTGTTTGTATCTAAGTCACGGAAGGTCCTATCGAATGGAATCGTCACAGAAGAATCAGTTGAAGCACGGACAATAGTATTTGATCCTTGTTTCACTGAAATAATTTTAATTGTTAAAAAAGAAAATACACTTACAAAAAATTGGGCAACTTACAGTTAACTTTAAATCTATCCAGTTCTATGAACATATTTTTCTGATCTCTGAATAACCATGGATTGCCTTTTTCGTCAACTTTGGGTGCCATAAAGATCCTGCAAGTTCCTTGTTTGGCATTACCAGTATTGTTTACAGTAATTCGGTAGTTAAATGGTTGATGATTAAGATGAGTAAATCTCACAAATACAGCTCCGCGAGGTTGGAAATCCATTCCTCTAGAAAGATCTAAATCGGATTGTTGCCAGAAGGTGTTGAAATTATTGCGAGCGTTTCCGGATTCAACGATTACATTGTCAACAGTTACTCCTGGATAGTTTAACTAAATAAACACAGACAGAATTAATAAAAAAATAAAGATTCAGTAAAGTTAGGCAAATTCACCTGTTCAACTGTATATCTTGGCAGAGAGGACTTGAATTGCTGGAAAATATCATCGATGTAAGCGTGCCATCTGTAGAAAATGGGATCACGCATGGCTGTAGCAGAATCACCCATCACACCAAAAGATTCCTAAAAATTAGCTTAGTTATTGAATCTACATTTAAAAATACATTTTAATTATACGTACAAGATGCCTGTGATCAGGATCATGAATGTAGGATACAAAAACGTGTCCCATATTGTGTAAATCTCCATATAATTCCCTATTAGGCGATAATACACTCGCTTCTATAATGTTACCCAATACGTCAATTCCTTCATTTTCTGTCAATTCAGTGGTTGTACCATCAGGCTGGAAATAGTTTAAATTCAAAAATTAACAGTACTTCTTTTTAAATTGATTACTTACATTTGTCACTCTTCCAGAATGGATACAGGTGAAGATTCTATCTCTCCATCTTTCAAGATCGTCAACATCTTGAACGATTTGATCGACTTCTCTTTTGAGATTTGATAGTTTCTGATTGGCGACACGAGCCGGCCATGATCTGCTTGATACTAAGCTATCAAGTTTTGGGAAATAAGCTTCTGGAATGGCTTTTCTCCAGTCAATAAATCTTTCTACTCGCTTTAATCCATTACAAAGTCTTTCAAAATTGTACCTAAAATTTAGAATTCACAGTTTTAGATTAACTTTTCATGCAAGTGGAAATAAATATCTACAAACCTGGCAACAATTTGCTGGTGCATATAATAGAAAAGTTCTCCTCTCCTGTTTTTATTAACAACTTCTAAAGCAGCTTCGAATGGATAGACTAAATGCCAGTGCCAGTGATGAAGATTTATACCTAAATCTTCTCTGAAATAAGCCAAGCGATGTTCAGTTTCCAAATTTGAAGCGGTGAAATCCCTTGGTATTTCAATCGGAGTCTAGAAATAACAACTATTTTAATTTATATTCTAAACAATTAGAAATAATAATAAATTTACCCTTGATCCGGTGGGCACTACATTAGCTTCTTCTCTAGCTTGAGCAAAAACTTTGCTGTCGACATACTTGTCAGGGAAAGATCGAATAAACGAAGGTAAATCAATATTTTTAGTATCTGGTCTGTGTAAAAGAGCAACGGAAAGTGCGTAATTGAACAAGTACGGATTGACACGATCTCTGGTATATACAGCCACCGATAAAAGATCATCAACTGTGCGCATACCTACAAAATATATTCACTTATGCATGTTATTTTTCATTAAAAACAAGCTTTTCTCACCTAAATATATGTTAATAAGTTGTCCAGCAATTTTTCTGTGTTTTGGGAGGAACAATGAAAAATTTTCATCTCTCTTTAATTCCAAAATATCTCCAAGAGGTGGAATGGAAATAGTAGCCACTGGAATTTTTCCTCCTGAAGCTTCTTCTCCAAAGCGGGAGACGATTTGATTTCCAACGTTTTTAAATTTTTCAGGCTAAAATAAAATTACATAAAATATACAGAGAGAAAATTATGTTAAATTAAAAGATCTTACCAAGTACGCTCTGGGTACATCAAAAACAGTATTATCTGTTCCCTTGGGCATGACAACCAATTCTTTGGGTCTGTCAAAGAGTTTGATGAAATAACTATTCTTTTTATTATTCATGATGAATGGCTGGTACTGAAATAAATAAGAAAAATTTTCATCCTACTTCTATAGAAAGTATACAAATTCCTCCCTCGCGTCATGGAGCGCTTTCATACTTCCCTCCCCAATGGGAGGGAAAGTACTTTGCCCCCAAGGGAGAGGAAAATATAAACTTGTAAAATTAACTTATAAAAGTTATCACTGCAAAATTAATAAATTATAATAACTGTTATCAATTAGGAATTTCTTACCTGTCAGATGAACTAACTAAAGGACTTGTTCAACTGCCAAAAGCAGACTGAATTATCCAAAAATTCGTTCGACTTTTATATTGAAAATTTCCAAAATATTTTTAGATAAATAGGTAAGTTTTATCAATGTGGTTTTAGGACAATCAAAATTCGGCCTAGAGTCACACGAATTTTGAGGTTTTCTATTATTCAACAAATTTGGTAACAAAAATACGGTAAATTAAATCCAATAAATCTGTTATACAGGGTGATTGATTACTGTGATAAAGCTCTGTAGGTCTGTTACTATGAAAGATTAAATTCAGATCTCGGTGCCAGATCAAAGTTATAATCATAATAATAATAGTATTTATTGCCCAACATATTTTACAATCCCTTTAAAGGGCAATACATACATGTATGTTTACATTAAATATAAAAGTAGACAAATGAAAATGATAAAAACAGTGATACGAGTGATAAAAATAATATACAGAATAAAAAATAAAATACAAGTAAAATGCAAAAAACGGAGCAAAATTAAATATTAGATATTACCTGATATACATTTAATGTCATTGATACTGTGAAAAAACAAATCGCACTCATTAATTATTGCACATATTAAATACAGGTGATCCCAGTAAGAGATTAGTTATCGCTTTATTATTGTAAAACATTAGGCTTTGTCTATTATTAAATTGAGGCACGTTAAAATTTAGCAATAAGACAATGTACAAGCATGAAGAGAAGTCTTCAACTCTTCAACTCTTCAACTCTTCAACTCTTCAACTCTTCAACTCTTCAACTCTTCAACTCTTCAACTCTTCAACTCTTCAACTCTTCAACTCTTCAACTCTTCAACTCTTCAACTCTTCAACTCTTCAACTCTTCAACTCTTCAACTCTTCAACTCTTCAACTCTTCAACTCTTCAACTCTTCAACTCTTCAACTCTTCAACTCTTCAACTCTTCAACTCTTCAACTCTTCAACTCTTCAACTCTTCAACTCTTCAACTCTTCAACTCTTCAACTCTTCAACTCTTCAACTCTTCAACTCTTCAACTCTTCAACTCTTCAACTCTTCAACTCTTCAACTCTTCAACTCTTCAACTCTTCAACTCTTCAACTCTTCAACTCTTCAACTCTTCAACTCTTCAACTCTTCAACTCTTCAACTCTTCAACTCTTCAACTCTTCAACTCTTCAACTCTTCAACTCTTCAATTCTTCAACTTTTCAACTTTTCAACTTTTCAATTCTTCAATTCTTCAATTCTTCAACTCTTCAACTCTAAAGTCCAATAGACAACTAGAGTTGAAGAGTCCAATAGACAACTACAAAGGTATTTTCTTTCGATCACATTAATCGATGAAGCAGTCAACCATCATCATGAACGAAATGGTAACATGCAGTATTTATTGGTAGCTCGGTGACTTGGTTGGAAATATTAAAGATGCTATTAGAAAGATCATCACTGAAAAAAGGTGTAAGTAGTAATGGTGAGGGTGTGAAAACGTGAGCTCTTGATAGAATGTGATAGAAGATTTCTCGAAAACCTTTGCTTTGAGCAACTTAGTTAGTAAAACATTTTCATGTAGAATTATAAGGGGAACATTTTTGGTAACTATTTTTTTCTGTAGGCCCCATAGTTTTCGAGAATAACGCGAATTGTGTGTTAGCGGGAAATTTGTTTTTGAAAGTGCATGCTTAGACCACTTCCATTCCCAAGTTGCACTTTACTTTATAATTTGTTTGTGGTTAAGTCACAGGAACAATTAGAAAAATACCCATTTTTGATATCATAGTATTTTGAGCACCTATAACCACTTAAAATCCTCATTAACATTATGTGGGAGTGTAGTGCCCCTCGTATAAATTAATGAATTTCAGGTCATTCACAAAATAGCGTCAGCAATAATACTTTTACAATATTGGATAGATATATTTATCAACAATGATATAAAAGTATTAGTAAGCAAAAAATATAAATAGTTTTGCAATTGAAGACATAGTACATTTTTTCATTTTACAAATAGATAGGTATTAATAAGGTGAACTCCAACGAGGTCGTAGAGACTGTCTGGAGTTCATTTGTTAATAGTGTATATTGCACATATAATTATTTAATAAAAGGATAAACCTGAAGTGACAATGGAATAAGTGTTTTTAATTAACAACAACCCCTAAACCATTACAGGAGGTATCGCGATTTGAAAGATTCAAGACTGTTAAGCGCCGGCAACGTTGCAAGAGCTCCACATTTCCCTCAGGACAGAATAGGACTAGCACGCACCACATGAAACATTGTCGACGATGACAGAGACCAGAGCAACAGTTTCTTGGCAACATTCTTTGAGTACCCACATTGTCACTATTATCCGTTGAGAAATAAATTCAAATTTAACGCTTTTTAATTTTAATATATCCGTGAATATTTTTTTAATTTCTTCTGCTTCTGGAATCAGAATATCGGCAATAACTGACTTATTATTTTATGCCCAGGCGAAGGAATTACTTGTTAAGGAACAGGATGAAGGTTGAATTTATCTACTAGCAGTTCCATGATAGAACTGCCATCTCATATAAATATGCTTAACTATGCTTTCTGTATTAGTGTAAGTAGGTTGGTAGTTAATATTGGTCAATATTATTTGATACTGATCCTCGAGTTCTCATGGCTACATAGGGAACAACAACTCAAATGGAGGTTGACACAAGGGCACCTCCATACAAAGAGTTTACTGAACAAGGTAGACAAGGAACTCTCAACCAGGCTGTTGAAACTAGGTAAGAGACATTCGAAGACAGTTACCGAACAAGTGACTGGACACTGCACCCTGAGGAATTATCTGCACAAAATGGGCAAAGTTAGTGAACCCTTGTGCAGAAAATGTGAACTTGATGTTGAAACACCTACTGACATACTCTGCTTCTGCGAGTACGTACAAGTACTTAGACGGAAGCACTTTGGAGAGGAATTAATGCGACCATTACAACTACTGCAAATCCCTCCAGTCAAACTAGTGGCCTTTATAGAAGAAAAAAAGTGCCTGGGCTGTTGAGTACAACCCAAACGAATGAAAGAATTCTCATTTTATTTTTATTTTTCCAGTGTTATAAAAAAAAACGATTATGATCAGTAATATAATTTATTTTGTCCAGATAAACAGCTTAATCTAATATCGATAAAAAGTCATGAAGAAATTATTAACAGGTGGTCATTTTATTTATGTAGTTTGTTTAGGTCTAAACGTTCTGTTGGAGAATTTGATTACTACATCTTGTACTCTCATGTTGGGAGTGAGGAATTGCTGCAGAGTATCAACACCTTGTCTAGCTTGTCTGTCGAAGGGGTAGCCCATGGAACGACGATCAGGATATAGTCTGTCCTTAATGCCGCAGAAAGTGTCAGCATCGTTACAAATACCAGAAATATCTTGCTCCACCTGCAAAAATGAATATTATAGTAGATGTCAAAGAAACAAGTTTTAGGCAATTGTAACTTACTCCGTCATCTGCATAATTGGAAATCATAACGAAGAGTTCACATCTGAATCCAGGATTATCAGTGTTTCCCATGGGGATCAACATGTGTTGTGGCCAACCACATCCGCAGAAGTTGAATTGAGCCAAATTATCACCTCCTTCTGGTCTGCTGGTATCTAAATCACGGAACGTCCTTTCGAATGGAATTGTAACAGAAGAATCAGTTGAAGCACGAACAATACTATTTGTGCCTTGCTTAACTGAAAGAAAAGTCATATAGTGCTTAAAACGTTATTTCTTATATTTTTTTGTATTATTAAGTACCTGCAGAGGATAAATGGAACTACTTTAAAAATACAATCCTATATATAGCAAAAAAAAGTGTGTGGAATAAATAGAAAACAAAATAATATGAAACAAACTCCATGGTGGACGATGGAAATGAAAAACCAAGTGAAACAAAAGAAAATGGCGAGGAAAAATTACTTATCGAATAGAATAGAAAGAAAATATAATAAATTTAAGGATGGAAGAAAGAATACCAAAGAACTAAATAAAACATCGAAGAGCGGACAATGAAAAAAATTTGGGGAGAATATAGAAGAAGACTCCAGAAACTTAAAGAATATAAAAACAGAAAAAAAAGCAGGACACATATTTTATAAAAAATAAGAAAAGCGAAATATTAACAGAAGAAGAAAAAATTATGCAAAGATGGAAAAAAATATTATCAGGAACTACTTAATGATACAGAAGAAAAAGAGGAAAAAATCCAAATTAATATGCAAGAAGATGAAGAAATAAAAATAAGTAAAGAAGAAATAGGACAGGTGATATCACATCAGCTGGCAGACCAAGAAAAACTTGGGATACGGTAATAGCTGGATTACTAGATGAAAGAGGAAAAAAGCTGGAAAGAAGCAATGGAGTTAGCTCAAAATAGGAAATAATGGAAAAATTTCGTGAAGGAAAAGTAACTGCAACACGCTCTACACCACTAAGTGCAGTAAAAATACTTACGGTTAACTCTAAATCTATCTAGTTCGATGAACATATGCTTTTGATCTCTGAATAACCATGGATTGCCCTTTTCGTCAACTTTGGGTGCCATAAAGATCCTGCAAGTTCCTTGTTTGGCATTACCAGTATTATTTACTGTAATGCGGTAGTTAAATGGTTGATGATTAAGATGAGTAAATCTTACAAACACAGCTCCGCGAGGTTGGAAATCCATTCCTCTAGAAAGATCCACGTCGGATTGTTGCCAGAAGGTGTTGAAAGTATTGCGAGACTTTCCCGATTCTATAGTTACACTGTCGACAGTTACTCCTGGATAGTTCAACTGAAATATCGAGATGAAGTTGAAATTTATAACTATCAATAAAAATTAAAGATTTTGCGAAGAGTGTTTCGTTTTACCTGATTTTCGGTATATCTCGGCAAAGAAGATTTAAATTGCTGGAAGATATCATCGACGTACGCGTGCCATCTATAGAAAATAGGGTCACGCATAGCTGTAGCTGAATCACCTATAACACCGAACGATTCCTGGAAAATGAAAGGTTTAAAAATTGAATTTATTATTAATTTGAATAAAAATGTACTCACAAGATGTCTGTGGTCAGGATCGTGAATATAAGATAGAAACACGTGTCCCATATTGTGTAAATCTCCGTATAATTCCCTATTTGGTGATAAAATACTAGACTCCATCATGTTACCCAATACGTCAATACCTTCATTTTCAGTCAATTCAGTGGTTGTACCATCGGGCTAAAAATAAATTATATGAAGCAATAATACTATTTTTTTATCGATTTCTTACGTTTGTAACTCTTCCAGAATGAATACACTCAAAGAATCTATCTCTCCATCTTTCAAGATCGTCAACATCTTGAACTATTTGATCGACTTCTCTTCTGAGATTTGACAGTTTCTGATTGGCGACACGAGCCGGCCATGATCTGCTTGATACTAAGCTATCAAGTTTTGGGAAATAAGCTTCTGGAATGGCTTTTCTCCAGTCAATAAATCTTTCTACTCGCTTTAATCCATTACAAAGTCTTTCAAAATTGTACCTAAAATTCAGAATTCACAGTTTTAGATTAACTTTCTATGGAAAAAAAGAAAAACATTGCCAGTACATAATTATTACTGCTAAAGAGCTGCAATGATATATACTAGCCTGGCAACAATTTGCTGATGCATGTAGTAAAAAAGTTCTCCTCTTCTGTTTTTATTAACAATTTCTAAAGCAGCTTCGAATGGATATACCAAATGCCAGTGCCAGTGATGAAGATTTACGCCTAAATCTTCTCTGAAGTAAGCCAAACGGTGCTCAAATTCTAAGTTTGAGGCGGTAAAATCTTTTGGAATTTCAATCGGAGTCTAAAAATTAAAACAACCATTATAATTTTCATTGCAAACTACTAGAAAAAATGGGAATTTACCCTTGATCCAGTTGGCACTACATTAGCTTCTTCTCTAGCTTGTGCGAAAACTTTGCTATCGACATATTTGTCAGGGAAAGATCTTATAAATGATGGTAAATCTACATTTTTAGTATCTGCTCTGTGTAAAAGAGCAACGGAAAGTGCATAATTGAATAAGTACGGATTGACGCGATCTCTGGTATATACAGCAACAGATAAAAGATCATCAACTGTGCGCATACCTGAAAATATATTCCTTTATGTATGTTATTTTTCATTAAAAACAAGCTTTTCTCACCTAAATATATGTTAATAAGTTGTCCAGCAATTTTTCTGTGTTTTGGGAGGAACAAAGAAAAATTTTCATCTCTCTTTAATTCCAAAATATCTCCAAGAGGTGGAATGGAAATCGTAGAAACTGGAATTTTTCCTCCTGAAGCTTCCTCTCCAAAACGGGATACTATTTGATTACCAACGTTTTTGTATTTTTCAGGCTATAATAAAATAAAATGTCAACACAAATTGTATTCAGAAAGTTCTGGAAAAAAATTTAACTTTAAACACTCAACTAATCGTCCAAGTACACCCGGAACTAAGTCAGCGCAACAATGTTCGGTGATGATCAATCTTCAATAGGACTAAGATAAGGTGAAGCTGCTGGCCATGGAATTGTTATCAATTGGTGTTCTTGCATCAAAGTTTAAGTATAAGCAGAAGTATGTCATCTTTTATTATCCTGCTGAGAACACCACCCCACTGGATATAAAGCATGAGCCATCAACTATATGGGAAGATGTAGCGCCATGCTGGGATATTACTCCCCAGGCCATTATTTTAGTGGGAGATTTGAATGGTAACAAGAAAGCTATGGTCAACTATTCTCGGCTCATTCTAAATAATTAATATATAGATTCAAGATTAATTACCAAGTATTCCTTGGGTACATCGAAGACAGTGTTGTCCTCTCCCTTTGGCATAATGACCAGTTCCTTTGGCCTGTCAAAAAGTTTGACGAGATTTTGCTTGGTGCTAGACATGTTGAAAGAATGGTACTGAAATAAAGAAGACAGATACTAAAGAAACAATGTAGGGAATTAAAAAAAATTAAAATAAATGCAATTGAAGACAATATTTTAACAGTGATTTCTAGAAAGGAAAGAATTAGAGGTATCCGCTCGTAAAAATCTTTTCAAAAAGTTTTGTCAAGATACAAAATAAGCGACAATTATTTTCAAAAATTAAAAAAATTTCATTCAATTTTCTAGGTCTTATTCTTTTCTCGAATTTTGAAAAAAAAATACGTTATTAGCAAACATTAATTAAAACTAATTATATAGCTATTTACTTTTAACACATATATCATACATAGTTTTTTGTACAACTCCTATTTTGATAATAAAATAAAAGTATTTCAACAAAATCACATTTTGACGTCTATTGTCAGTTAATTATTTTTTGACGTTTTAACAATAATTCTCAATTCCTGGTAATGATTATGTCTCTTTTAACACGCTACTTTGTAAACGTCTTCTTTTAACACGTTTGACAGGCATTAAAACTGTCACTTTTAATGGCAGTTGTACAAAAAATATTTTTAGTAACTCTTACCTACAACAACTAGTGAAACCAAATTGCGATGTTCGAAGTGTCGAGAAGACTAAGTTATAGGAAATCTCCAGGACTTTTATACCAAAAGGTTAATCAGGCAACTTTTATCACCGTGGTTTTTGCAAACCTATGCTGCTTATTTATGTTTTTTGCGGTTGCAATACAATAAACAACTTTCGAAATAAATATTAGAAACTGCACCGAAAGTATATTTTTTAATATTCGTTCTTTTTATAAAAAGTATCCCAAATATGTACATTTCTTGTATTGAAATTTAAAACAATTATATTATCTTAACTATAAAGTAAATTATAAAAATTTGTGACCCTCCTTTCGCGTAGGGATGTTAAAAAATAATCGATTTTCATATAAATCGATTATTATTTTCTTGTGATCCTTTTTAACTTATCGATTTTTATAGTAATATTAATCGATGTTTAGTAAATCGATTTTATAAATTACGTGTTTAAATCGATTTTCGGAAACGGCTCGTATTATTTATTGACCATTTCTCAAAACTTTGACAGTTATTGACCATTTTTCAAAATTTTAACAATATTGACCATTTATGACAACCATTATGACTGCTTTTCAAAATTAGGGACCATTTTTCCAAATGATGACAATTTTTAACAGTTTTTGACCATAATTGTCCATTTTTAACAGTTTTTAAAAATAATTGACAATTTTTGATAGTTTTTGACCATTTTTGACAATTTTTCAAAATTTTAGATCATTTTTCAAAATTATTGAACCATATTTCAAAATTTTTCAAAAACTTCAATAATTTTTGACAATTATCAACTATTTTTCAAAATTTTGACAATTTTTAAAAATTGTCCATTTTTGACAGTTTCTGACAATTTTTGACCATCTTTAATAGTTTTTGACAATCATTGCCCAATTTTGATAATAATTGTCCATTTTTGATAGGTTTTTGACCATTTTTGATAGTTTTTGACAATTATTGACCATTTTTGAAAATGTTTGACCATTTTTGACCATTTTTAATTTTTTTTTAATTTTTGAAAAAGTTTGACCATTTTCCAAATTTTTTTTAAAGTTTTTACAATTATCGTCCATTTTTGACAATTATTGACAATTATTGACAATTTTTGACCATTTTTTAGGTTTTTTTAAAAATTTTTGACAATTATCGACCATTTTTCAAATTTTTAACAATTATCGACAGTTTTTGACAATTTTGGATAATTATTGACCATTTTTGCCAAAAATTGTCCAGTTTTAACAGTTTTTGACAATAATTGACCACTTTTGACCATATTTCAAAATTTTTGACAATTTTAATATAATTTTAAGTATATGATTTTTAATCTAATGAATTGTTAAAGAATGAATCTCTTAGGTTTATTATCGGATTATGAAAAGCATGTACTTTTTAAAATAATATAAAAAAAATCGATGTTTTCGCAGAAATCGATTTATTTTTATTAAAATCGATTTTTGACAAATCGATTAATTTTGAATGAAGAAAAATCGATTTTTATTTAATCGATTATTTTCCATTAATCTCACATCCCTACTTTCCCGTTACCTCCCTCAATCTTTCCTTTTATAACCAAAAGGGTGTATCAGTACCCCTCTTTGCTATTTCATTTCCTTCTATTCCAGTGTGTCCTGGAATCCACAGTAAGTCCAGTTCATTTAGTTTGCCTAGGCATTCCCACACCATTTTGGAACTGATAACACAAGAGCTCAGTGCTTTAATGGCTGCTTAACTATCCCACATTATGATAATCCTTTGCCTTCTATATCCTTTATCAATATTGAACTGGGCACATGTAACGTTAATTTCGTTCACTTTACTTTCCTTCACTTAATTAATAATAAATTATCGTATGGGCGGCGAATAGCCAGTCCTTTCTCATACCCAATACCGAGAAATGTTTCAAGGCTGAATATATTTACTGTCGACGAGAGTCGAAATCAACGTTTCCATACGGGCCGATCGAGGTCCGCCTGTCGTGAAAATACCCACTGCTATTTTGATATTCCCACTTCGAACTCGTTCTTGTCTCTTCTTCTACCACTTATTAATTAAATATGACTATTGAAATGTAAATTCCTTTCCTGGTCAAGGCGTCTGAGCTTGACATGAACATGAGACGTAAGTCTGTTATCTTTCATATGATTTCCTGTATTTAAACAATGGCGAAGAGGTTTCATTCTTCTTTCCTGTGAACATGTGCTATTGAAGCAAACATATCTTATCTTGAAAAAATGCATTCATGTGAATGCATTTTACCTGGACCCGAAATTTTTCCTGGACCCGAAATTTTACCTGGGGATATAAAGCAGATGTGTAAATTGGGCCCCACCTTAGTAAAGGTTATGTTTCAGCAGTTTACCAATATTTTTATGATTGTTATTATTACTTTTGCTATTGATTGGTCGTTTTCCATCTCTGCTCAACTTATTTTTATCATCTTTCCTAGATTTTCTACATTTATTGACAGAGTAAAATTCTAACAAAAAGATGGTTTGGTCCAATAAGTCACTTTTCTATAGCGATCTAATTAAAAATAAATTATATTTGCCTAGAATTCTTAATTGTATAGAGGAAGGAAAAAGGAACTCTGGTCACAAAGTAGTTAAACAATTGCCATAAACGACAATGTGTTAGGAAGGAACAGGTTTATTTGATAGGAGTATGCTTAGTTTAACAGGAAAATATAACATACGAGAACCATAATGAATTGTACCGGGTGTCTGATTGAAGGTTTGTTCCCACAGAAAATCTCTGACAGATAATAGACAGTTTTCAAACCAATGTTAACGCGCATGTCTGTTTCTGATCGATCCGGAACAGTTTGTAGGAACAGTTGATAATTAACAATATATGGGCTAGCCTGGCAGGTAGGTGATATGTGGCAAGGAAGGGAATGTAACCTCAATTATCTTAACTACAAATTTTTTTTATTGAATTGTGGAATTGTGTTTTCAAAAAAAATTTGGTTCTTGGGCCTCACTCTTTCTTCTAGAAGATTTTCCAAGTCTGTATCTGAATCCACATCAGAGATGGTTGACGGTTCTGAATCATTAGATGTCTCAAAATCACTTATTGTTTATGACTTTTGTCAGCCCCACAACTCTTCCTCGACTATTTTTCACCAGTCTAGACAGTTGGATTGCTGATAGCTTTAAGCTGAGCTTGGCTGTGAATAAATACAGATGAACATCGACCAAGGCTAAAAGAACATTCTCTTTCTAGGTCCTTCCATACCAGCCCCAATGTCATGGTTAGTTTTGGAACCATCGGTGAACCAGATGATTTCTCCAGAATTACCAGGGTGCATCACCTGTTCCCTAGATGGGATTTTCTCCGGTGTCATGTTATCCAAACTCAAATTATAAATATTTAGTTTATATTTTCGGTTATAATTGAATAAAAAACAAAAAATATTTCACAAATCAGTTTATTTTACTCCCTACTGCACTGACATTTTTCCAAAGTATAAAATAAAAATCAAGTATGTCGCCTCTTTTTAACCTCATCGCTAAAATGTACAAATACGTTTGCTACTCTCATATTCTTGGTCAAAAACTCTTGCAAAGTGTTAACATTTTGTCTAGGTTCTCTATCAAATGGAAAACCCATGGAACGACGATCGGGATACAATTGATCCTTCACGCCACAGTAACTGTACGCATCATTGCATCTTCCAGTAATATCTTGTTGTACCTGAAATATACAAATTCAAAACGTCAACCATGTTGACATATCCATATATACTGGATTTGCAATACCCTCATAAAAATAAATCGAAAGAAAACAAATCTGGTGATCACCTTATCATCTTCGTAGTTGGATATCATGATAAAAAGTTCACAAGGCATTCCAAGTTTATTGGAATTACCTTTTGGAATCAACATATGCTCTGGCCAACCACATCCACAAAAGTTAAATGTCTCTAGTTTGTCACCTCCAGTTGGTCTGTAAGAATCGAGGTCACGGAAAGTTCTTTCAAATGGAATGGTCACCGAAGATTTAGTAGATTGTCGAGAAAGGGAAGTTTGACCTTGTTTTACTGAAATTTGTATTTAAAAGGAATATGACTGTAAAAATGTAACAAATTATTTCATATTTTACACTTACGTGTGATTGCAAACTTATCAAGTTCAATGAACATCTGTCTCTGATCTTTAAATAACCATGAATTGCCTCTTTCGTCATACTTAGGAGCCATGAAAATCCTGCATGTTCCTTGCCTACGAGGACCATTATTCTTAATAAGAATATTGTATTCAAAAGGGACATGATTGAGGTGAGTAAAGCGTACAAATACAGGACCACGAGGTTGGAAATCCATTCCTCTGGATAGATCTACGTCGGAGAGTTGCCAATGAGTGTTCAAAACATTTATTTGCTGGCCTGTTTTTACACTGAAATCTTCAACAGATACTCCAGGAAAGTTCAACTAGCAGAAACACAATTTAAATTAGATCGAAGATAATAGTCCAAAATAAAGCACCGTTCAACTAAGAAGGAACAACTACTTCTCGGGCTATATGCCGCGACAGATATAGAATTACACTTCTAAGTTAAACGCGGTTGGTATATCTGCAAGATATAACCAACCATTCTGGATTGAATTGCTAGTAGTTTAAATAATATGAATTCAAACAATACCTGTTCAACAGTATATCTTGGTAAGGTAGATTTATACTGTTGAAACATGTAATCAATATATGCATGCCATCTGTAGAAAACTGGATCACGCATCGAGGTAGCCGAATCTCCCATTACTCCAGACGATTCCTAAAATTAAAGTTTCCTTTTGATATTGAAATGAGACTAGTTTTCAACTCACTAGATGCCTATGATCAGGGTCGTGAATATAAGATAGAATTACATGACCCATATTGTGAAGATCTCCATAAAATTTATGGTCTGGTGATAAAATGGAAGCTTCAATCATATTACCCAAAACGTCGATGCCCTCCGTCTCTGTCAATTGACTAATTTTTCCATTCGACTAAAAAAAGAGTTAGAACATGAGGAATTTTTTTGACAGTGATGGAAAGCAGCTGTACTTACATTTTGATAACTTCCAGAATTAATAGCATTAAAAATTCTGTCTCTCCATCTTACAAGGTCATCTATATCTACAACTATATTTTCCGATTCTCTTCGGATATTTGACATTTTTTGATTGCTAACTCGACCTGGCCAAGATCTGTTTGCTATCGTACTATCTAGTTTAGGGAAATAGGCTTCGGGAATTTCTTTTCTCCACTCTATCAATCGTTCTACTCTTTGTAAACTATTACAAAGGCGTTCAAAATTATATCTAGAAAAAAAAATAGACCATCCGAATAAAAAAACTCCACTGAGAACATCTTCAATATTTCATGTTACTAACCTAGCTATGACTTGCTGATGCATATAATAGAAGAGTTCTCCTCTTCTATTTTTTTTAACAATCTCTATTGGACCATCAATAGGATACACTAGATGCCAATGCCAATGATGGAGGTTAATACCAATATCTTCTCTAAAATAAGCTAAACGATGCTCCAGCTCTAGGTCAGAGGCTGTAAAATCTTTTGGAAGCACAATCGGAGGCTAATAGATGAGAAACATAGTAAAACAGCAATAAAACTATTAATATTCAAAGAAATACCGAGAGCGAGTTACGCATTATATTTGGACTATGACTTACTCTGGATCCATTTGGTAAAATATTAGCTTGTTCTCTCGCTTTCCCAATAATTTTACTATCTACAAATTTGTCTGGAAATGAATGGACAAAAGATGGTAGGTCCAAGTCGTGCGTATCTGTTCTATGTAAAAGTGCGACTGAAAGTGCGTAGTTGAAAAGATAAGGATTTACACGATCTCTTGTGTATACAGCCACTGATAGAAGATCATCAACATTTAGCATACCTTAAAATGAAAATAGATCAATATATTATGATGAAAAATTTGAATATTGAGAACAAATTTTCTCACCCATATAAATAGTAATTAGATGTGTTGCAATTCGTCTATGTTGGGGTAGGAAAATAGTAAAATTTTCGTCTCTTTTTAATGATAGTATGTCTCCTAGTGGAGGGATGGAAATAACCTTTACTGGAATTCTACCACCGTTAGCTTCCTCTCCAAATATAGTAGACAGATTAGTACCAAAAGCTCTATAATCATTCGGCTAAAAATAATAAACTTCACGCTGAAGAATTTTATTTTTTCAATATCGAATCATTTTAGAGAATGTTAACCACCAGCTGTGTCGTAAAACTAATTCTTCTTTTAAGAACAGGTGGTTCTTCAAAAATGGACAATTTGATATCGGTTGCGCTTTGTTTTATTTCGAACTTACCAAATATGAATCAGGTACATCGAATACAGTATCATCTGTTCCTTTCGGCATTATTGATAATTCTTTTGGTCTTTCAAATAGTTTAAGGATATTTTTTTTACTGTCATTTTCTGACATGTTTAGTTCTGGCTTCTGAAAAATGGTCAGTTAGCATGTTTCAATCAACGATTAGATAAATAGATAAAACTAGCAATAATTACAATATTTTAAAAGCGCACAAAACGTTTACAAATGCTCGCGAATGATCAGCAATGTTTGAAAACAAATGTTGTAAATATGTACGTTCGCACATGTTTTGCTGTAGGTACATCAAAGAGATTTCATTGTTTATCTGCATGGGCATTGGCTTCAAATGTTTCCAAAAAACCATGGAGAGAGGGAATAAGAAGTGCTTCAAGTTTTTCTTGTCTATTTTATGACCAATCTGCGAAATTAAGTTTTGAAAGTCATGCGTCATTCGAGAAAAATTTCATAATATCAATTGTTAGTTGTACTGTCTTCCTGGTTTTTAAGAAATATTACGTCCAAAACCCAAGTTTTCCTCTCTTTTTTTTTCTTTCTACTTTTCTTTTCAATAAAACAAGAAGAATTTACTTACTGTTGGAGTTTAGGGATAGAAACTTATCGTTGCAGTTCGCACAAACTATTGTTGCAAATGAAAATTTTGTATTTATATCAATGATTATTATACTGTGGTTTTGCATTGAAGAGGAAAACAAGTTAGATAGAACGCATAGCTCTCCTCATATTTATTGTTTTTTTAAAGAAACATTTGTTTATTTATTATACAAGAGCTTTAAAATATTTTATATCTCCGACATTATTAGTCCACAGTATACGGTGCGGATATTAAGTTTTACCCCCCAACCCCCAAGGAAACTCCGTTATTCAAGACAAAGATGAAAAATCCTCGAACCCTTCAATTCAATCAAGGTGTTTATAAGCTACATATTCCGAAAATTGAAAAAGCGAAACCACCGGGGAATCGAACCCGGGACCCCTCAGTTACAATCCCTTACGCTAAGCCCAGCGCTACGAAGGTTCCCACCTATCGATGTTCGGATCGGTATTATAAGTTACCATTAACCGCGACTGCGTCTTACATTCGGCCATTCTGCTCCGCTCCTCGTCCTCGAGGTACCTAGAATTCTGGACCTGACGTTATTGTGCACCTATCTCACCTTCGCGTTCGTGAGCCTGATGCCTTACCTGCCTACGCCTATTTCGCTCTCCTGATGAGCCTAACGCCTGCACGCCCATTCCAGTCACCTCCTCTCACTATCACATCACATTATGGCCTCATGTGGACATTTCGTAGATCAAATCCCACTTCTGATTATAAGCTACATATTCCGAAAATTGAAAAAGCGAAACAATCGGGGAATCAAACCTGGAACCCTCGGTTAGAAGCCCTCACTCAAAAATTGTCAAAAATTGTCAAAAATTGTCAAAAATTGTCAAAAATTGTCAAAACCAATCAAAATTCGTCAAAAATGGTCCAAAAGGATCAATAATTGTTAAAATTTTGAAAAATTGTCAAAAACTGTCAAAAATTGTCAAAACTGTCAAAATTTTGAAAAAATGGTTAATAATTGCCAAATATTTTCAAAACTTGTCAAAAATTGTCAAAGACGGTCAATAATTGTCAAAACCAATCAAAATTCGTCAAAAATGCTCCAAAATGATCAATAATTGTTAACTTTTGAAAAATGGTAAAAACTGTCAAAATTTTGAAAAAATGGTTAATAATTGCCAAATATTATCAAAAATTGTCCAAATTTTGAAAAAATGGTCAATAATTATAAAAAGCTGTCAGAAACGGTCAATAGTTATTAAAAATTGTCAAAATTTTTGAAAATGATCAAAATTTTTGAAAAATTGTCAAAAATGGTCAATAATTGTTAAAATTTGAAAAAATGGTCCAAATGGTCAAAATTTTTGAAGAATTGTCAAAAATGATCAATAATTGTCAAAACAGTCAAAATTGGTCAATAATTGTCAAAAATGGTCAATAAATATTGAAATTTGAAAAAATTGTCAAAATTTTGAATAAATGGTCAATAATTGCCAAATATGTTAAAATTTTTGAGAAATTGTCAAAAATGGTCAATAGTTGTCAAAGACGATCAAGCGTTCGTCAGGCGATAACTCATTCAAGCGACTGTGCGCAATCTCTATTGCCGCACTGAGCTCGCACACCTTAATAATTGCCAAATATGTTAAAATTTTTGAAAAATTGTCAAAAATATCTAAATATGGTCAAAAATGGTCAAAAATTTGGAAAAATGATCAAAAACTGTCAAAAACTGTCAAATTCTTGAAAAAATGGTTAATAATTGCCAAATATTTTCAAAAATTGTCAAAAATTGTCAAAAGTTGTCAAAAATTGTCAAAAATTGTCAAAAATTGTCAAAAATTGTCAAAAATTGTCAAAAATTGTCAAAAATTGTCAAAAATTGTCAAAAATTGTCAAAAATTGTCAAAAATTGTCAAAAATTGTCAAAAATTGTCAAAAATTGTCAAAAATAGTCAAAAATTGTCAAAAATGGTCAATAATTGTCAAAGACGGTGAATAATTGTCAAAGCCAATCAAAATACGTCAAAAATGGTCCAAAAGGATCAATAATTGTAAAAATTTTGAAAAATGGTAAAAAACTGTCAAAATTTTGAAAAAATGGTTAATAATTGCCAAATATTTTCAAAACTTGTCAAAGACGGTCAATAATTGTCAAAACCAATCAAAATTCGTCAAAAATGGTCCAAAAAGTTCAATAATTGTTAAACTTTTGGAAAATGGTAAAAACTGTCAAAATTTTGAAAAAACGGTTAATAATTGCCAAATATTATCAAAAATTGTCCAAATTTTGAAAAAATGGTCAATAATTATAAAAAGCTGTCAAAAATGGTCAATAATTATTAAAAATTGTCAAAATTTTTGAAAATGATCAAAATTTTTGAAAAATTCTCAAAAATGGTCAATAATTGTCAGAATTTGTCAAAAATGGCCAATAATTGTTAAAATTTGAAAAAATGGTCCAAATGGTCAAAATTTTTGAAAAATTGTCAAAAATGATCAATAATTGTCAAAACAGTCAAAATTGGTCAATAATTGTCAAAAATGGTCAATAAATATTGAAATTTGAAAAAATTGTTAATTGAATAAATGGTCAATAATTGCCAAATATGTTAAAATTTTTGAGAAATTGTCAAAAATGGTCAATAGTTGTCAAAGACGATCAATAATTGTCAAAATTCGTCAAAAATGGTCTAAAATTGTCAAAATTTTTGAAAAATAGTGAAAATTCTCGAAAAATGGTAATTCTATTGTGCATAAGAAGCAAGCTTCTGTCGGCGGTCCGACGACCGCTCACCTTTTTTAAACTAAATGCATTATCAATAATTAAATTATTATATCTTCTAATTTAGTACTTACAACTGATTTAATAAATAAATACAAACTATAAATGCTCAGGTTGATATTTTATTTTCAGGTATATCACGGTTTCACGTCACACATCTCAGACACGATATTAGTATAAGTTATAAGTTGTTTTATTATTTTTAAACAAAATAATTATAGTAAGAACGATCACATATTATTTTAGAATTTATTTATATTGGTAAATCCTGTTGTTTATTTAAATCGCCCATAAAATCAAAGATATCTGTGACGCCTTTGTTTTGTTTACTATTTTTTTTAATATAAAAGTGATTAAGGCATATAAAATAAAATTAGGCTCACACATACAAAAAATTGTCACCCCTTTTACCCCCTAAACTTGACAGCTACCCCATCAGATTTTTTAAATATCAAGGGGGTCGTGGAAAGGGTTTGAAAAGCAGAATTTAAAAATGTATCACACTTTGTTTCAATCTCAATTATCTGTTTGTTAACCTGATTACGCTACTCCAGACCGAAATTTTTTAAATAATTTGTATCTGAGAAGATGGATTGAGCGTCGTGGATTCATTCAATGGCCACCAAAATCGACAGATCTGACTCCTCTAGATTTTTACCTATGGGGTGACCTTAAATCCAAAGTTCATGTGAGCCATTCGACGATAAATGCTGAACTCCGTCAAAGAATAATCGAATTATCTAATAGGATTGATATTCAGTTACGGAGGTAACGAAGGAAAGGATCCTTAGGATAATTTGTCCAGTCCCTTGTTTCATCCAAAATTTAAAAATTATACATTTTTGAGTTCTGCTTTTCAAACCCTTGCACGACCCCCCTTGATATTTAAAAAATCTAAGGGGGTAGCTGTAAAGTGTAGGGGGTAAAAGGGGTGACAATTTTTTGTATGTTATAAAACACCTCGATTAAAATAAAAATTGACAGGTTCAAGAATATTTCATCTTTTTCTTAAATAACTGAGTTTCTATCTTATTGTCACTTTTTACTGTATTTTTTAATTTAAAAAGAAACTTCCTTCATTTAAGTTGGTAGTATTAATTTATTAGTTTCGTTATTTTACCCTGTACACGTTTCACAATTAGTAATTTATATACAAAAGATATGAAAAAGTTTTTTGACAAGCATCTATTGTCAAATTCAAGTCCGATCAATTCAAAAACTTTTAGACTGGCAGCAAGCTTCCTAATACTTTCAGGACATTTTCTTTCGTTAAAGGACATTTCGGATAACTATTAGAACATTTTTCTTCGTCACTTGTTCTTCCTAGTTCTATCGCTTCTTTCACAGCCGTCCCATCAAGCATATACGAAAATAAAGTATTGCTAAAAATAATCAAAGTAATATTAAGTTATGATAAAAAAGACAATTAACGATGAAATAAGGACTCTGTTAACCTGGAACCCGACTCGTTTCCAGTGGAAAAGTTTCCCATAAATAACAAACAAAATTATTAATATACTACAAAGAACTAACAAAAGTCAACAGTGAATACTTACTTAACCACTGATGTAATGAATCCTTCTACACCAGAAGCTTCTCCAGATTTAATGTTTTTCTCTACTCCATTTATGTAAGAACAAACAACCCTTTGCATACATGAAGTACTGTCTATGTTGTGCGTTTCTAAAGAATTGTCAATTCTCGCCAAAACATCCGTTACTGAAGACATTTCATTTTCTAAACCTATAAACACAAAATTTAAGTTAAAAAAAGTCGTTTCTGCATTTTATGCTCGGAGAGGAAATAAGATCGTTATTTCTGGTTCGAAGATTCCTTTGGTATTATAGAACGACTTCCGGTGCAACCAGACTTGCTCACAAAAATCATTACTTGTAATATACAGGGTCTACCAGGAGTTCGTACCTAAAACTTGAGAGAAGATAAAGTGGTTAAGAATAGTGATAGTATCTTATATAAAATAGAATTTGTAGGAACTTATTTTCACTCCTGGGACATTCTGTGTAATATTACCTTGAAGCAAAACGTCAAAAAGTAGAAATTACAGGGGAAGTTGATGGTTTTTTGTTAAAAATAGTATTATTACAACTATTTGGCTGTCAGTTATCCAATCAGTAGGTCTAGGATGGCAAGAGACAACAAAGTGTCTCTAATATGGGTGCCGGTACATGAGGGGATTGCAGGTAATAAAATGGCGGATCAGTTAGCTGAAGAAGGCTCTAAAGGGGGTCCGGAACCGTTTTGTGGAATCTCAAAAGATTGCACAAGAGAAGAAATCGGGAACTGGCTAGATAGGGAACACCAACTCAAATGGATGTTGACACAAGGGCACTTCCATACAAAGAGTTTACTGAACAAGGTAGACAAGGATCTCTCAAGCAGGCTATTGAAACTGGGAAAGAGACATTAGAATACAGTGATTGGACCCTGCACTCTGAGGAAAAATCTGCACAAAATGGGCAAAGTTAGTGAACCTATGTGCAGAAAATGTGAACTTGATGATGAAACACCTACTCACATACACTGCTCTTGCGAGAACTTACAAGTACTTAGACGGAAGCACTTTGGAAAGGAATTAATACATCCATTACAACTACTGAAAATCCCTCCAGCCAAACTAGTGGCCTTTATAAAAGATACGAAGCTTCTGGAATGGAAGTAGATAACATGGGAAATGGAACAAAGATTCAGTTCAAGTGCCTGGGCTGTTGAGCACAACCCAAATGAATGAATGAATGACTATCTGGATGTCAACGGGAAAGGAAGAAACGTTTCATTAACAGGAAAGGAAAGGCAACTTTTTTACCGACCATAGGACTTGAAATATATGAAAATCGCTTTTCCAATATAACACGCACCCAACATCAAAGCACATCGACCAGAACGGAAAGACACGAAGGAAAGGAATGGGTCCAATGTAGAGGTGGGAAAGCCACTTCTCCATGGTAGGTTAATAAGTGACCATTGTAGAAAAAGTAATAATTATTAAGTGCATACAAAGTAAATTACTAAAAGAACTCACTTCTATAGCCACCATATCCTCCTCCTACAATATTAGCTAATTTGGGAATAATCAAAACCAAACCAAGACCTAGAATAGCTCCCAAAGCAACTCCTCCAATGTCAATTTTCATGGGATTAATGGCGTAACCAACATTACCTCCTGAATATTGGACACCACCATTACCGCTGGATCCATATGAACTTGTTGAAATTGGAATTATACCAAATCTTGATTCTTTGCTGTCCTTTCTTTCCGGTTTTGTAATATTTTGTGTTTTTGAACGATAGTCGGGAATATTTGATTCATAATATCTATTGGTAGGTTCAAATCCCCTAAATTGTTAACATATAGTCAAATTATACAGTGCGAAAATTAATTTATGGAATAAAATAATTTGTGACCTCATTTTATAGAATTTTAATTCAACTAAAGTGACTCAATTATAAATTACATTTAAAAATAAAATAGTATACAATATTTTCTTACCCATCTTGCGAATGGTACATTTTGGGACCACAGACCACTTCACATATTAAAAAAATAAAAATAAACAAAAGTGAGGAATTCATTATTGAAAATTTAATAAATCAACAGATGTCGATGAGATTGTTTATGTAAAGTGCGACAAACTATGACAACTTTAATGTTATATACACACATTTGAAACACCGAGTGAACAAAAACAATTGACAATATGTTTCGTTGTTTCCTATCCTAAATCTTCACTTTCTTTTAAGTAATCTTCAATAATAACGTAATGATTTCATAACAGTGTTAGTAAATATGAAATAATCTTAATGTTTAAAAGAATGAAATTTTAAATCTCAATAGCAATTTCTTTCATCACCTTCCTCAAAACTAGTAGATTTACAGAAGTTGGGAAAGGCTTCGAGCATTCTTTTTGACACTTCTTCACTTTAAAATGTGTCAAAAACTGATGGCCAAGGAGTCTTTTTTATATTAACTGCCTTGTAACAAATTAAAATAAAGGACTTTTTGGCAGACTGTAACTTGTTACACAGAGTGTTACAAATCACTAGGGGTAAATTTTAAAAAGTGTTACTGTCAAAAAATACTAGCAATGTCAATTTTACAGTTTACATAAATGATGAATTAAAACAACTTCTCCCATATTTTTTAATAAAATCTGAAAAATATTTCTGCGAGTATCATCAAAAATAGTAAATCCTCAATAATTTTCACCTATAACTTGATAATTATGAACATAAACAATATTCCATTATCATAAACTCAGGATTTAGTTTATTTATATCAACCAAATATTATTTATTGTGGTTTTTATTGTCAAGACACGATTAAAACAATAACATATAACTATTTTACAAATATTGATAAGAATTTATACAGTGTGTACATAAAGTAACGTAATTTGCTAATATTTCGATTTCCGTTAGGTTTACAAAAAAAGTTGAATGAGCAAACAAACAAATAAAATTTACGTCGACATTAGTTAAGAAATACGTTAATGACGTCATAATTCCGTCTCATCTATTTCATGAGAGCAAGATAAAGTGTGACAATGTATGACGTAACGGCAAAAAAGGATGGTTGAACAAAATATACCACTTATTTTTTTTCATTATAAAAAATTTAAATTGTAAATCAGCTAACATTCAACTACTGTCATCTGCCTAGGGATTTTAAGGAAAATAAAGCTAATTTTGGTTTCTGTGTGATAAATAAAACGTACTATATAAAAAATATACATATATTGTATAGATATGACAGATGATGAAGTTATTTGTCAATTATTTAAAAAAAGAACATAAAGTCTAATTCCAAATGTTAACGCTTGTCAAATTTAGGATAAACCAATAGAAGAGTTCTATTTAAGGTCAATGTAGCCAACACAATAAATTAAAATTATCGAAATGACATAAGAGATGGAGGTCACTGGAAGGGGTCACCATTTAACTTACTTTTTGTTTCTTTCATATATACTTAATGTTTTATATAATATATATTGTACCCAAAAGATAAAAAGCTCGTTTCAAGTTAGGGAATTTACCACAAAAGTCTGTTAACTGTCAAAGTCAACGTCATAACATTGGCGTCATAGCGTGGTTTTATTTTTATAAACTTTATCCGTTTGTATATATGTCTTTCCAGTGTATTATAATTTAATTTTATCACACAAAACAAATACCAAGCTAAAGCTACGCCTATGACTGACAATGATGACAGTTACCTGTGACATTTGTGGTGAACATTAGAAAGAAAAGCACCCTATATTAAAACGAGCTTTTTATCATTCGGGTACAATATATATATATTGCATAAAACATGGTTTATATCTAAAAAACTGTAAAATTAAGTCAATAGGTGACCCCTTCCAGTGACCCCCATTTCCAATGTCATTTTGATAATTTTATTTTATTGTGTTGGCTAAATTGACATTATAAAGAACTCTTACATTAAAAAATTTAAATTTGAAGAGAAGGGTTATCTAAAAAAAATTGAGAGGGGCTCCGATACAAATAAGTTTGTTTATATTTAAATATTTGGGGAGAAGTCAGAAAAATTATTTTAACAAAAATGCAGAACACAAAATGTTAGAAATCCAGTCAGACTTTAAAATTGTTTTGTCAGAATAAAAAATCAATTGACAAGAAATTTCATTGTAGGAAGAGTTAAAATTTAATGGTATGAAGAGAGTTAAAATTGTAGAGAGAGGAAGAAAAAAACAAGGAAAGTAAATTTTATTTGATAAAAATTTTAATTTAATCTCAAATTATTCAATTCCGAAACAATTCATATTGTGGTATTATCAAAATTATAAATTTTCGGAAATTAATAATATTTTGGACATTTTTTAAAATTAAAATAATAACTTTTGTAGGGAATATAAAGTCATAATAATTATTATTATCTATGATATTTTAACAATAATAAGCCACGTTGAATTTTATACTTCTCGATTGGTAAAACAAATAAATATTATGGAGGTTGTCGAATAATAACCCCCTCCTCCTAAGGATGCTAGTCTATGAGATACAGAGAGTCAAACACTGAGAAAAAAAAGCTATTTATAAAAATTGTAGATAACTTTAAGCTTCAATTGGAACACCCTATATTTTACTGTAAAACTGAAACCCGCTTCACTTCCCTATTACAACAATATGAGGTTAAATTGTAATCTGTTATACAGGGTATTTGAAAAGTTATTACTAATTTTCTATCAAAATATATAGTGATTCTTTCTACACTATAAAGTAACCTTCTTTTATAGGGTTTTTCTCGAACTTCATAATTTCCTAAAAACTCTGTATATTATTGTTTACATTTAATCTGGAGATACATTTTAAGTAGATAATTTATAGATATATCTAAAGACTAAGTAATGTAATTCTTTTATTGTATCATTATAAATTCAATATAAAAAATATTTCTGGACAATTTTATTTAAAAAATTTTTGAACCACAACCTGGGAAGAGTTAGTAGCTGGGGCAGATAAAAAACCAATAACTAAAACTAAATAATATTGATTAAATTAAATTCAATATAATATGTAATGAGAAAAAAAAAGAAATTTACACCTCAATATCAAAGTAATTATCAATAAGTATCTTAAAATTTTCACAATTTTTTCATTAAATAGTGGAATTAATTAGAAACACTTAGTTTCATTTAAAAAAAGTAATATGAGTAGATTCCACAAAGTAAGGGTCCAAACAGTAAATTCAATTACACCTTTAGGTAAATGGGTTAGTAAATTTATACTATTGTTATCGGATTAAAGACTACCTGCTTTGGGTTTTTCTCCTGAATCGATAATGTTGGTGTTAAGTAAAAACGAAATATCTTGGAACGAAGTATACCAACAAGCGAGTGGAATAACTTCAGAATTGGTTCCAAAGGAAGCAAAAATGCATTCCTTTTCGTGGAGAATACTTACTTACTTAAAATGTATCTACTGTTTTTTCTAGATCTATATGCAAAATATAAAAGACAATCCTCCTATAAGGTTTTTTGTGTCTCCTTTGAAATTTGAGTATTTGGAAATTTTCTCGTAAGGGTATCGATTTATTACATTTCTATAACCTATTTTCAAATGTTTTGAAACAACTAATTTTACGTACATTTCTCTGACGATTAAATCATAATTAAATTACGAAGAATTGCTCACTATGAAAAATGTAAACCATTGTTAGAACGCATTTACACCTAAACGAGCACACTATTAAATGTTATTTAAAATCATTTAAAAATTACGTTTTGTTTATATAATTCACTCCCAGGCGGAACCGTACATTCTTTATTAAAATCTTAACGATAATTTTTTTTCTTACTTTCGTATAGGTCGCATTCAAAGACGGGGCATGTCGTATTTTATAAAAATTTCCTCGGCGATTTTTCTTGTGATAATTATTCATTTTTCTTATACGGAGTGTTGGAATACAACTTATGATTTTACGAGTGACAAAATAAATTCGTTTAAAAGCAAAAGTGCACGGCTTTTGAGTTTTGATTCTTCTGATGGTGAAGTTGGGGTAAGCATTTTCAAATACCTTTACATGCCACTTAAAGTAGTAAGTACTGATGTACTGAAATCCACAAATTTAAAAACTAGAAAAATGTATTAAAACATTTTATACTCAAATAAAAAAGGCATTTGGTTTTTTGCGAATAACTCAGAATCTGTAAGAGATAATCAAAATCTGTAGAAAGATTCTCAAAGAAGAGGAAATTTCCAATAAAAAGATTCTAAGTTAAAATATTTTTACTGGAAATTTTCTTCTCTTTGAAAATATTTTTTCAGATTTCAATTATCTCTTATAGTTTCTGAGTTATTCATAAAAAACGAACTCAATTTATTTATTATATATTTTTCAGATTGATTTGGAATTCAGTCTTCCTTTCCTAAAAATCCCAATTCAAAGATCCGTAGATTTTGCCAAAAATGTGGTAGCCAAAGTTAACCTACCTTCCTTGGCTCTTACTGGATTAATAATTTTTATTTCTGTAATTTTCCTACCTGCTGCTGTTGTGTTCATAGGCAAAAAATTGCAAATGTCCGATCAATTTATACATTTCAACAGAAACAGCGAAGCGTACAGAGGTAAGTGATCTAGTTAGTAACTTCTACAGTCATTACAATATTCTAACGAACATCATAAAAATGAGAAATCCACTTTTTCGAAAACAAAAATTTCAAAAATTCTCCACAAACTGTGAAGATCTCCACTCTTCTTTTTGTTGGTAAAAAAATTAATAATGCTCCAGAAACCCTCTAATATATTACTTTTAAGAACCTGGTATACAATAAACTACAAAATTAGAATTTCTGATAGTGCTGGTACTTCATTTTTTACCTTTTTCTTTTTTGCCTTTTCCTTTGCCTCCCTTTCCTTTACCTCCTTTTCCTTTTTTTCCCTTGTCACCTTTACCTTTAGATTTTTTTACTTCGAAATCTTTAGGATCATATTGAGTATCGCAGGTAGCAACATTCCGCTTCTTCTTAAATCTCTCTGGATGAATTATACCTGCCGGAGGAGTGAATTCTATATCTAGCTCGCTATCACTACTTGATTCTGGTGGGTCATCGCAGTGGCATAATTTTGTATCATCATCATCTTAAAAAAAAGGATTCCAAATATAGAAAAAAACTACCTTCGAAGAAGATGCATTAACAAAAATCAAAAATGACTCGAGTATGGACTCACCCTTTTTGGGTCTAGTGATTTTAAACTGCATTGGAGTACACGCCATGTATGGATCTTCGTTTTCAGCCAAAGTTTTTGGATCCTTCAAAGGATTCATGGTAATAAAATAAGTGCCTTCTTTTTTTTGAATTTGCAAAGTCGGTTTCGGTTTGATATGAAGAGATTCAGATGATACACCTCTTCCAAGACCTCTGCCAGCTCCTCTGTAAGGAAATCTTGGAACAGTAAGTTTCCCTAATCCTTTTGCAGTTCTGTGAGCTTGAATCCGTTGGGCTATGGTCTTTTCAATAGCTCCAGGCCGCCAACCTCTTCTTGGCTAAGTAAAGAGTAACTTAGTAGTCAAATTTAATAGCAAAGTTAATAGATATGATAATACCTTCATTCGAAGCATAGGAGTGTATTTATTCCATAACCATCCCATATAAGACGGTACATTCCTCCTGGGAATAACACATTCCCTATGTCCGATCTTCACTCCTGGATATTTGTCACCAATCGAATACACAAATCTTCCTTTATTTTTCCTTTTTTTATTTGTAACATCTGCCTTTACTTCCGCAGTTACTTTAGTTTTTCCATCCTGAAAAAGATATTAAAAATTGGCACCATTATATTCAAGAAAAAATCAATATACCTTCATAACTACTTCTGTTCGAGTTTGAATATTTTCACCAGGTGAATCGGCTTTAGGACATAAAGGATCTGAGCAGGAAGAATTCCGATTTCGACTATTAGTTACATACGGACAATTAGGATTTCCACAAATACCGTCTCCACCGTCGTCTCCTCCGCCACCTCTTCCTCCTTCGCTTTTTCTTTTGATGAAAGGACAACTAGGATTGCCGCAAAAAGTTTCTTCGGTCTTATTATAAGGACATTCGGGGTTATCGCAGCTCACTGTAATATGAAAAATTTATTTTTGAAGCCAACACTCCAGCACCTATTTAGAAAATCGCTGTGAAGTATGCAAAAATAGTGTTCACAATACATCGTTTCGCAAGTAAACAAGTTCTGAACAGCTTTGAACTCCGATACGTTGGATTCAAAACAAAGTATGTTGGTATTGATCTAGTCTGTTCAATGATCGAAAATACTAGTCAAAAGCTATTATTATTTTAAGTACAAACCTTGCTTCCCTTTAACGGCTGGGCAATCGGGATTACTGCAGATGGAGTTCGAACTTTTTTTCTTTGCAAAAGGACATTGTGAGTTGTCGCAAATAGAAGAGCTCTCTGAAGTGTCATTAGCACAAGGACTTCCGTTAGCTTTAGGCTTAGCAAATGGACAATCTGGATTATCGCAAACGCTGTCTTTTTTCTTAGCAAATGGACAATCTGGATTATCGCAAACGCTATCTTTTTTGTTAGCATAAGGACAATCTGGATTACTACAAACGCTATTTTCACTGTCGGATTTTTTAGCATATGGACAATCTGGATTACCACATATACTGCCTTTCTTTTTCTGAGCATATGGGCATTCGGGATTACTACAAATGCTGTTTTTCTCTGGAATTTTCTGGGAGAACGGACAGCCTGGATTGTCGCATACAGTGTTTTTCTTTTGGGCGAATTGGCAGTCTGGATTACTGCAAATACTTACTTCGTTACTAGATTTTTCAGGTTTAAATGGACACGCTGGTGATCCACAAAATTTATCTAGAAATGAAAGCTTTATTATTATTTTAGGAAGTTTAATGTTTCCTTACCAACCTTTCTTCATTTTCATTGGATATTTTGGAGCTGAAGGGCAGCTGGGATTACCGCAATAGTCGGGTACCTTTCGTTCCTTGGGTTGTCTAAAGGGGCAATCCGCATTGTCGCAGATTTCATCTAAAAAAAAATATTGTAGATATCAAACTTTTTAAATATGTTCACCTTACCATCACTCTCTTTTCCTCTGTAAGGACAACCAGGATTATCGCAAATATTTTCATCTTCCTCTGATTCACCTTTTGAATCGCAAGTTGGATTTGGATGGCCTTAAATGCAAAAGTAAAAATAAATACTCCATCTAGATCTACATGTTATGTTTTTGGTGGAATTATATTTACCTTTATTTTTTTGTTCCAAATAAGGACAGGGCGTCAGCCTAAATGGACAAATTGGATTGTTACACGGATTAGGCAAGGCGTAAGGACAATTTATACTTCCACAAGGACCACGCGGCTGTGGTTTAGGCGGTGGGCATTTTATGGCCTTTAGTTCGGGAGGTTGATGGGGACAATTAGGGTTTCTGCACGTTTCCACTGGTAAAGGGTCGGGACAATCCCAGTGAATTGGAGGTAAAGGAGGATCGAGAGGGTATTTGCACTTGGGATGTCCACAAGATTCAGCAACCGGTGCGGGAAGAAACATTAGTTCCAAAGCAGCGTCGTCATCCACCAATCCTACGAATAATTATACTCACAAAACGTCATAACAATGCGGAATGAGCTGTAAATACTAACCTGTTTTATACTTTGCATAAGCACATTTTGCACTACCGCATCCAGCAAGAAATGATTTTTCTGTGTATGGACAAATGTCTTTCTTACATGGAATGTCTTCGCAACTCTCCTCTTTCGGAACTGGAGGTAATTTCACTTTCTTACAATAATCTTTACAATGGTCTTCCACTATATTTTGAGCATACGGACAAGTCACTTCCCCACAAGGACCTGAAAAAACCTCTTATGTTATCAACATGCTACTCAAACGGTTCACGGAAACTCTGACATTTATATTATCCTCTCCATTTGACTATTCAGAGTTTACATTGTTCAACAGTTTCGAGCTAAAGCGCGCAGGGTGTCTATTCACTAAGAAGTGAGAGCTCCTAGGAGAGTAAACTCTTGTTAAGTGCTCATGCGCGCTCTATCGAGTTTACCCAGTAGAATAGGCGCATAAGAGTATGTGAGCTCTTTCTTGGGTTTAGTGAATACGGAATTTGCAATTTTGAAAGAGCAAGAGTTTACTCTCCCAGGCGCTCTCACTTATTAGTGAATAGACACCCAGGAGGTTTTTGTGGCTCGCTATCGAAGCAGCAGGCATTACAGTGCCCATGACAACAGTAACTTTCGGATCAATAAACGTCGTGCAATATTCATGCATAGATATATTGCAAAATATAGTCAGGAAGACCGTTCCTTCAGCTAAGGGGATCATGAGCACACGTTTCCAGAAAGTTGGGTGCCTTGGCATATGGTATAAAATCCTAGAGATCCAAATTTTTATTTTAACTGAAATGTAGGTACATACCCAATGCTTTCTTGTAGGCATTCACGATTTGATCGAACTGATCCATAATTGATTTACATTCAGTAATGGCAGATTTAGGAAAAAATGTTTTTGGCACAGCAGGTGCATCAGCGGAAACTCCACCTCGAAGTCGAATACATTGCTGTTGAATTTGACACTCTTTAAAACTGTATAAAAGTACATCGCACTGGTTCATGAGATTCTCGCAGTTTTTAAGTGCATTTAAATGAGAATCGTTAGTAGAGACTCCACCTCCTCTAAGACGGAGCGTTCTTGATTTATCTGGAAATTAATTTTTTATTAGTTTTATTACTGATACTTTTTAGTATTTACCTTTCTCTGGAACGGGAATTTGATGTTTACAGCAATTGGAACAACTTTTACGCTTTTTCAACTTCGATGGCTTAGGACAACCAACTCTTAATCTTTGACAATAACAACCCAGTTGAGATTTTTCGTATTCATTTTCTACATGATAATGATCAGCTGGAGGGTAGTAAGGTTGATTAGGATCCTTTGGTCTTCTAAAACAACCATATGGTCCATAATGTTCAAAACGACCGTAAGTGTGGCTTAAGCCGTACGTAACTGGAGGCTCTACATTGCTGTAAAGTGTTCCCAAACCTAAAAAGAATATTGTTCATTTCCTTTGTACCTGTATATTGTGTAGTCAATACGTTACCCTGTCCAGTAGCAAGAGGACCTATCCCGTATTCTTTAAATTTAAAAGCTGCAGGACAATCTTTGTGAGTACATAACTTATTATTGATATCTTCTGCTGTTAACATAACTCCTAGAGACTTTTCATCTGCATTCTCACCGTAACGTGTCTGGAATTGAACATTGTTCGCCGAAGGCTGAAAATATCGAAAAATATTTGAACAATTTATCAAGAAAAAATGCACGAGTACAAGCTGACTTACGGTATTTGGTTTTTTTATTTTATCCATAGACACTGTGGCAACAGTTTCCTCATCTCTGGCTGCAGCTTCTGATTTCATCATGTTCAAAAAATCGAAAAACTTATTTTCCGGTGGACGCAGAACCATGGAAACAATGTCATAACCACTTCCGCGACTCATCGTATCTGCTGCTTGACGTTTTAGCGCAGAAGGTGGGGCTAGACAAACCATATCGTCCGTTTCCACAAGCAACGGAGCTATGCTTTGTTTAGGCTCGGCAAATCTGTTGCCAAAAAGCTCTGTCCAAGATAACCTTGGAGTACTCGAAGGGCAAGACAATAATGGGTTGTAAATGCAAGCGATGGGCGTTATAGTCTCAGCATGAAAATTGTACCTACCATAAAAAGGAACTCACTGAAGTTTTACTCTTTATAATGTTTGGAACTTTTACCTTTCACATTTAAATTGTTCATCGGATTTTGCATTCATAAATATGGCGCCGCCTTCATCCAGTAAGCCGAAATACGTTTCCACTACAAGACCCATACAAGACATCTTAATCGTTATATCTACCTTTCCAACTTTTTGTTGATACAAAGATATCATGTCATATTTTCCATCATAACTGACACTTCTAACTAATCCAATATTTTCGAAAATGTCTATCATATTGATAATTTCTTTTTTCCAAGGGAATTTGCATGATCCTACCGTCTTTCGTGATATTCTTAAATCCATTTCTACATCGGTTTTATCCATTGTACGTTTGAGTTGATCGGAATTATGTGGAAATAAATATGTTTTTCCAAAACTGAGTTTAAACTCTCCATTCGGTGGGATTTTATCTTGAAATTATTTGAATTTACTTTTAAAGCGCCGGATGAAAAGTTACAAAGATGGAGCGAAAGAATCTTATATGTATTTCTAATGAGTCGTAGATTTAAAAAAGTCTATAGGTATTTCTTAAGTAAGAACTTTTCTACCGAAGTTAAAATATTACAAAATATTAACAAACTCACCTGATTCCATAGAAGGAATTACAAATTCTTCGAGTGTGATATCTAGAAATAAAAAATCCGAGCACCGAAGGTGAATCATTATATCTTGAAGTTTGGGTACGGGTAGAACAGCAGGGTCAATCTTTATTTTTGAAATCATAAATTCTAACAGGAATAATCTCGGCCCAGTCGACATTTTTTTTTATTTTTGTACGAAATAGATACCTATATCATAATTTAAACACAAAAATTTCAAATACCCTCTGCTCAATTTTGAAAATGTTTGTCGTAGAGTGACATCAATTTGACAACCATCGATTTGATATAATATATTCAAATTATTTCAAGCACATAGCGTAGCATTGCATAGTTCTTAAAGATCGCTCGTAATGGGATGTTAAACTTAAATATTATGTTTTTTGAATGTTAATAGTTAGTGGTGGACAAAATCATAATGGGGAGTCAATTATTTTTGATTTATTTATTTGGTCGATTTGAAAATTCAACTTTTGTAAGATTTAAATAGTTCGCCATTAATGCTGTGACGTACATTACCTAAAAGATAAGTTAGCTACTTAAGGGTTGACATGGGACCACAATTCTGTCGCCTTTTTTTTAAATCGTGATATGTTATATTGCTTTTATAGTGAATGACTTAGCTTAGGAGTTGTTTAAATTTACTTCCGATTTTTTTACGGCTAACACGCATATATAATTATGATCTTCACAGCAATAGTAACTAGTTGTATTCTGTTTATATTTTCTTCTAGCAGCCTCAAACCACAATTTTCGTCTAACTGCTACTGCAGGCACAGTTGCAAACTTTTTACGAGGCGTTGTAACTGTATACAAAACAAGATTTAAATGATATAACATGAAAAATTGTGGAGAAAAACTTACTAAACTAAACTAAAAAAATATGAACAGAATGCTTTTATTTTCTTATAATATTGAAATTTCAAGCTCGTATACACTGTAAACAAAAAACTCATTATAGACTTTGGCAGTTCTTTAAATTTCAAATTCAAATGGCCTTTTTGTAAGTAGCTATTATTTCATAAAACATCTAAATCAGAAAGTGGCTAACTTCATCTTTAAGTATGTGACGTATATATAGTGAAAGTTGCAAACACTTAGAAACTCTTATTTTCCAGCCTGATATCGGTTTAACACCCTATTTTGTTGTTGAAATATTTACTTTGGACAAAAATGGGCGTAAATTGAAATTTAACATTATTTTTTCTGCAGTTTTTTCTACAATTCTATTACGTTACAGATCTTAACCTAGATGCATCACCTTTATGGAAATATGGAACAATATTGGATAAAATATTATTAGAAAACAACATCGATTCAATATCTTGCTTTCAACGAAGTATTTGTTACGTAGTCCACAAATCCAAAATCGATATTATCAACGGAAATGCAAGTAGTATGGATAAAATTATAGATGGTGTTATAAGTAATGAATGGATTTTGGGAAAGATCTATAATACGTCTATTTACGCAGCCGTAAAAAATGGGTTGAATAACGGAAATTGTAATGGTGAATATAGAAGCTGCAAGTTTTCTCAAAAGTTTATCAATACACTAGTGAAAGATGTTATAAACTTCTTAGGAACCTAAGTATCCACTGTGAACGGGAATTTGTTATTAAACACTAATCAGAGCTTGTTTTTTTTTATTAAATTTAAATGTAAAATCTCCTGTATACCTGATCCTGATTATTTTTAAATAGAACAAATGGTTTGTAGCTGAATATGTACAGGACCTCTTCTTCCAGATCCAATCTGGTTTCGTCTTTTTTATTTCCTTCGCTAAATGAAATTTACAGCCATGACATTTCGATATATTATGGCTATAACATGGCTTAAGATTTTTCTATGGAGTAAATTAAGTTGCTTATTTTATTTAAGTTTCCTACATCGTGATATCTGATAGTTGTAGTATGGTTATATAAGCTACATGGTGGATGAAATAGATCATCTAGTTACTGGATAATTCCTAAGATCTACGCCCAGATAAGAAAAAAAGAAGAAGAGAAGAACCTATGATAATATTCGTAACTTTATTTTTAACTTTAAACCCTAACATTAATATAAGTATCAATTAAAAATATTTTCAAATGTCTAAAGCTGCAGCAAGATTAAAATCCCTAAAAAAAGTTACAGAAAAAATTCAACATGGAAAAATAAGCACAAATATACCAGCTGGTATGGCAGCCGCTGGTCCACCACTGGGGCCAATGTTGGGTCAGGTACTATAATATAGTATGTCGATTTAAACCGAATTAATAACGCCAATAAATATTTTTTCTCCCTAGCGCGGTATAAATATAGCAGCATTTTGCAAGGATTTCAATGAAAAAACCAAAGATATAAAAGAAGGTATACCTTTGCCAACTAGAATAACAGTAAACCCAGATAGAAGTTATGAATTAATAATAAATAAGCCTCCGGTAGTTTACTTCCTAAAGCAAGCAGCAGGAATTCAGAGAGCTGCTATGGAGCCAGGTGAGTAATGTATATAAACCTAGCTGGTCAAATAAAAAATAATTGAATAATTTCATTACAGGTAAAGAAATAGGTGGCAAGGTAA
Source organism: Lochmaea crataegi (assembly GCA_947563755.1). Classification (NCBI taxonomy): domain Eukaryota; kingdom Metazoa; phylum Arthropoda; class Insecta; order Coleoptera; family Chrysomelidae; genus Lochmaea; species Lochmaea crataegi. The sequence goes on along the minus strand of OX387435.1, from coordinate 36,109,475 downwards.
CACTTAAACATGTTTATGAAATAGCCAAAATAAAGCAAACAGATCCCACCTTGGAAATTAAAACACTGGAAGAAGTGTGCAAAATGATAGTAGGAATAGCAAAATCGTGTGGTATTGAAGTTGTCAAAGATTTAAATGCTGAAGAATATGGAGAATTTCTAAAACAGAGAAAATTGATAGTGGAACAACAAAAGAAGGAGTTACAAGAAAAGAAAGAAGCTAAAATGTTGAGAACGGGATAGAAAATTAAAACAATTTGTGTTGTAGTGTTTTATTATTTTTAGTTTAAACATAAAATAACTAATTAGTTTTTATAAGTAAACCTACCATTTTCTACAACAAAACTACTGACTAAATAATAACACTATAATCATTATAAAGATCAAAATTAACCAGCTCATCATATTAAGCGAGATAGATGCATTACACAAGTGGGTATTACAAAAACAAGTTATTCTTTCAAATCCATCAGTGTTTAACATTAAACATCCGGTTTTCAATGGATATTTGTCTATATCCCAGGCATCTGTACATCCTCTGTATGTTGTAGCAACTCCCTTAGATTTATTGTAGCTGATGAAACAGAACTGTTCTTGTAGAGGAGGACATTTGAACATCATTCCTAGTTTTATGTCATATCTTGTTAATTTGAAATAATTAAGATCACATTTTGGATAGGTTTCTGTAGATGTTGAGTTGCACTGGTAACAATACAAACCTTTGGCTTTTTCTATATCTGGAGAAAAATGTTCACCACTAATACTATTATAATTTGACTGTAATAATATTATGACATAAACAGTATATATTTTATACATACTTAATCTTTGACAAATGGAAAACAAAGTCAATGATTTTTTATTGGTTTAATATATTTGTCACTGTTCAATAACAACAAATTATTAGCTAGAACATCTGACCAAAAATATATATTATCATCGCTCTTTCTATATAAATTTCTCCAACAATCCTCGCTGTTTGAATCATACAGGGTGTTTAAACCTAATGTCAAAAGGTCCACACAACGCATAGATTTGTCTTTGTAGTTTATAGGTACACCAGGAAAACATTAAAATCAAATAGAAAATATTGTTAGATTTATGTCAATTCTAAAACAAGGTAGCGGAAGGTGCTACATTGCTGCACGACTCATTGAAGTAGCGCAGAAATTTATCAAAGACGACAGAGTGTCAAATTATGACAGATAATGGGAAACATCAACTTTCCAGTTCCATTTGGATGTACAAAAGCCTACAGCAAATAAAAATGGAAATCACTTTAATTCCTCATAAAATTTGTTAATTAAAAAAATGAATAAAACACATTTTACATTTATTTACATCACAATGTAAGATCATCACTTTCATCATAGCTATCGCTACTAATATTAGTGTCACTTGGTACATAACTTGGCATGGACATAAATTTTGTTACAAAATAGTCCTGTAAAAACCAAGGGCTAAATTTGAATAGGGAATGGTAAAACCAATATCTCCAATTTTCATTTTTATAAACAACGCAGGGTTTTTCGTCCAATAGAGTTTTCTCATATTCTACGTATAACCTAAAAATTAAAATTCACATGTATCACGTTATTGTTCTTAGAGTAAATTTATTTCAAGCAACCCCTGCTTAAAATTTAAAAATATGTAAGGAAATTGTTGTTTTAAATAAATACTTACATAGGATCATCAATTTTTATAGGTGACGGCGGTGGTGTAATAAATGACAAATAAATATTGTACTTTTTAAAATAATCACTATAAAATGCGTGCTGTTCTGGAGTAAAATTATCATGCATTTCTTGAACAAACTGAAGCTGTTTTGCCATGATATTACTTTGTAACGTAAAAGAACCTGGTATGAAAGTTATAACATTGACTCCATATTTATTCATTTCAACTCTAAAACCATCACTGAATGCAGATAATGCAGCTTTAGTAGCACCATACACAGATAGACCAGGAAGGGTAGTTTGTGCACAATGACTAGAAACTGTTATTACTCTGCCTATGAAAAAAGTAGAATGTATTAGTGACCAGTACAATATAAAGAGGGGTATAATGTAAAAAGTAATGGGAATTGTTCATTTAAAAATATATTATTAATACCTCCATGAAGCCTGAGAAGTGGACAAAAAGCATTGGTGAACTTTAGAGTTCCCATGAGATTCAGTTCAACCTGTTGATGTATGAGCTTCTCAGTTAACCATTCAAATTCACCAAATACCATAACACCCGCATTATTGATTACAGCATGGAGAGCTAAAAAATGATTACATGTGTTTTGGCTAGCTATAATTTGTATACTGTTGGTACATAATATTTTTTTGACTCAAAGTAGATACATACAATATCCAGAATTCCTGGTTAAAAAATGCTCAATGGTTTGAACAGCTGCATTAACACTAGTAGTGTCAGTTATATCAAGTTGTATTTGAATTATATTTTTTCCATATTTCTGCCGAATTTCTTTGCAGCCTTTGGAGTCCAAACTTAAAAACCCAGCAATTACAGTAAAACCCATATCGACGGTATGTTGTGCTAAGGAAAACCCAAGTCCCGAGTCGCATCCTGTTATACATACAACTTTTTTCTTACTGGACTTTAGTTGTTTGCCATTACTTTTAACATATGCTACACTAACGGTGGTTATTAGAATAATAGTTAAAGTACGTATCGTGTCATATTTATGAAATCCTTTTTTAAGAAGGTACAAGATTCCCAAAACACCGGTTCCTACTGCTGCGTACATTTCGTTTAGTATTTCGAAAGTCAGTAGAGAGTATTTGGACAATATACTCATCTTATTCAAACAAATTTTTTGTAATATTTCCACATTGAATTAGCGTAAATACTTCATCAAATTATAAAACAGTGTAAAATTCATTTCCAAATTTTGCAATTTGCAAGACTTTACAGAATTTAATTCTGTACAAAATCTTAACCCTAAATCAGGGTTGCCACTTGCAGTCATCTTGCAGTCCACTTGTCACTTACTTATTAATGCTTGTCACCGTCATAAAAAAGGGCTGACAAGGACCACTGATGAAGAGAAATTTCAGGACCAATTTGTCATGTTCAGGTCACAGTTATTTATAAATATCTCTTCAAACCAGGTACAATAATTGAATCTAAATATGGATATTAGTAAAAATCATATCTGATTGGTAGTAAGTTATGTTGCTGCACCTGAGTCCTTAGCGCGCACTGTCGATCTTCTTTTATTGATGTGATGTTTTTCTCATAGAAGAATATACAACTATTATCATCTGGTCTTGGCTAAACAAAATTACAGTTACCGCCATAAGTACGTCAATAATCCGACAGATGTCTTGCAGAAACGGTGATTTAACATTATTATATTGAGTTGCCAATCTTGGTTTAATTACCCTTGTATGATGTATGATCACCTCTTTTTGCCTTCAGTTGCCTGTGGATTTGTTTGATCAAGTTTATCGTGCTGAATTTCAAGCAAAGCAGGTACCGCAGTCGCCTACAAATCAATAGGCATCAGAATCGTGACGCGAAAATAATTTATGAGTGCCTCCAACCTTAGAGTCTGTCGAGTTAACACTAACTACCTTAGATAAGGTTGTCACCTTGGTCAACGTCAAATACAGCCGAAAAAAGATTCCTGTAATTTTACTGTTTTTGGTGGCATATTCAAACGTAAAGATATATGGACGCAGGGCTTTGCGGACGACATGTGATTGTCACCAATGGGAAATTCCCAGAGGTGGTTATGAATGTCCTACAGGAAGCACTGGGAATTGTGGAGGAATGGTGCTTTAAAGATAACCATTCTGTTAATCTAAAAAAAACCAAACTAGTTGCTTTTACGAATAGAAGAGTTCTCCCGCAGGGTAGAGTACTGTAGTTCGGAGAAGAACTAGAAATATCCAAAGAAGTTAAATATCTGGGAATGACCCTTTATTCCAAACTGAATTGGAAGGCACACCTGTAAAAAGTTACTACTAGAGCGACTAGGCTTTTCTGGAAACGCAGAAAAGTTATGGGCAAAACCTGGGGAATACGACCTGAGGTGGTTCACTGGCTTTACACAACTGTGATGAAGCCGACGATCACCTATGGATCAATAGTCTGGTGGAGACAGAATTGTCCTCTGCAGTTAATTTATTAACTGCAATCCAAAGACAAGCCCGTCTTAATATTAACGAGACAATGAACAGCACGGGTACGGCATCTAGGGCTTCACACGAGAGCGAGATTTCTCTAGTCACGAAGAAGGGAGACGAGACGAGACTATCACTTCGCACCAGAGCGAGATTTTTCTTGTCTCGAAAAAGCGAGTCGAGACGAGACAAGACATTTTTGAAAATATTATGGGCGAACCGACCGAGAGCCTCGTTTTTGGTCTCGTTACTTTTTTTTATGAAGTTTTTATTAAAAAAATTTCAAAAGGTCTAGATAGAGAACAATACATTTTACAATATATAAAATCTGGTGACCATCTGTAAAATATTTTATTGTAAATTTAAAAAGGTGAGTCTTTCTTTTTTTCTATGTGGAATAAATTGATAGAACAGGTCGGTTTTACCAAAATTAAAGTGACACTTCCTATATCGCCTCAAATATAATAGGGTAGTAAAATTCAGCAGAATGGTTAAGCTCTTGAGATGAATAAAAAAAAATTCTGGTAATCTTCTTAAGGACCAAATAGATATCAACCATTTTTCCTTATTAAACTTATTTACCTAGTAGATTGGTCAGGAGTAATTGTTATGAATGAATTTCCAGTTAAACTTGTTCAATAATTTTGTTAATATTCGTTGAATTCCGTATTTAATCTTTCAAATTGATGACAATTCTATTAAAAAGTGTATCGACATTATAATAGTCTTTATAAAACATCGACAGAATCTTTGAAACATTGGAAAGCTGAATTTAAAGAATATTTAATTTTAGATAGAGTACATGAAAAACAAAATATTTTAGAGTGGTGGAAAGTGCATGAGAAGGTTTTTCCTACACTTTCCAAGATGGCCAAGGATTTATTTAGTATAATGGCTACATCCGTACCTGTTGAATGATTATTTTCTACAGCAGGTATATTATGACAAAATCTCGTACATCGTTGAAAGATGATGTGATGTGCGTTACTATGTTTAAATTCTTGGTAATCGTGTAATTTAAGGGAAAAAATCAAGAGAGTGTAAAATTTAAAAAATCATGTCCTATATGTAAAAATAATTTTGTATAATAGTGTTATATAGTTTAAAAAATTATGTATGGATTTTATTATCAATATTTAGAATTAAGCGAGACGAGACAAACGGTAACGAGACGAAACTTGAACGAGACTCAATTTCTTCGGAATTGACGAGATTTTTGATACTCTCGCGCACTTTCGTCTCGTGTGAAGCCCTAACGGCATCAATGGAAGCCCTTATATTGGACTTTCTCCTTTGGAACTTTTTGTAAGGGCGGAGGCAATGATGGCTTTTCTTAGGCTGAAGTCGGGAGACTTATGGTTCGAGAAGGACACACTGATACAACTCTGGGACTAGACGAACCCATATTTCTAGACTGGTGAAAAACTGCAAAGAATCCCTTAACGGGCTGGCAAGAGTCAACAAAGTGTCTCTAATATGGGTGCCGGCACATGAGGGGATTGTAAGTAATGAAATGGCGGGCCAGTTAGCTGAAGAAGGCTCTAAAGGAGACTTCATAGATCCGGAACCGTTTTGTGGAATCACAAAAGATTGCACAAGAGAAGAAATCGGGAACTGGCTAGATAGGGAACACCAACTCAAATGGAGGTTGACACAAGGGCACCTTCATACCAAGAGTTTACTGAACAAGGTAGACAAAGAACTCTCAACCACGCTATTGAAACAGCTACCGACCTGGTGACTGGACACTGCACCCTGAGGAAACATCTGCACAAAATGGGCAAAGTTAGTGAACGTATGTGCCGAAAATGTGAACTTGATGATGAATCACCTACTCACATACTCTGCTTCTGCGAGAACTTACTAGTACTTAGACGAAAGCACTTTGAGAGAGGAATTAAAAGAACCATTACAACTACTGAGAATCCCTCCAGTCAAACTAGTGGCCTATATAGAAGACAAGAAGCTTCTGGAATGGAAGTAGATAACATGAGAAATAGTACAAAGATTCAGTTCAAGTGCCTGTGCTGATGAGCACAACCCAAATGAATGAATGAATGAATAAACCTAAAGAATTCTATAAATTAATGTCTTATCTTTCGGTGGAGTAGAGGATAGGGAAGTAATAAAAATCCGAAATTCAAATTGTAAAGTTATATTTCTATAAACAAAACATTCTAGTACAATTTGGTCTTGCTTTATTAGTTGACTTTAACGTTAATAATATGTACTATTTGTATCTATGATTAACCAATGATAAACCTGATAAGTCTTATTTTCAATTTTTAACAATTTTTATGGGGAAAATATAATTCTGTATACGAAACAGTATCTACCAAAGTTGGAAAATTATATAATTATTGTTTATACACATTTTCATTTCTTATACAGAATTACAAAACAACAACAACATAAATTATAAATACTATTTGTATGTCAGTACATTCACATATTTTTATTCAAATATCTACAATTTTTTCGACAGATACATTGAGAAATATTCGCTGCTTTCCGACAAGAGTTTCTCAACTCAAAATGTGTCATTTTTCAATAGAAGCAATGGGGTGTTAAACCGATATCTGACTTTTGGTATTTTATTAAAGTTACTATTGCTGTGAAGATCATTTTGATGTAAGTAATTATATATGTGTGCGTAGCCGTAAAAATAAATCGATTTTAAAAAATAAGACGACAAAATTGTGGTCCTATGTCAACCCTTATGTAGCTAACTTCTCTTTTAGGTAATGTACGTCACAGCATAAATGGCGAACTATTTAAATCATCCAAAAGATTTCCAAATCAACATAAAGACCTTGTGACAATAAAAATATTAAAAATAATTGATTCCCCGTTATGATTTTGTCCACCACTTAATATTAACATTGAGAAAACATCATATTTTTGTTAAGTTTAGCAACCCATTGAAATATATGCTTGTGGTCAACGTACCTGTCTAAATATAATGTTCATTCGAGTTAAACACTTTCGTTAATTTAATGTTATTATGCAACAGTTTTCGTTATTCTTAAACCTGGAATATTTCCATAAGCTGCTGTAAAAATGAACAAACTGCATAATGAATTATTGTTGATAAAAAAAATATATAATATAAAAATCTATATACATAGTAAGTCGTAATACATAAAATCTAAATTATTACACGAGTGTTAATAGACAAGTATAAAACCTATAAAAAAAACATTGAGCAGATACTTTATAAATGTACATAAGCAGAATTTCGTTTGATTATAAATATATAAAAACGGTTTATTAAATAAATATATATTAGAAAATTAATTGTATAGTTTTTAGTTGGAACCCATAAAAATAAAAGGTTCTTCGGGAAATAAAAGAGATGTGCTTTATATCAAGAAGATAAAGTCATGGTGTCTGGAATTTAAATACGTTTTCAATAAAACCTACAGTCGAGTGTCTATCAGTGGCAGCTTGTCAGCGAGTGGCACTCTACCAAAATTTATCAAATTGCTTTTCTCCTGCTATGGCTCATATAAAACGTGAAGACTAATACTTTTGTTTCCTAAGTTTTAGACTTGTGTGAAGATTAATAATTGTCGAATATGTATACCTTTAAATTTGAAGCTGTAATTTTTTGTATCGTGGACGAGTCCTTAAAACACGTAACAGTTAGTGTATAAGTGAATTAGGTATCTGTGCAACTGGAAAAATGGCAAGTTTAAGTCGCTGATCACTTGTTCAAATGTTAGTGATCAACCAGTGCATCGATTGTTGTTTAAAGCGTAGATTTCAACCGCCTAAATATGAGGAACATAATATTTAATTACAAAACAGGGACTAGGTCGTTTGCTACTTTTTGGATCAATAAATACGAATGGTTGACTGGACTAGAAAGTTAATCAAAATCAAGTTAGGCTCGATGATATACGATTACTATTGTAATGAAAAATGAGTTGCAAATATGCGGACAAGCATAAAATGACATACTTTCAAATTGTTTACAAGTATTGTATGTAGGTATAAAAATATGTAATATCTGATCTGAACCACCTACGGTCAAACAATTCACGAGCCGTCACTGGTTTCTATGAAATTTCCCGTTAATTTAGAGGGAAATCCTTTCAAAAATGCGACTGCAGTTCTTAATGAGGACATATTTACAACTAACATAAATAAATCAGTTTAAAATTATACGTAAAACGATATAAAATTCTTTTAGTTTTATCTACCACAGTTTGAGAAGGGTTTTCAATATTGTAAAAAATGTATAATTGAAAACTTCACTTATTGCTTAAAAAGATGTGTTATTAAAATAAATAATTACTTATATAAAGAAATAAATCGAATCCAAACGTTTTTTTTGCTATAAATATTGCTTAGGTACATAAATTGAATAACAAGTAACAAATTGTTTTCATGTGAAATAAAATTAATTGACCTTTTCCAAGTACGTCATATTGACCAATTTCTATGACCGGTCAATCTTCAGACTAAACTTCAATATAAACTCAAACCGAAATTCTAGAATGACAGACAGTTTACTGACTATGCCATGTGTTATTTGTAAAGTTTTTATTATTTAAATAAAATATACATTGACATTGTTCTACAAAGTCTGTCTTACAACAACTGACTTACACCACATGTCAAAACACACAAACTTCAACCACAGCTTCTCCAGCACAATATGGCCGGCCTGTCAAAGTCAGGTGTTCTGGAGTGGTCTATAAAACTTTCTGTGCGAATGAAGCAGATCCGAGTCCAATTGGTTCCCGGCCAGACGCGCACGACGCGGATCCGCGTTTTGTACAAAAACAGAGACACAGAGATGATTTATTTGCTTTAGTATTTGTTGAGCACTGGACGTAGGCGTTTACATTTTATAGAGAACTTAGACGGACCATTGTGAAATGTCAATTTTACCTATTAGGTGATACCTATTACCTATTAGGTGATAAACGGAAGTGATAAAGCATCACTCGTAGCAATTGCTTTTTACATTTGTGAGGTTACTAGCGGGGCTGAGTTCGAAAAGTACACTCGAGCGCGTTCTAGCCGTTCGAATACTGTAGGATTATCAGTCGAACGTTACACTATACAGTTCGAAAACTACGTTCTCTCATCGCTCGAGCGTCGCTTTTTCCAACTAAGTATTTTCAAAGTTAACATTCCCCCGACATGCACAGTGTTTTGTTCTTGGTTTTGTTGTTATGTTTTTATACTTTATTGTTACTTTTTGTGTGATTGCAAATTGGCCAAAGACGCAACCACTTTACGCTTCCGATTCATAATTACTATTTTTATAATACTCTAACTTGGATTAATTGTGTTTTGTTTACTTTTCGTCTTTTAGGTTAGGTTATTTAACTGTCACATTAACAGTTCGAAAAGGAATCGCACAAATGTCACACCATGGAATGAGAATGATCTCTCGGAGCGTACTTTTCGAACTCAGTCCTGTGCTCAGATTTCATGGAACATGTTTCGTATGTACGGACCACTTATCATTTGTCAATATTACTTTACCTCTGTTTCTGCAGCTGTCAAAGACATTTGGATGGATGCTTTTTAATTTTTTCCTGTTCAGATAATTTTAATTTACAATAAGCAAACAAAAAATAAATTGAAATGACAAATGACAAGATAATTCACCGAAGTTTCAGGAATATAATATAGTAAATTTTATACCCATTTAGAATAAGACCATCCTTATTTATTATTAATAAATCGGTTGAAACAAAAAATTACCAACAAAAATGAACGTCTAACTAATTTATTAGATGTCACGTTTTTGAAGTTACGTCAAATTTTGATTTCATGTTAATGTCATAACGCAAAATAAGATATAAAAATGCGATATTCTGATGAATCCAAAAAACTTATGCTTAATGTAGTAAACTATTTTCAAAACGATTTAGGATCTCGATTTAAGGCAATTCAAAAAGCGTCCGAAGCACTAAAAGTTCCAGAAAGCACATTATATAATCTTGAAAAACCAAACAGAGCTACAGATTTCGAATTTAGAAGAAATATGTCTGCAAGCGTTTCCCGGAGCAAAACCCGAATTACAAAAAATACCCTGCATTGTTTGAGGGAAGTAATTTATAAAATGTATGCGCGAAAGGATAAAATCACAGTAGAAACTATTTTACGGCAATTTATCGAAGAGTCTCCAGAAACTAAGATTTCCAAAGGTTCGTTATATTTGGGAATTAAAAAAATGGGTTTTCATTTCAAAAAACAGGATGGAAGAAAACATTTATTGGAAATGCCTGCAGTCAGATTAAAAAGAATATTATTTTTGAACAAATACCATGCTGCTAAAAGCGAAAAGCTCTTTACACCTGTTTTTCTGGATGAGACATGGGTTTTTAGTAAAAGCGGGGACAGAAGAATGTGGCAAGATGGTACTAAACACAGTGATTTAAAAATAACTGGAAGTGGGACACGATATGTAATTGTTCATGCCGGTAATAAAAAAGGTTTTGTGGCAAATGCATCGCTTATTTTTAAATGCAATAAAAAAACAGGCGATTACCATGATAACATGAACACCGAAAATTTTGAAAATTGGTTTAAACAGCAACTAATTGTAAACTTGGAAGAACCATCGTTAATTATAATGGATAACGCAACGTATCACAGTCGCCTGGATGAAGAAATCGCAAGAAAAAGTTGGAGTAAAACACGCATGTTAGAATGGCTCAAAAAAAAGAATATTCCTTTTCGAGATCACATTTTAAAGGATGCTGTTTGGAATATAATTGAAAAGCAAGTTTTGCCAGAAAAAAATTATCATTTAGACAAATACGCTGCCGAGCATGGTCATTGTGTTCTCAGGCTACCACCCTATCATTGCCATTTTAATGCCATCGAAATGGTATGGTCAGAAACTAAAAGGCATTATGACCAAGCTATTACGAAAACTGTAAGGTCACCTCTACTGAAGTCTTAAAAGTATGGAATGACGTTGTAAAAAATGTACCGGAGCAACACTGGCAGAATTACATAAATCATACAGAGAAAATTATTTCTGAAGCATGGGAAGTAGAAAACAAACTGGACCTACTAAACATCGAACCTATGGTGATCTCTGTATCCAATGAATCCGATGATGAACTATCACTTTCCGAAAGTTATTCTGATTTAGAAACTAATTAAACTTTGCCTTGAAGATCACGTTGTCTTTTTTTTTAAATCTAGAATTTGTACTTAATCGAACTCTGAATTGCCATATTTTTTTAAGAAAACTATGTATCTAGTTAATAAAACAATGTTTTTAAAATTAGTGCGCTTCTTTTATATTCTTTTATTATGTCAACATCTTTAGAATTTTATGAATTTCATAAAATTAATTTGTATTATTACAAACCGCCACTGATAATATCAAAATTTCAAGTCACTACGCCAATGCAATAAGAAATATGTCAAGCATTTGACATGACAAAGGTCATAACCTAATTTTTTTCATGCGGGTTCAGATGGTTCAAGAAGCCGCATACGTTAAGTTACTAAAACGGCTGGTACCTCTAAATAGGTATTAATTTTACTATATATACGGACCGCCCAGTTGCTAACCAAAGATATATACGGACCAATACTCGATATAAGTTTCTATGTGAAGGTTTTCCTTGATCAGCTGTTTAAAAAAATGATGACGACACTTGGAAACGCTCTTTTGCCAAAAAATTACTATTTTTTCAGGTCATATTAGATTTAAATCATGGTAGGATAGAATTATACCTGATTCGATAATATAGAAGCACTTATTTACCATCAACTCCTGCAATACATTAAAATGCTTACCTACTTGAATTTTTAACAATTACACTTGGAAGATTTCAAATAATTTGAGCGTATTTTAGATTTTGTTTGCTAGTTAAACCAATATTAAATTACAGTCTTTTTAAACTAAGCTTTAGCAGCCCGAGACTATTATATGCACGAGCGAGCGTAGCGAATCGAGGGCAGTTGATAGTTGAGGGCTGCTAAAGCGTTTCCTGCATGTGTGACACACAACTGTTTTTCGCCTACCGAATAAACAAAAACTTTGGCATTCACTGACGTTTAATTAAAAAAATTACGTAAAACGTCAAAGTACTCGAGTGACAGATGATGTCATATCCATACTTTATATTTATTTAAGGTCTGTTCCAGCCGCAATAAGAAACTGTCAGAAACGATCAGAGAATAACTAGTCATAGCAAACAATTTCCTATCACTGATTGCAATGGTCGACTATTCTCTGACCGTTTCTGATTGCGGTTGGATCAGACCCTATTATTTTAATTTGGTTGTGAACTACCTAACCTCTTAAAATTATCTGCCGACCTTAAAATTAGGCTATGGTCCCAAAGTAACTAACCGTAACCACGGTTAACCGCTTCGGTTGACAGAATGAAACTGAAAAATCTGATTGTATTCGGGACACAAAACCAGTGAAAGTACGAAACGAAAATAACATAACCTTAAATATATTCCCAAAACGACCACGGATTTTGTATTTTGTTGTTGTTCCTGATAATAAGATGGGAAGAAATCCTGTTTTTGCAAAAAATCAGTTTAGTTTTTCTCTTAGATGGTCGAATAATCAACAAATAATAAAAATCATAAACAATGCATTACAGATGACAGTCGAAACGAGAAGTAACCGGGCTCCTAAGGCTGGTTACTAGTTAGACAGTTCATTAACCATATTTCAGGAAACCGTGTTCCAAAACTAACCAGATTTTCAGCAACCCCTACTTTATAGTTACTTTTGGGACGGTAAACCGCAAACCAGTTACTTTCGGACCATAACCTTAATGCGATAATAATAATATCAATTGTCAAAAAAATCTTGGAAATTTGCAGCAAATAGGTTCAAATGTAAGAATTTTGTATGCAATTTATATTGCCTGCAAAAAGACTGTAATGTAAGATTAGTTTTAGTTATTAAAATCACAAAAAAAACATGAAACTATTGTCAAAAAGTTTGTCTACCATGTACCATCTTAATAGACAAGAAACAAGGTAAAGTATTTTTTATGTAATTCGTAACATACGTCAGCAAAAAAGTTATCGGCGAGTATACATTACTATAATGTTTTCAGAGTCTTTAAACAATTTATTTGTGAGCACTTATTTGAATTATGTGCGTGAAAGATAATTCGAAACGTGTTTTTTGATATTTTGGAAAAATTCAGCCATTCATTAAATTATATAGGGTGGTCCTTAAGTAATAATTGTAGATAGAAATATAGTAGATTGACAAGATGAAATAAAACAATTTAATTTGAACCTATGTTCAAAACTTGTATGATCATACCTTCACCTGTTTGATAAAGCTACTGTGTTAGCGAAACGTGTCACAAGTTTTGAACATAGGTTCAAAAATAATAATGAAGATTTAAACAAATTGAATTGTATTATTTCATCTTGTTCATTTTAAAATATTGGATATTTTTAGAAGAGGAAGGATTATGATTTGGACAAACTTACTTCAATAAAATGTTTATAATAAGAGAGATACTGGGTGTTAATGGAGACATATTGCTTCTTTATGAAAAAAAAACGGAACATCTATTCAATCTTCAATTTTTAGTATATCCAAGTAAAATCCGATAAATATTTAATTAATAAAATCGAGTTTGAATGGCACAATTCCTCTCACAAATTAAACTAAATTTTTTAAATCTTACCTAGTGAGCGATATATTCTGTTCCTACAAGGCAGCTAATGCTATTGCATATTATGTACATGATTTCGTTTTAGTCAGGAAATGGTCAATAATTCTCCAAAATACTTATTAATCGATAACTTCAAGTCCAATGACGATATTACGACTTGTTCTCACGTTAAAATATTTCTCACTATTAAATTTCATTTGTATTATTTTGTATGTATTGTATATATGTATAGTGAGACCTAAAAGATCTATTGTGTACCCTTTCTTCTACTTAATTCCTGAGGAAAGTTTCAGAGACTAGTATTCCCTATTTCCCGAAGCCATCCTTCAGTTTAGGTAACTATCTACTTCTATCCAGTACTCTCCTGGAATTCTGTAAGTATGAACGTGTATGTTTATTCTTCCATTCCACAGAATCTACCTTCTTCTTGCTCCACTAGTTTGAGCTTTTGAAATGCCCATTCAGGCCAGTCTTTTCATGACGCTTAGTACAGTTTGACTCCGACTCTCCTGACAACAAATGGAGGAACTGAGGTTTGGCATTCGAAGTATAGTAATAAGTTCGGGTCTTGACAAGGAACTTTAGAATAACAGGGGGGTATACACAATAGATCTGCAAATATCGCATATTTATCTTATCTTATCTTACTTGCACCTTACAAGAAACGACAAATGAAATTATAATAGTAAAGTTACCGATACAAGTAGTTTGGGGAAATTTAACTAAAAAAATCATAACTACTTACCGATGCATATTCAATATAGAACATATTTAAGCGTGCTGGAATAATATTTCCAATATACACATAATTCACTTACAAAAATGGAAGCATACCTTGACCTACCCGGTAATCCGGTAAGTTAATACAAATCCTACACATACCTACCAAAGTATAAAACTTTATAGGATTCAATGTTTTTATATTGAATTTAAAATAAATGGAATAGTATTTCGATAAATGTATGATTTTTCCTTACAAGGAAATGACACATATTTGGCTATTGCTAAAGCAAGTCAAACGTAGGAAGAAGTGGAAATTTAACGGGATGTGTAGTAAAAGTATTCAGAGGAAGAGAGATGGATTAACCCGCTGACCATTGCGCACTAGGGAGCGTATTCTCCTAAGTTTGACAAGCTGAATTAAAAATTCTTGTTTTAATGTGAGATCATTGTAGTGGACGTAAAAAAAATAAAAAATATTCCGACAAATACTGATAGTATCACCTCTTAATAATTCTAAAAAGTAAACTTGATGCTTTAGCACAAAGAATAGATAATTTGCAACCAAAATCTTAAATGACATTTGGACACAACTACATGCTAATCACATTATATTTTCTAATCATCAATTAATTCTATTAGTTTTTCGTTAATACTTTCTTATTTTGTTATTTCTAAAGAATATTTACTTATATTATCGCTATTAGATAACGGTATGTGCAAAATTATAAAAAAAAATTGTGAATACCGTTAGATGCAGGTACACCTCTTACAAAAAATATAAAAAACCATCAGATCTTATACGTACGCTATATAAACGCGATCTTCAAACTTTCGCTATCTCTCTCATGTCTGTAATGCCGTTGTCATTTCATCGTGGATAGCTGCCAATTCGTGGATTCTCGAAGCGAGCTGTTGATTTAATGTCAAAAGAATGTGTTTTTGTGATTCGTATGTACTTTGGGCGATTTGTAATTCTGATTGTGTCAAATTGATTGTGCTCTGAAGTTCTTGATTTTCTTTCTGTAACAGCTGAAATAAATAAAAGTATAAATTTCTTATTGTACCCCGTAGATGGCGTTTGTGAATAGATTTTCTCTCTAAACGAATGTTATTTGTCTGCACCCACACACATGTGTTCCTCCCAGAATGCATCACTCTAAACGCAATGCATCTCAGGGAGAACTTCCACAAACCCTCCATCTCATCCGATGGGTCCTCATCGTCGACGCTCGCGTTTTTCGTCCTCAGCCAAATGGCTGCTGGGTGGGATCGGGGGCTGTCTTCTTCTTGGCTGTGTAACCACGGTGGTTATTCCTTCAGCGGTCTTCTAACTTGCATTTGTCTTCCGTTGTGTGTGTTTTTTGCGCTGTCTCTACAAGGGGCGAATCCTTAGCCGACGAACTGACTGCGGCTGAAGACGACCTTATAAAGTGGATCCACTTGTTTTTGCTGTTCTAGTTGAAATCCCGACTCATATTTTTGTGGATGTGCCAGGACTTCTCGTAGGTGGGTCTTCTTTTCTTGAGATTTCTTACATGTAACTTTAGGCCATTAGCTGAGCTAATAGACTTGTCACCTGCTCGAGAATCTGTTGCTTCGTCGGTGTTGTTGTCTTCGTCGTCGTTTTCCATGGCTTTTCGCAGTCCTGATAGTTCGTCCTCCATTTTTCGAATTGTTTTCTTTAGTTCTTCTGACTCTTTCTTTAATTTTTCTGCTCCTTTTGTGGCTTTTTCAACTTCTTTTGCGGCTTCTTCTTCTTTTCTGTTAATCCTATCGATTGTTTCTTTCGCATTTCTCATTATTCTGAAACCTGCTTCGACTGGGTTTTCTTCCTCTTCCTCGTCGGATGATAATTGTTTCCAACTTCTTCCTTGTCTGCTGCTAGCACGGCTGTCGTTTCTTCTCGGCATCTCGATAGTTCCTGTCCTCCATTATCTGTCTGAATCGTACTAAAATCAAATTTGTGCGAAATTTAGGCCTCTTTCTACTTTATAGAATACGCCCTCCATCGGTCAAACTAGAAACTTATTTCCAGATATTTCTCCTGGTCACTTTTACTAAGAATTTTTTTCCTAAAGTTATAAGATTGATATATTTTATATATAGCTGAGAGATCGGGTACACCCGGTATATTTTGCAGCCGATAAGTCAAGTTTATCTTTAATTATCGATCACAATGTATGAAGTGATATACTTACTTGAAGTTCAGTCGATGTATTAGTTGATGAGATCATTTTAATTTCATTATTTTTACATTCCAATTCCGATTCTAATTGTTCTACTCGGATTCTTAAATTCTGAATTTCTTTTCTAAGTTCATCTGCTAAATCTCCGCCACCTTAAAAAAAAAGAAACTGTAAATTTCAAAAAAAAAATAGTTTAATATGTACCGGGTGTCTGATTAGGAGAGGTAACCACTCTGTATCTCAGAAACTATTCATCGTACAGCTTAGAGAAAAAAATTTCTATTACAAACTCGCATTCGAGAAATTGCTGGAAATTATTTTCAAGTTTCTTACTCCACCGCTAGGGGCCGTAGTTGACAATAATAACACAAAAACATCATAATAAACATAATAAATGTACTGTTATAGTACCACAAAATTTAAATATTCGTAATCATTAGATCATTTTACGTAAGTTTGCTCCAGTACTTTTTCCTCTATCTTGTAAAATTACTAGTAGGGGTGAGAGGGAATAATAAAACTGTTATAACTTTTGTTCCGCTTTATGGATTTTGACTTAGTATCATTTGAAAGGGAATTCAATGCCTAATAAAATATTATATCATCGTTTCATTCTAGTGGTTTCAACGGTCGCTAGGTGGCGGCGATTGAACAATTGTTTTGTTTTCAACTTTTTTTGGGAATTATTATGACCTAGGCCATCTAGCAGTGGAGAGCGAAACTTGAAAGTAACTTCCAGCAGTGTCTCGTATGCGAGATTGTAATAGAGATTTTTTACTTTAAGCTGTACGATAAATAGTTTCTGAGATACAGAGGGGTTACCTCTCTTAGTCAGACACCCGGTACATTTCAACTCAAACTATCAATTTTGATATAGAAATAGAGAGTATAAGCAATTACATAATATATAATCTAAAAGGAAGTGAAATAGCAGAAGAACGGGATGAGAAAAAAAAATAACTACAATTGGTCGATTTGACCCATTGTACATAACATAGATGTTTCCAAACCTTTACTATTTTCTAAATCTGTCTGATATTTGGCTTTCATTCTCATATTTTCTTCTTTAAGACTCGCCAATTGCCTTTTCCATTCGTCCACGTTCGCCGTACTTTCCTGAAGGGCGCTAGTTAATCTGGCGTTATTACTTTTCAACGTCGCCAACTCAACTTCCCATTTTCTTGCGTTGGCTGAACTGAAATAGATACATTATAATGTAGCTTGCGTATAAATTAAAATAGATGGTTTCTTTATTAATTGTTTGATAATAAAAAAAATATTGGGAGTTAAATGAAAAACATACGCGCAAAAAATGTGTAACTGATTTCATCTATTCAATATGGCGTATGTGGCGCGACATCTAAGAAATAATTCAAATCGTCTCAGATATTCTTATTTATCCTTGCTAAAACTAGCGAATACCCAATTTTCAAAGCATTAATTTATTAACAAAAATCTATATTATTTTTTTCACTTCAACATCCCGTATCTCAATAAGGAGCAGACTTAGACCCCATTGTTGTTATTTTTGTCTTCTGAAAGTAATGTTACAATTTGGCCTGATTACTTATGAATCACTCTGTATACAGGCTGTTTCACGACGAGCTTACTGAAGACTAATCACACGATTTCTATAAAAATTCGCATAGATGGAGAACAAGTTATGGAAAGTGAACGACAACTTTGTTATTCTAAATGTAATACCTTGTATATAATTAACGGATTCTACATTAAACTTTAATGTCACTTTGAGTAGAAAACCCTATATTTATACTTATCGAGATATTAATTTTTTTAATAAAAAATTGACGTTCATATTGAATATTGTGTGTGAGAACATCCCCAATACCAAATAAAAAACATCTTTTCGGGTTGATTAGTAGGACGATAAAGGTAATTGGTGACATGTCGAAAACTTCTTTTTTTGTATACAGGGTTCGTAAAAAAGTGATGAAAAGTTCAACTTCACAAATTTTGAATTTCTACCAATTTAAATAGAAATTTCCCCCGTGTTCGCTAATTAGTCATTTTTGCGATTTTGTATTTTCAAATTTGAAAATGCCATGCTTTCCGATATTATTGAGCATGGAAATCTACTAATTCGACCTCGTAGATTCCAAAAATCCATATAAAAATTTCAGAGAATGCATAGTTTAGAAAAGTTTTTTTTTAATTTGAACTCCCTTTCGGATCACCCTGTATAAAAGATACAGTATTCCTGATATATAGTAAATTTTATACCCATTTAGAATAAGACCATCCTTATTTATTATTAATAAATCGGTTGAAACAAAAAATTACCAACAAAAATGAACGTCGTAACTAATTTATTAGATGTCACGTTTTTGAAGTTACGTCAAATTTTGATTTCATGTTAATGTCAGATGGTTCAAGAAGCCGCATACGTTAAGTTACTAAAACGGCTGGTACCTCTAAATAGGTATTAATTTTACTATAATAAATCTCGTTTCATTTGTAATTGCATCATACCCAAAAATATCGGAAAGCATGGAATTTGGATTTTGGAATTTTTAAATTTGAAAATTCTATTTTCAAAATCTTTATTATGAACTTTCCAAAATTTTTATATGGATTTATGGAATCTCTAATAGAAATATCCCCCGTGTTCGCGAATTGGTCATTAGCCACTTCCCTATACCCAATCTTAAGCGTTTTTGAGATATTAACACGTAGGCCGTGTTATTTATTCTTCTATTTTAGGAGGCAGACTAATGAAGGTCTGCTATCTGTCAATGTTTTGTTGTCGATCACTTTTGGTATAACCGAAAGTTGTATGTCAAAATATTTTCCATAAATTCGCCATCTATGCCAATTTTTATAGTAGTCTCCAATATGTAGATAGTGTAAGCTCGTCGTGAAACAGGCTGTATATCAATTAAAAGTATACCAAGGCAGTAAAAAATGTGACGTAAGCATCGACAGCACGGGCGTAGACAAGGGGAGGGTTTTGGGGGTTCAACCGACCAACACCCTAAAAGTATTAAACATTCTTAGAATTAAAATAAGAACAGAAATTGCGTCGTAATGAGAAGTTCGCTTGATGAAGGGAAAGGGGGGCCATCAGCGGGTCGGCCAGCTTGTAACCGATCCTTTTTGCAAGTGGAAAAATGCACTAAAAATATAAAGCTCATGCAAAATCAGGATATCACAAACGAAATTCGGAAATCGCAGATAACTTCCTAAAAGTAATGTCTTCTCAGGCTTCTTAAGTCGACGATCAGTTGTCTTCTGAAAGAAAGAGATAGCAAACCGAAATAAACTAATCCCTATCGTAGGAGTAATTTTTTGCAGCAAACAAGGTATACCTTTAAGAGGTAAAACTGATTCGGGACGAATCCGCATTACACCAGAGTCTGAACAACCACTTCAAAAAGATGGTAATTTTCCAGCACTGATGCGGTACGCAGCCGAATCTGGGGATAAAGATCTTTCTGAGCATTTGGTCACTTCTCAGAAGAATGCCCTTTACACGAGCCCTCAAATCCAAAATGAAATAATTGACATTTGTGGTGAAATTATTCAACTTAAGATCATCGGTGAAGTAAAGGAAGCCAAATTTTTTGCGATTCTTGCTGACGACACGACTGATATTGCGCAAGTCTCGCTGTGTTTAGGTGATTTGTTGATTTAAAAGATGTTAAACAACATAACGATAAGGAGATGTTCTTAGAGTATATTCCAACTGTTGACGTGACAGGATCCGGTCTTGCAAATCTCACAATTACATGCTCTGAAAAAGTATGGACTGGCGACTTCGACAATTGCGGAACTAGCCGAGCGTTACACCCATGCTCTATCCCTAAAGAGATGGGAGAATGCAGATTTGCCAGGGTCTCCCTGGGCGACCCTGGGAAGCTGGCGTCGAAGAAACATTTAGCGATGACCAGGAAAAACCTACGCTTACAGTAGGATTTCTTACTGGCCACTGTCAACTAAGGAAACACCTCCAGACTATGGGGCTAGTGGACACACCTCTATGAAGAATGTGTGTACAAGAAGATGAAACTGTCAGGCATGTCTTATGCGAGTGCTCGGAGTTATCGTCAATAAGAGAGTGTGTGTTCGGTGAGGCCTACATCTCTCGATATAAAGGAGATGTCTCCTAGTGACCTGTCCACCTTCCTGGAAAGGACAGGATGGACGATGACCTAGGAGGACCACTCCTCGGGAGGACGTACAATGGGTCACATGTAGCTTAAGTGCTGTGGGCCTAAAATCACCCTCCCCACTCTACAGAACAGAAGTATATACTTGAATGTTCTCATGTGGTTGGTCAAGGTTACGATGGGGCTGCAGCTATGAGTGGGCATTTTCGCGGTGCCCAAGCGTATATTCGTCAAAGAATTGCTCTTTATGTACATTTTAGTGCACACTCTCTCAACCTTGCTATTGCTGACTCATGTTCACAAGTAAAAGTGCGAAAATGCGTTGGGATCGTGCAGTCTGTGCATCTTGGCTCTCATCAACATTCACTATGGGATAGAAATTGATGCGAATTAAGTACTGGATATATTTAAAAAGAAAAACAGAAGATAAATTTTGTAATATTCTGTGTTTCTGTGATATTTTTTATTTAGCTTATAGTTTATACTGTCCCACTGATCGAAAAAGGACTCACCCAATTCCTTCGAGGAGATTTTTTTCTGTATCTATTTTTTAAATCTCTTTAAAATATTTTTCTTAGGGGTTATTTTATGTACTTTTAGTCGTTTTATTTTCTTGAACCCCTCCCTGATACTAAAACCTGGCTACGCCCGTGATCGACAGGTTGAAAATGTAGAACATTAATATCTTGCACGGTATAATTTTACTTAGAACTTAATAACTCACCCGTTAAACGGCAAACTATTTATTTATAGTTACGATAACGTTATTTTCACAAAATGTAAATTGCAAATCCAAGAAAGTTTTATTGCATATCTGATGTCCGTTTTCAACAGTGCTCCGCATCATTATCACAGTTATTATATAACGTAACAGAAGTATAACTTTATTACTACACAAGTTTTCGTAAGCTGCAATTAAAAGTGTTTTGCGATAATCGCGTTTTATAATTTTCTTCGTGTCGATCTTAATTGATTGACATAATTGGATCGACGGAGATTCGCCTTTTGAACGTCTTTTTGTAAATATACAGAGCGTTCATAAAATAATAACGCGTTAAATAAGCAATGTTGATAAGAAAAACCCAAAAAGGGTCGTTTTCAATTATTTAATTTTATTTAATAAAGAAAATCGTACGATTTCATATATTTAGATAAAAAATTATCAAAGGAGTTCGTGGTTGTTGGGTTCAAAATGCCTCAAATAGTTCAATATTAAATCCCAGAATGTCCAAATGACTTTAGTCAACTGCTTAAGATGATAAGTTAGGTTAGGGTGAACGAACACATGAGGGGAAGAGAACAAAAACAACAAATAGAGGAGGAGACAATGCAAGAATGGAAAAAAATATGGGAAGAGGAGAGAGTGAAAGGGGAGTGGACAAGGGTCCTGATTAAAGACCTAAACAGTTGGATAAAGTGCAAACATAGGAAAATGGATTACTTTTTAACGCAAGTTCTGTCGGGACATGGGTCTTTCAGGACGTATACAAAAAAAATAGGGAAAACGGTAGACGACGAGTGTATATATTGTGGGGAGAGGGATGATGCAGAACACACCCTTTTTAGATGTGCACGATGGGATCTACAAAGAAAAGAGGCCGAGAGGAAAGTAGAATGTAAGTTGCAGAAAGAGGACAATGGTGGAAATCGAGGAAAACTGGCAGATAGTGTCAAAGTATATAAGAGAAGAGATGGAGAAGAAGGAAAAATAATAGAGAGAAGGGGCAGAATGAGAAGATGAAGAGATAATGCTATCGTTTTTGATGGTATACCTCTAGGGGTGGTTCCGAAAACGAAAAGTGGAAATGAGGGGACTGGGGTGGTTTTAGTGTGGTCGGCTCTGGTCGGGGACAGCTCCATCTTGTGTGGCTTCCGAGTATTATTGGCACTCGGTTGGGGAGAATCCCACACTCCCGGGAAAAGGTAGAACAAGTACCTGGTGCCTGTGAGCAGGTTTCCACCCATCTAAAAAAAGTTAGGTTACGTTGTCTTATGTCATTTTAATTCCTCCTCTTTACCAAAAAAACGGTTTTTTTCGATCACGAGATATAAATGACACACTTTATGATGGTATAGAAACTAAAACGGTTAATCATCTGTAGAAATTACATTTCTTTTATAATACGTATACGTACACCCAATAACGATTTGTCAGGATGTGTTAATTAAATTTAATTACAGTTAATTATACTATGTTTTTCACAGCACTATATAATTAAATAATAAATTCGCGAAGAGTTTCACCGTTCATCGAAGTAGAGAAAAAAAAATAAAGATATAAAATTAGTGGTACCGCAGATGAGTTTCATTATTGCGTATTTTTTTGTAATGTACAGCAATAGAAACATCATCATGTTTCCAAATTTATCTAAATTTAATTTTAGAAACATTCTACGACCCACGGTTTAAAAGTTATTCTCTAAAAATTTGCTTTAAAAGTTTTTTTCGAAAAATCAAAAGGAATTTTGAAAATTTCACTCTGACAATAGAGCGTTTCCAAGTGATGTCACCCCGTGCCATCTTGTCAGCTGATCACGGACAACCTTCAGAAAGATGGATGGAAATAGTAAAATAGCAAAATATTAACAAATTTCTTTTGAAAAATATAGTTTTTTATAGAAATCTATAAACACTGCTTTTATAAATTATTCATTTCATCAGAATACATTTGACGTCGTTTAATAATCGAACAATAATAAAAAAACTACTTTAGTGCACCCGACCAAAACATTTAAATGAAAAGCTTATTAGCACGATACTGTTAAAATCATGAGAAACAAAATAATCATTATTTCGTATAGCCATACTGCAAATTAGAGAAAGCACATAAGAGGAAGACGAAATACACACGGTACTGTATCCCTCCATTCTAGTTTGTTCATATAAAAACATATCCAGCAATAGTTTTTTCATCAGTTTCGTTCTTTCGTGTATAAAAAAAAACAGAAACATGTACACTACCACTAAAGTGAGTTTTGGTTTATTTTTTATTTCAAATTTTTGTAAGAATCATGTGGAATGTGAAATTAGTATGCATAAAAGTGGAGATTTTAGTGAAAAAAAAATCTGTTAATAGTGCTTTTACAACTATACACGTGTTCATCTCCCTTGCCTACTGTCCAATTTTGTGCACAAGCAATTTTTTTCGAATTTGACTCATTTTTTGAATTAGCCGAAGCAAAATTTTTCCCTATACCGAATTTCAACAGAATTCAACGTAAATTTCAACTTTAATAACTCTTATTTGAATAGTCATTAGGGTTCGGTTTATTTTTCAAATTTTGCTCCACACTTTCAACCGTCTTTAAAAACTAATTCGGACGCTTCGATTCCATATGTGTAGGAGGCAGACTTATTTGAAGGAATGTCATGAAAAACAATTTTTAAACTTCAACCCTGTTTAACTTCGTCGAAAAAGCAAAATATTGTTTTCTATTCAGAGTCATTCTTCATCTATGGAATGTTACGCAAATAATACTCATAGCTATTATGGTTTCGACGTAATAACAATTTCAAAAGGGACATGTCAAATATTTTTTAGAAAATTTCAGTTTTTCAGTACAAAAATCTTAAAATTCAGGTTTATGTCTAAAAATAAGGAAAACATATCAACATTTTGACCCAGTATACGACTGGGTCAAAACCAGATGTTCATTTTTTTACAGATAGAAAAAATACAATTTTTTGAGCAAGCATATTTTACCAAGAAACCTTTCTATGCAAAATTTCATCTAAATCGGTCCAGCCGTTTAGAAGTTCAGTGCGGACTCGATTGCAGCGTAACCTACCGGGACCAATAATTGTTAATCTAAACCTTCCAAACACACATTATTTTGTTAAGTTGTGTACTAAATTTAAGCGCCTACATATAGTGTATTAAATTCTCAAAAGATTCGTAAAATCTATTAAATAACTTCAAATTATTTTCAGTTCTATTTTGCTTTGTCTTGCCTCGCCCTTTCCAGAGCTGGAATTTTGGGAGGTGGGTACGAGGAAAGTTATGGCGGAATTGGCGGTGGACTAGAATTGCACGGAGGATACGAAGGTGGTCATGAGGATGGGGGACACGAAGATTATTATGTAAGTACTTAAAACTAAATCAGTATCCCATCTACACGTAGGTAGGGTGTTCGTGGTTGGAGTGGGGGAGGGATTGGTTAACCTGTCACCTGACGGTGTCTCTAAAGGAAGGAGGTATGAGACGGAGGCTGGAGTGACCCATGGCTCGGTTCTGGGACCGACGCTCTGGAAGTGTGTGTTTGATGAGGTTTGTGGGATAGTATGTGAAGAGGGTTGTGAGCTTACGGTGTAGGGAAGGAGAATTCGTATGTAGGAATCTGCGAAATACCTAGGGGTGTGGTTGGATAGTCAATTATCCTTCAGAACGCACATGTTAAAGGCAGCAGAGAAGGGGAAAGTAAGGGCAGCATGGCTGAAGAGATCGATGTGTAATGTGATAGGGCCGAGAGAGTGGAAGAGGAGGGTAATTTGTAGGACGGTAGAGCAGAGTATGCTGTACGGTGCGGATGTGTGGAGAGAAAGGGCGGGGAGAATGCGAGGGTTAGGCCACTCCTGCGGGTGCAGAGAGGGATACTACTGTCAGTGACTGTTTATTGCTGCCATTCTTTGGCTTTTTATTAGTAATTTGTTTCCAATTTGGCTTGTTTAATGTTAGTGTATTTACAATTTTTTTTCTTTATTAGACTTAATTAGACTTGTTGGTATATTTTGTAAAATCGGTTTAAGTTAAGTTCAAAACAGTTCTATTGAAAATAATGCCATTGGGAGCAGAATCAGTATCCAAGGCTGTAGTTCTATCTGATGAAGGTTATAGTCAACGTCGTATTGCTGGAATACTTGGTGCTGCTCGTGAAACAGTCAGAGATGCCATAAGGCGTTTTCGAGAGACAGGTTCTTACACCAGAAGGCCTGGTCAGGGCCGCCATCGCTGAACTTCAATGAGGGACGATCGTTTTGTTGTGAGCACGATTTTAAGAGATCGGTTATGTACCGCTGTTGAAGCCGGTACTCGTCTTGCTGAGGTTAGAAATGTGGAGGTCAGAGAGAGAACCATAAGAAGGAGGTTGGCAGAAAGGAATCTTATAGCGAGACGCCCTTACCGAGCCCCTCAGCACGATGTCATGTCGCTCGAGTGGTTACGCAATACCTTAACAAAGTTGGCATCAGAACTTTTCCATGGCCAGCACAGAGTCCAGACCTCAATCCAATTGAACACATTTGGGACAACCTAAAAAAGCGAATTCGATCACGAAGACCAGCTCCAACCACTATTCGAGAGCTGAAAACTGCTGCGGTGGAAGAATGGGAAAACATCCAACAAGCTGAGATTCAAGCCATCATGGATACCATTCAACTCAGGCTTAGTGATGAGATCAGGGCAAGAGGGGGTAACACTGGTTACCAAAGTGAATTTTGTTAATAACAATACTAATTTCATGTCTGCTCATTTTATTCAAAAAGTTCAAAATTTCCAAAAACTGTTTTTTTTATTTTCTAAAATTAAACAAAAACTTTCATTTGATTGGTATTTGTTTGCTTTTTCAAGATGTACTTAGACATAAAAAAGTAAAAAAAAATCAAAATTACAAATATGTCCAACTAAATAATAAAACAGTTAATTCTGCAGGTGAGTGTATAATTATAATTCACAAATATTGATTTGTGTACCGTCAATTTTGTTCTCCTACTCATTTCCTTTTTTCTTGTACTATTTTTTATCCGCTAATTTCTATCTGTATTTGTTCTCGGTTTTCCCTTATTCCCATCACTTTTGTCTTGGGCGATAAAAATATGTTATGAAGTTGGACTGGAATTCTTTAAATTTTATAATAATTTTTGATGATTTCAGGAACCACCGAAGTATAAATTCAATTACGCAGTACACGATCCCCATACCGGCGACGAAAAGCAACAATACGAAGAAAGAGACGGCGATCAAGTGAAGGGTAGTTATTCCCTCAAAGAAGCAGACGGTACTACCAGAATCGTCGAATATCAAGCCGATAAACATAACGGATTTAACGCAGTCGTACACAAAGTTGGCGAACCTAAACCACAATTCGAAAATAATTACGGATCCTATGGAGAACATCATTATTGAATTCGATGATATTTGTATCAAAAGTCGTAATTTAGATAAAGGGACATTTTAGCTACAATAACATTTTTCAAAATTCTTATTTGCTACGTAAAGCTGCATTTGTTCAATCTATTTGGTGAATGATATTTCATGTCTGAGGGTGAGATAGAAACCCTACCAAACAGAAGATATCTGAGGCGAATATTTATAGCACTTCGGATCTTCCGAAAGTCCAAGTATTTCCTGTTAAAAAGCCTGTTACACAAAGAAGGTCATGTTTATGTTTAGAATCATTCTCCAGAGGATGTAAAAGGGCCAACCAATCCTGGTAAATTATGCCAGAGGTTTAAATCTCTTCTTGCAGTCTCGGTATTTGATGCTTGTTTGGCAAAACATAATGAGATGCCAATTGCAGGTACTGGCCCGATAAAACTACCTTTCGGCACCCTTCCTTACAAGGGAGTCTGCCTTTTCAGTACCATTTCAGAATGGATAGGGTTACAGACCGGTACCAATTTTGTCATGTAGTTATAGAAATTGTGCTTACATTTTTGAAACTCATTTATATATTTGTTGTTGGTTTCAATCTAAGTTATTCAGGAAATAATCTAGCCGTATACCTACCCCTCGACCTATAAATTTAAATCGATTAAACTCATAGCTCTTGGAATATAATATATGAATATTTCATATAGAAACTGAATAATGGTAGATTGTATACCCTAGAGGAAAGAGCTTTGTATGTAATCCTCAGAGAAATTGCCAATTTCTCTGGTAATTCTATGTAATATTGTCAAGAGCAATAATCAACTGAGCATTAGCATTTCAATGCCAAAAGTATGACTTAAGTCATAAACAATTATTGTATATTTTTGAAATCGTTAATTATAAGCAACTCAATGCTAATAATTTCAGTGTTCATTTGAAAAGGACCCACCCTTAATATTTCAGAAATGCGACATTTAACTTGAGGGGGACACTTTTTAGCGCTAATTTCATAAAAGTTAGGTTCACCCCCTCCCTACTGTATATAACCTTTTAAATTTGGCGTTAAGTATCAAGTCATACCTCATTTAAAAGGTCTGGTAAATCTCTATTCAATCATTTTGTTTTTAATACCAGCCGTCCATTGTTATTTAATCGTTGTTTAAAATTGGCTTTCAACTTTTCGTATGCCCCGTATGGGTATGTTCAGTAGGGAGGGGGTGAATCTGACGTTTATAACATTAGCGCTAAAAAGTGTCCCTCTGGAGAATTCTGAAATATTAAGGTTGGGTCCTTTTCAAACGACCACAGTCTATAAAATTATAGTGTGATCTCATTTATAATCAAAATTTTGTTTTAAAGCAGATGCAGCATATCATTACAAGTAATGAATTATAATATATGTGTTACGACTTTTGATTTCAAATTTTTTTTGTGATAACATTTGTATTGAAGCCTTTCAAATCAATCATTATATAATGTACGAAAGAAAATTTGATTCCCAAGACTTCAACCTACTTATATAAACTGTGTTATGTAAAAGAAGGACGTTTTCGTTTATTTTTGTATAATAAAGAACTTAAATCGCACTCGGACATTCGCTTTAATTTCCAACAAACCTTTGATATAAAAAAATGTTTTTTAAGTTATCATCTACAACTTAAATGGAACAAACATTCAATAAGGAATAAATAATATGCGAAATCTTGTATTGAAATAGTATCGCGTCACCAGGTCAGTAAAGTAATAAAGATGCCTGGGAGTCGCTGACTAATGATTGATAACGGTCCATACCACTTTGTTCGCTAGATAAATATTCAACTATGAGTTTATATGAAAGACGAGATGATAGAATGACTTCAACAAAAAATATAACTCGCAAATAGATTTGACGTTTAAAAACGTTGAGAGACTCCGCGATGCATTTTTTTTCTTTATTTACAGAAGAATAATATCAGAGGCTATATATCCGTATATTATTATTATTTTTTTAATTTACCAGTAATTACAAAAACTAAATACAACTCATAAAAATTTATTTTCGAGATCAAAATCAAACAATCCTCAATTGCAGAGGATTTAAAATAACATAATGTATTAGAAAGTAACAATCTGTTTTCACCATTAATATCAATAATGTTAACAATACTTCAGCAAACAGTAGACTGTAGATAGGAAGTATGGTGAAAATAAAAAAATCGCGCAAAAAGACAGAACGAACAATTATCGACAAAACTCTCTCTCTCTCTCTCTACCTGGTTACTAAATCGGCTAAATTTTTATTCACCTGCCAAACCTAAAATTTATTATATTAATTTAGTAAAACGCAATATTTTAATTGAACGACTGAGGAAACTGCATAAAAAGTATGGGTCGTAAAATTATTTCTACGGTAATAATTTCGTTGTTTCCTTTTCCGCAACGAAGCGTGATTAATGAATATTATTACTACCCGAGATGGCAATAACGAAACAGAAACGTAACGCGTTACTAAAAGTAACGATAACCATTACTATAACACATTACTGCAAAAAGCACTACTTGAAACAGGATTTTTAGGTTTAAAGTGAAAATATTTTTCTCCCCGTGGATTTCGCAATGATAAGAAATAATAAATAATTGTGTAACCACCACACTAACTTTGAAAAATTAACTCAAATTATTTCCAATTCACAGGTAGGCTAATCTCACTGACAGTTAAAAATTATTGTTTTACTCTTCAGCATAGAAGACATACTTATTTTTTAATAGTCACTAGAAATCACAAAAACCATAAAGTTGGCAAATGTTTCATAAAACAAAGGCAGAGTCCACCGCACAACCAAGACAATGCCATATCCATCTGAAACCATGACCTATCCCTTTTGCCCTCTTTTCAATAAAGGGTCAAGGGAGGCCAAAATCATTATAGCTGCCTAGTGTCCAATGAATCCATAAACCACCACTGACCTTTCAATGCACAACAAAACATATTTTTTGTTTATCTTTACAATAATTTCAGAACTATCATCATAATTTCACTAAAGATAAGAACAATCTATAAGTTTACAAGTTTTGGTGAACAACTTTTGCAACTAAGGATATTTAAAGTAAAGTAACTGGATTTTAAACAAAGTAGGAATAAAGGTATCATTAATTGAAAAAAAAACTTACCTTTGTGCTAGTGCCAACTTTAGCCTATCATTCTCATACTTTAATTGTGAGTCAATAGGACTAGTATTATATGTCCCTTTATCCATTTTCACTTGATGACTAGGGCTTTCATTATTTTGTATACCAGAAATTGAATGGCTACGAGGATGTGGTATGTCTTCTTCAGTTTTGTTATTGGCAGCAGGTATCAATGAATTGCCTTGAATAACAAGTTCTCAATATAATTATGACAGTAAATCTTAAAAAACTCAAACAATTTAAAAATCAGATTACTACTATGTAGTAAATAATACAATGTACCTGGTGGTTCTAGTAAATTATCTGTAGATGAATCTGCAGCAGCAGTAGCAGCTCGAGCACTGATTGGACTTGCATTTGCACTTGTAACTG
The DNA here is from genome assembly GCA_947563755.1 of Lochmaea crataegi. Classification (NCBI taxonomy): domain Eukaryota; kingdom Metazoa; phylum Arthropoda; class Insecta; order Coleoptera; family Chrysomelidae; genus Lochmaea; species Lochmaea crataegi. The sequence continues at coordinate 36,079,032 of OX387435.1, read as the reverse complement.
GAGTAACAACTGCTCCTCCATTGGAAGTAGCTTTGCTTATTGCTGTTCTTGTTGCTTCTTTTACTTCATTGAATTTGTCAATAAACTACAACAAAAGTATACAGTGGATACCAAAATAAGACAGATGGAATTGTTATCAAACCTTTTGAAGCTCAGCTTCTGAAGAAAATCCTAAACCATAAACTGTATTAGCCCTAACATCTGACCACTGCCCAAACTTCTGAGAGGTTTTAGTAAAAGTCATATTATGAGTAACTGTACTGTTTATAACGGCCTTCTGACCTTCGACGCTAATAATTCGGTATAAGCTTCTGGAAGAGTCATAAAAAAATGATACACTGACTGCAGAACTAGATGCTGGCATCCAAGATCTCTTAGTTTTCGGATCTATGTGGAAAACGTGAGCTTTACATGTGAAAATAGGTTGTTCACTAAAAAAAACAACTTATTAATACTAATTTGACACAAAAGGAAGTATGTAATTTTCTAATTAATTTAATAGTCCAGTGTAAAAGTTTTTTGAAAACAAATATAAGGCCAATCTACTATAGATAAACAGCTCGACTTACCCCATCGTATCTTTTCCAGAAGTCATTTAATTCAGAAAAAGATAATCAAAACAATTTTTAGAATTTCTGTACCACCTTCTTCCTACAATCTTTCAGAACTGTCAAATTTGTCAGCTTTTTTGTCATATTCTTCTTCTTTTTGATTAAGCTGTCACCAAAATTATTTTTGGCTGCCACCACTATTAGAATAGGAATTTTTAGGAATATTTGAATTGAAACACCTTTTTTGAAATGTCATTTAGAGCAAATACTGATCAAAAGTATTCAAAACAATATTATTTTGTCCAGTCTACTCCACGCAATTTATTATTTTTTTTACATCCACATTATAGAAGCTGGATGTAGAAGTATGAGGATTAGAATATTGTTTAAAATAACGTAGAAGAGGACAACCTTTAATAATCACCCAAAATAAATGTTATTTTGAAAACATTGGTTTTATTTTTTCGTTTTGTTATTTATGATTTTGTGTGGTACTTAATAACAAATAGTTCATCATGGAACAAGATGAAAGAGCCAAAATAAGAGAACAAATATCTAATCTTAGTTTCGAAGCTCTTTTGAAACTAAAAGAACAGGTTGGTTCAAAAACTTTTAGTAAAACAATACATGGTAGTTCATCTATAAAAAATAAATCCAACTTTAAAAGAGCTAATAAAAATAGGCCTAGAGAAGTAAGTTCTAAGGTAAGACCACAAAAGTTAAAGTTGGAGAGTAATTTAGTACATGTTGAAAAAAAACCAATTGCCAGAGATCCTAGATTTGATCCGTTGTGTGGAGAATACGAAGAGAAAACCTTCAAAGCAAATTATAACTTTATAAATGATATACGTTTAAGTGAAAAGCAGCAGCTTGAAGAAGAACTAAAAACATGTTCTGATCCTAAGAAAAAGAAAATAATTAGAAGCTTATTACAAAGAATGGTAAGATTTGAGGAATTTTGGTGTCATATTTTTTATTAAATGTATTCTTCACTTTTCAGAATAACCAATTAAGAGAACAGGAGAGAAAAGATAAAGACAAATTGAAAAAGACACAAAAAGTTTCTGAAATCAAAGAAAAACTTAAGAAAGGAGAAAAACCACAATACAAAAAGAAATGTAAGTTTAAGAAATGATATAAACAAATAAGATAGCAAACTAACCTATATTTTAATTTCAGCTGTTGAAAAATTAGAAAACTTGATTGAAAAGTATGAGGATCTGAAAAAATCTAATAAATTACAAAAACATATTGAGAAAAGATCCAAGAAACTTTCGAGTAAGGAAAAGAAGAACATGGAAAAGTCAAATGTTTAATAGAAGTACATTTTATGATGATATGCAAGTGTCTTTAAAACATGTCCTAGTCACAATCAATATGGATATCCTGCTGTTTGCAAAAAACTAATTTTTTTGATTGATGCATCTTGAAAACAATATAATAAAAATGTAAAACTTCTGTATCTAATAAAGTTTAACATCTGTAACTATTATTTGTCTTATTTATGCTTTTTATGTAGATCTGTATCTGTAGAGTTGGGAGGGTGAGTTTAGGCCACATCTGACCGTCCATCCTGTCCTTTCCAGGAAGGTGGGCAGGTCACTAGGAGATATCTCCTTTATATCGGCAGGTGTAGGCCAGGCCTCACCGAACACACACTCTCTCATTGACGATAACTCCGGGCACACGCATAAGACATATGCCTGACAGTTTCGTCTTCCTGTTCACACATCCTGCATTAAGGTGTGTCCAATATCCCCATTGTATGGAGGTGTTTCCTTAGCTGACAATGGCCAGTCAGAAATCCTACTGTTAAACGTAGGTTTTTCCTGGTAATCGCCAAATATTTCTTCGGCGCCAGCTTCCCAGGGTGATCCTGGCAAAACTGCATCCCATGATTTAATCCCATCTCTTTAGTGATTGAGCATGGGTGTAACGTTTAGCTAGTTCCGCAATTACCGAAGTCGTCAGGCCGTAGGTGTCGCTGGGTCGTAAAAGTCTTAGTCCAGCCGCTTCTCTGGCGAAAGAATCGGTAACCTTCATTCCTATAGAGCCCTTTAACCCACCTCAGAATAATATTGTTATCTACCGAGGCGTTAGCTAAATCTTGATGGCACTCTATATAAATACTAGCCCTGATGTAACACGCTATCTATTAGAGCAGATTATCATATGTTTTTGCCAGAAATTCCTTTTGTGGCAATTTAGATACCATCAGCCAGTTCTGTTTGAGACGCGCTGGTATTTTTCCCATTCCCCACTTAATTCTTAGGATTAGTGATCTAGAGTAGAGACTCCACATTCAGAGCCTTATTTGGTTTTTGAGCCGTGTCTGCCTGTATATGCGTATTGCATTTGCAGCATATCTGACTCCGTATTCTGTTTTATTTGTATTTTGTAGGGTTTGTTAAACACAAACTTGGGTTCAATTGCATCACTGACCTCCTGCAGCAGAGGTAGTGCAGTCAGAGATAATGTAGTGCAGTGAGCGCTTCTCGCAACAGGCTTAGTCTCAATTGACCCATTCCTACCTAAGGGTTTACACGCGCCGTACGCAATCGTAACATATGGCCATCAACGCAACCCCTTTGACGTACAAGTCCAGATAGGGGCCAGACCAGTAATTAACTACAATGCCGAGGTTGGTGTTGTTCTCATGCCTGTGATGTTTAAATAATAAGCCATTCGCTGTATTTGATATAGTTTTTGGATGGCCGCTGCTTGTAGAACCTTCGGTCCCCATGCAATATGGTTCCATACGTTAACATAAGTCTTATGATTGCAGTGTAGATCCAGGTAACCGCGCGTGGTGAAAGACCCCATATATGTGCGTCCCAGCATTCTACTTTGCTCTATATAAGCCTGTTTTGTGCATTTGGAAATATGCGCAATTCTATATGTTGTCCATCTAGCCTCCCTTTCCAGAAATATATGGAGAGGAGGTAGGTCTAGGAGGATTTCCATGGCTGCTGACGGTGTGGTACTGGCACCAGTTATTGCCAGACAAGCCTGTCTCTGTATGCCAGAGAGCTTTGCTTGGGCCGTTCGCTGTAAAGCTTTTGACCACCAAGCAATAGCTCAATATGTGATCATTGGTCCTAACAATCATCACATATATCCAATGGATTTGTTTGGGTCCCAAGCCCCAAGATATTCCACAGATCCTGCGACATATGTGTCCACAAGGATAGTCTGGCCTTATGGATAACTTTTTCCAAGTGAACGTTCCATGTAATAAGTTTTGTATCTAGGATAATCCCCAAATATTTTACTTCCGCTGCAAATCGAATAACCTCACCATTGTAGGAAAGTGGTGGAAGATCCTCCCATTTCCTTTTGCTAGTGAAGGGGACTATTACAGTTTTACCAGGGTTAACAGACGTCCTTTCCCTCTGGCACCAACTGTGGACATCGTCCAACGTCTTTTTGAGGATATTATATGCTACCCCCCAGTAAACCAGAATCGATTGCATAGACGTTTCAAGGAGTTACCGCGGGGATCTGCGACTTCGCAATGTGGATACAAAAAAGAGGCACCAGTAATTATTGGCGAGTGCTTAATGTCCGCAAACGCGCACATCGACAGTAATTACCCAGAACGTCGCGAAGAGTATGTTTTAAACGTTTCACAGACAGCCACAAAGTGATTTCGCAAAGAAGCAGTTTTTTGAAAATGTATTAATAAACAAATAACAATTAAATGCACCTCCCATGGACGTTAGATTAATGTTTAAATTTGTAATTACTGTAGCAACCTTGTAAAAGCATTTCGTTCAACTTTGCCAAATTGATCAAATAAATGTGGATTATAGATTTTTTATGGAATGAATAAATGGAAATGCAATTTAACATTCTTTGACATCCTATTAAATTTCCATGGTAATCAAAACAGCTTTGTATCTGGTATTCCTATAGACTGTACAATTGGAAATTATTGTAGATGCATATTAAGCATTTATGAAGACTGTTTGGTATTACTGGTTAAAACTGGGTCAGGAGGTCTGCAGGTACACTCACTCTCATTTTACCAGAGATGCAAAAATGAGAGTCAGTGTACATGCTGACCTCCTGATCCTGTTTCAACCAGTAATACAAAACACTACAACTGCTTAATATGCTTCCTCAATAATTTCCAATTATAGTCTATAGGAATACCTGATATAAAAGCTGTTTCCATTAACATAAAGTAAAACTTGGCCATTTGGTTACAGCTTTTGAGAAATATATAAAATCTATACAAACTTGCTCTTCATATAAAAAATATTTAATTTCAATGCAGACCCTAATTTTATAATATTATCATCAATAAACATTTTAAAGATTTCAATAGGGCTTTTCAAGAAACTGACAAAAAATGAGTATAATATATACATTATATCTTATTACATGTTTGGTTAGTGGTAAATTCGATAATCATATAAAAACAAAAAATGCATTTCATCTTCTAAGTAGTTACTCGAAAGCGAACGCCCGCCTCATCGTCCATGCTCTGCTTCAAAATAAATCACAATTATGGCAATCAGAAGTAAACTTCACATGCGATACTTACTTATATGTTACACTAGGTCATGAAAGGTTAATTTTTATTGGGTATAATAAAAAAATGTGAATATCTAAATATTTATTCGAACATAAAAACATAAACACTTTCACATCAATAAATTAAACAAAATTCTTAAAATAAAATTCAAAAACAAAATTTGGCAGCCACCCAAACAAACCTGAAATGAAAAGTTGGGGGTAAGTTACTGTACTCTTATTTCTTTATGTAAAAAAAGAGAGCCAAATCTTGATTCAAGCACCCGAATATGGTCTTGTTTGAAATTGTGAAGTTGGGGTGGGTGTGGAAATTGTGATGTGGTGTGTGGTAAAACAAAACCTAGTGGAATGAAAACTCATTGGAAATATTCTTAAATAATAAACAGTAGATTTTTGACCAAATATTGAGCTGCTATTCCCGATAACTTGGCTATGGAATAATTATTTGTAAAACAGTTGTCACAATGACTCATTTAGTAGTACGAGTGCAGGTTGCACAACGAACGGCGATGGGGTGGGTTGCGCAAAGCATGAGTACTACAAAAAGTCACTTTGACACAAGTTTTACACACTATTTTTTAGAATTCGCATTAATTGAATTTTTTAAATAAAATAAAATTAGTTTAGTGTTTTTCGTGTTCATTATTATGTTGCTACTGAAGTGACATGTGTCAGATGTATAAAATTTGAATATCAAATTTCAAGTCATAATTTCACTTATCCTAAAATTGACAATAAAATGCCAAATAAAAATAAATACAATAACCATCTGTGTGACACTTAACATAACAAAAAAAGTGTTCAAAGAGATTTCATGGTGGCACTGTAAACAACAATGTTATAATGGAATATTTTATAGGGGAATAATAAAAAACATTATAATTCAAAGAAATTGTGAAAATTTAATTGATGTGTTGAAAAAAAGAGTATGCATTATTATGAGATGTTATTTGAAACGCTAACTGAGACGTTTGAAACATGAAATTATCGTAATTTATAGAACTTCAATCAAGACCGTAATTTAAATGAAAAACAAACTACAAAATATTATTATGTGCATTCATACTTACTCAGCCATTCATTTTTTTTGGGTTCGCTCCCTCCTCTGCTTGGCATGTCTCAACCAGTCTTTGATGTGCATTTCAAATTCTTTTTTACTGATCTGGAACTGCCTTATTATGGCACCTATGAATACAGAAATATGTTTATCTCAAACAGGTTAACCAATATTTTATTAATTTATTAACATTATTGAATGGCTGTTTCCTATACCTCAAATTTATTAAGTAGACCTCAAAAAAAAAAACAATTGATGGCAAAATATAATTCTTATGACCCTAGCAGAATTCGAACGTTCTAGTAAGAGAATAGTTCACCAAACTGCCATTGTTCGCTTTGTCCGCCAATAAGGAAGAACAATGTATTAAATTATTCAGTAGAAGTAAAAAATATTAGCACATTTACTTTTCTGCTGTAAAAATAGTTTTCCCTTTCACATATTTTTAATATTATGCTCATTGCTCTTTAAAAAAATAAAACACAAAGAAAGAATATGAAGTACCCATCCATGACAAAATATTTCCTCAATTTCAATGAGATTTCTAACAGGTTTATCTTGATGCATTAATTAACTGTATGTATGTATTCTCATATCTATATCCCAAGTTCAATTGAATTAATTGAGAACTATGCATTTTTTGAATAGTGCTTTGTTAAAGTGAAATGAATTTATTAGCTCTTCAATTGGAAGTATTCTTAATTTATCAGACTATTTAATAGCTTTTGAATCAACCAGGAAATGTGCGTGGAAGATACGAAGTCACTATAATACTTCTTATAGAATTTACTTACTGTATGCGCAATCCATCAGTTTCAATTTTTGCAATTCAAAATTGTGTTTGGCCCCCGTCCAGCTGCATAACTCTGCCAAATCATTTGTCATTAACTTCCTTAGAACTCGTTGTGTGAAATCTTTTCCAGATAAACCTCCAATGGAAAACAAAATATATATCTAAAAAAATATAAATTGTTAATTACAAGATAGATTCCCAAGAAAATGTTATTCTCACCAACGCATCGTTTTGCTTTTTATTTTGTATGAAGTTCTCTAATTGAACCATTTCTTCGATGGACTGGAGTGGTAATTTACTGGATATAACATCTGTATCTTCATTGGTTACAAAAGTCTTTTTATTATATAAAGTCTCCTTCAAATCTCGGACATTCAAGTTCAGCTCACTTATCAACTCAATGAGAATATCAAAATTTCTGCAGCAGTTATGGGTGCTACCTGAAATTTGAAAATCGTGAGACAACACTTGAAATCATTTGGTACTTAATTTACTTCAATTTATTACTTCACTATGATTCCAATAACGAATTTGGATTTCATGAAATTGACAGTAGTAGAAATAGTGACAGACATTTCAAGTGAATATGTATATAATATTCAACAAAAATTACCTGAAGCAGGCTCCACAGTACCAACAGGCATTTCTGGCAAAGTTGCAATAGGTAGTTTCACTGGTCTTTCAGGTAGCTCCACAGACACTAATAGTTCGACAGGTTTTAAAGGTAATTCCACAGTTTTGGCAGGTAGATTCAAATGTCTTGCTGGTATCTCAACAGCACTTGCTGGCAACCCCATTGGTTCCACATGTACATTTGCTACATTATGTGTTGAAATATCACAAATTCTGGGCTCAGAATACCCACTGGAACTGCAGGTAGATTCTGGAGAATCTGCAAAAGGGGGCAAATCTGAATATTGCTTAAAGAAATCGATTTCACCAGAATTAAGATATGGAATCATATTGCAACTAAATACGGAACAGCCTCAAAACAACTTGCCCAATTAATGGGCGAGTTGTTTTGAGGTTGAGGTAATAAATATGTATATAATATAATATATATATATATATATATATATATATATATATATATACATATATACATGTTATAGGCAACTTCTATTAAAAATATGTGTTTCAACTTACCTTCACTTCTATTTGAGTGTGAGGTAAAAGCATTAACCACCCTTTCATGGAAATCCTCAGTTAATGTCGGGGGACTTGGTAATTCTCGATCTGAAAGATTCAGAAAAATGAAACAAAAAAAAAGAAAGTTTTTTAAACTACTCACAGCAGTTATTTTCGCAAATATCCAAGTCATACTGGTCTGGATTGTACTTCTTATTTGGCTTGGGCTGACGAACACCATCTTCATCACTAGTACTACATATCCGAGCTGCTTTTTGTTTTGCTTCCTGGTAGCTTGCTGAAATATATATTTGTGACACATAAAATTCTACCAACAAATGTGTGTTCTCATATAAGGTAAGTCACCGAAAACGAAACCGATGAAAAATTACTTTCAGAAAAAGATTTGTGAAATATTCAATAATATCTATCTTACCACAATAGCATTCAACTTTAATATCATAAAGTTTCCAAGAATCAGGATTTGGTTCCTTTCTTCTGGCAATATATATCCCACTATGGGCTGGCGGCCACCAACATTGTTTGCCATCTTCTATTATCCACGCCTTAGGAACCTCACTAACAGAAAGGTCTTGCGAAGTTGATTCATTCAAAAATTGTACGACAGCATACATTCTGAAAAAAATGACTATTGGTCAATTAACATGTTTTAATATTATTCATATTTAGATATCAAGGTATATAGCACCAAGCACATTTATTAAGAAACATGGAAATATTATTGGATAAACTCTGAAAATAAGTATGAAAAATTCAATTATCAACTCATTGTAATTATAGTATTCATATATGAATAGGTATCCAGACGGAAAATAAAATGTCGAAGAAAACATTTTCATCACGATATGGCTAGAAATAATTAGAAAGTAACTACTCCAATAATATACTTACCAAATGCTTCTGCCTCAAAAATTCAGTGGATTTGGATGTTTTGGTAAAATATAGCAAAGTCCATTAGTGCTGTCCATGGATTAACTGAATGCATATCATTCGGTTTGTCAAGGTCAGCACCATACATTTGCAATGGACATCTTTCACTTCTACTTCTTTTGTTTCATAATGAGTGTTTTCAGAAATACCTTCTATTCCTATGATCTTCGATTTCAAAGGTACATCAAAGGTATTTGTAGTGTTAGAGTAAATGTCACCAAGAAGGCGAATATCAGTAGTTTGCACAATTTTAGTGACTTTCATTATTTGTCCAGTCTTCAATTTAATCATATTATTCGGTGCCTTTTCTTTTATTGAAAAATCTCCTACTAGTGCCAAACCAGGTTTAGATATGACTTCTGGATTGCAGTAATTTAATTGACTGTCAATATGATTCTTCTCAGTTAATCTATTATAAATCTGTTCCAATGGTCTACTGGTGGTTTTTAGTTTTTTCTTTATATTGTACATGAAGTTTTCATACTTGAAAGCACTAAAATCATCCAGACATCCATGTAATCTTACTTCATCTGCAAGATGTACCAAGTTATGTACATTATAGGACATACTTCTCACACCATATAGAGTTGAATAATTCCTTACAAAATACAGCAACAGTTTTTTTGCATACTCAATACGATTCTCAGAAATGTTCCTTTCACATAGAATTCGAATGCCACATGATAACGTCAAGAAATGTATGTACTGTTCCAGAGGTAAAATGCTAGACAAAATACATGGTCCAGTGTACAGAAGAAATTGGCGGAACTCTGTTGCTTTCCACCTCTCCAGCTCTTGAAGAGTCCTGGGACCACGAGCAAATTCAAGTGGCACACTTGACTTTAAATTCAAGAATTCTTTTTCAAATTTGTCAAGTTTAGGTTTACTTAATCTCACATCAACATTTCCTTTAACCCAAAATTGTAAAAGCTTTTTCATTACACCCAAACAAACTAAGTGCATATAATCGAGAGGTATTTGTGAAATCATGCCAATATTTATTTCGATCAGAATAGATATGCCCTTATGATGTTCTTTTTGAAGCTGAAGTTTGAATGAATCATCTGTTCTCAAATTGTTGTTTGTTTCTGGAAATGTGACATGATCTTCGACCCATTCTCCTTTCTGCATACATTTGCTACACCCAAAGTATCCTGAATGGTTCTTAGTACAGGTGACAAATGATTTTGCTGGAGCATCACAAATTATACAACCCAGCACCACAATAATTTTTTTTCCATTATATGTAATACCCATTTCCATAATTTCTTTGGTTTCCCTCACAAACTGCTTCAAGAACATGTTGGAGTCATCGGGTTTTTTATTTGCATGAAAAATTCCAATAGCAAATGGTTCTGTATACAGAGCAACTGCTCTTATTGAACCTAAAATTACCCAAAACTGACTACATGATGATTTGCTTATAGGTAAACCATCAATATTGACATCAAAAGTTATTTTATCTGGAATACCATCTTCAGGATAATATTTGCTTTTCGACAGTTTCAATCCAGTTTCAATGCCTATATGACAATAAAATCCACAATCAATATTAGAAATCGGAATACTTCTTGGTGTTCCTAATAATGTTCTAGCATCTCGTATTTTCACATTGAGTAACTCCTCTTCACCAAGTATATGTAGAAGGTCAGAAAGAGCATTATGAGTTATATTATGGGTTACAGACCAATGTCTTATTTTTTGTAATAAGTTCGATGCGCAATATTCCTTCTGGGAAAAAGGTATTTCATCAGGCATTATGCAGGAAAATGAAGGGCTACTTAAGTGGGATATTTTTGGTTGCTCATTTGGCACATTCTGTTGTTCACATATCGTATTAATTTTGGGTAATATGTTGATACCAATGTCATGATCAGGATTTGCTGTGATATTTTCAACAATGTTATCTTCTTGAGTAACTATATTCTCATTGGAATATGTTGTCATACTTGAACTGCCTTCAACCATTGTTTGGTATGAAAATCGCTTTGAAATGACTTTTTTCTGTTCTTCTAAAATTCGCCTTTTATGTCTATCAGATACTTCACTAAATAGTTTGTGCTTTCTCTCCATATCGAAAATTCTTTCAATGGGATGTGGTTGACTCGTTTTCTAAAACGATTTTTACTCTCAAATAAACTACTTTAATTTTTTACTAGCTATTTGCACCAGCATCATGCATTACAATAGTTGTTTTCTACAAAAGCCTTTATTTAACTTGTCTTGTTTATTTACTTATTTGATATATTAATTAATTTTTTGTTCTACAAACCTCACGGATTCCTTTAATTCTTGAATTAAAACTAACGAACATTAACTGGACATTAGGGCACATCACATTTAAGGTTATGTGTTATATGCCGGTGAGATGGAAATAAGTAGAAAAACTACAATTTACTTTACCCCTGCTTCTATTGTCATTACCATACACCTTACCCAATATTAATAACCTATTTTCAGTTATTTTAAAGATACTTTGCATTGGAAAAGTTGCATCGCGCCATTTTTCATTTAATAAGTAAAAGTAAATATAATTATTTCAAACGATACATAGAAAGTTTCACTTACCTGCGAAATATACAGGACTAATGTTCAGTTGTTCAGTACAAAACAGATATCACAGATTATACGATTTTCAAAACCACATTCCACCATTTATCTGCATTTACCACAAGCACAATGAGAGAGAAGAAAACGACCTATGTATGCCAATGACTGTCACAGATTATTCTGACCAATCAAAAACAGGCGCGGTTAGGATGCGCTAGCGGGAAGGTTTAAAAATACGTGCATCTAATAGATTGATGTTAATTTTGTATATCGACAAAAACACCAATTTTTTAGTATTAAAAAACTAATAAGGTACCTTTATAATTATTTGTGTAGGTACATCACGAAGAATATTTTATGAGAGTGCATACATACTATATTTTCAGTGTTTATACCTATTATATCTTGACAATTTCATGAGTATGACGTCAGCAAACATGACCGAAGTTGTGGAGTGTGTTTCCGTATCTTATCTACCTCAAATTTAAAAAAATGGGGAGTCTATAAAAACCATGCATAATTTCGATAAATTATAGCGAAGGCGGAACCTACATTTAATAAGTTAAATATTCAAATTGAATTTAAGTGCAAATATTATTTGGAGAATAAATAGAGGTACATTATATAGATGCAGAATGATATCGTTAAAGTAATCCACTATTTGGAATTATAAAAAATGTTGTGCGTGGGTATTCTTGAAAAAGTCGCCAAATCATAATCCGTAAGACTTCCTGTGTAATATCTTATTGAAAAGTCAATAAGTATCGCAAACTGAACGTTAATATAAAATAGCCAATGGTATGTAGTATGGTGGTTACATTTTGGAGGTTATAAGCACTTCTCTTGATTGCTTTAATTTGCATTTCCATCGAATTCTGCTTTGCGAAATCACAAGGTTAACATTTTGTGCATATTATTGTCCCCAAAGCGAAGTCGCTGGTACTTATATAATACTACGAAATGATGATCTACGATGAGATATTATATTGAATTCCCCGCGACGTAGTGCGACTTCGCTGGTTGACTGGGCCCTTCCTGACTTGGTCCTTGCCAGGCTGACAAGGTCGTCTGCATACGCTTGCAGTTCTACCCCTCTTCTTTCGAGAGCGCTAAGCAAGTCATCCATCAAGAGTGACCACAGTAATGGAGATAGAAAGCTATTGGCCTCATCCTGAAGAGAAGTAGTGGCTGTTCTATTAGTGAGCATGGCATATATCCAGCCGGTAATGGTTGGTTTAATGCCCTTTCCTGTCAAAGCTGAACCAATGGAGGTCGGTAGTGCATTGTCGAATGCTCCTTCAATGTCAAGAAATATGGCCACCGCAATCTCCTTGTTGTTAAGGGATTGTGTAACGCCAAATCTGTTGATTTGCCAGTTTGATAAGCGTATTGGTGGGTACTCAGGGGGAAGTTATATAAAGCTAGCCGCCTGATGTAGCAATCCAGTACTCTTTAAAGTCCTTTAAGCAGGAAATATGTAAGGCTATAATTGGTCTAACTGATTTAGGGTGTGGGTCTGTCCGGCCCACTTTCGGTATGTAAACCACCACTCTAGCTGCCAACCAACTGGGTGGTATGTAATTCTACGCCAGACTAGCTCTATACAGTCTAATGAGGATGGGTAAAAGTAATTCGGGGGGTTATGTAGATATCAATGATCCAAGAATGGTTTGGTTCTAAAATTAACATAGTTATTATAGGGTCCAGACTGTTTGATATATCTAATAAAATTTTCCCTGTAGACATTTCATCTAAAAAAACAATCACAACGGACATATCAGAATAAGTTTTTCCTAACTAGTGTGAGAAGTGATACTTCTCTGCACGCTACACCGCAGTTGTCCGAACAGAAAGAAGGAAAGGAATGGATCCAACATACTTGTCAGTCTGGTATTTTGTTGTGGAGTGACGAAAACATTTTCTATAATTTTTTTAACTTCAAAATGGATTGTCTGTTATAGAGTTAAGAGTTATAAGTAAATGCGGAAGGCAAATTTGCATAAATGACATCAGCAGATACTCGATTATGGTTTAAATAGATTAAAACTTGAAATTCCCATATTTTACAGAAAGATAAAGAAAAATTTAGATTAAAATAATCATCTATAGTCTAGCTATTTTTATGAATGAGAGAGTATTAAAATAATAAAGCAATTGTAATCCATAGGCGTATCACTTCTTTTAGTAGACAGTTAAAAAATATTTTTAAGTTATACCTGGAGTATTTTCATATGAAATAACATTTGTATACCTAAATATAATAAATATATATCGGGAGTTCACTTATATTTTCACCTAATTAACCTGCTTATAACTTCTAAACAGTTGAAGGTAAAAAACTGCAATATTTCCTAAAATGTTTTATTTTTCCACAAGGTAGGTTAATAACATTGTGTCATACTAGTTATAGGTATATAAGCAGGGTTCTAACTTTTACTTTTAAACAACGTTACGTTCATAAATAATAATTTTAATATAAAAACTCACCACTACTTCTTACAAATCCAAATCGGAATCAGAAGATGAACTGTCGCAACTCTTCTTTAATCGTATGATTTACTGCCTTTTCCCAGTTTTCAGACTTCACATTATTTACAGCCGCGAAAAACAACTGTTTAACATCACTCATTTTAAAAGAATTATTTTTTCTTGAAACTTCTCCCTTTATCTGTGCCCATATTAGTTCAATCGGGTTTAGTTCGCAATGATATATGGTGGTGATCTAACCACCGTGTCATCCCACACAAAGAATACAGTTCTTTTTTCACAGAACCGGGATGGAACTTAATATTCTTTGTATTTAGCCAATTTTGTAAATCTTTTTTTAACCACTTGTTTGTGGGCGATTTTTCTAAAAGTCTCGAGTGATAACTTGCATTATCCATTACTATTATACAGTTCTGAGGAAGAAGATCTCTCATTTGTTCGAACCATTCTTTAAAGACATCAGCAACCATGTCCTCATGGTAGTCACCGGTACGAGTAGATTCAAAAGTCAATAAACCACCTTTAACAAAACCGTTTGAACTGCCGATGTGTACTGCGCTCCTTTCCTGATGGTGGATTTAAACCAGTAGATGAATTATTTAAAAAAGTCTGTCTTCGACTTGTAACAGTTTCATCTTGCCAAAATTTATTTGGTGTATGTCCCTCGTTGATCCATGTTTCATCTATAAATAAAATATATTTCTTCTTTGGTTTCTCATTTCTTTTATAGTCCTTAGGTAATTTCTTCTCCATACCACAATATCGCTTCTTTCTATTAAAATAGAGAGTCTGGAATGCTTTTTCCAGCGAAAAACTATTTCTTTTAAAAGTTTCCATAGTGTGCTTCTACTCATTTCAGGGTACCTAATCCTTTATCATCTCGAACCGTGACAAGACCTTTGTCTACTGTCGGAAATTCTTTTCTAAAGAAGAACGCGCACTTTCCTTCGAAGTTTTTCTTTCAAATCATTTTCTATTTGAAATTTTGGTTTTTCTGAAGCTTTACGTGCTGTTTGAAACTCGCCACATTTCTCTTCTTTAATAACTCTGTAAATCGTAGATTTCCCAACACCAAGCGTACTACTAATTCCACTGTGTCATCAACACTTTCACATAAATGTTTGTCTGTAAATGATTTAAAACAATTAAATATTAATGTTTTTTTCATTAACTGTTAAAGAACCGATTTTATGGCTTTTACGCAGCCCTTCCAAATTTTTCATAATCACTAGAATTCACAATAGACTGCACACTGCACCTTGCAAGTTGCATCCAAAACGACTTTTAGTAAACTGTTAAGAATCGGTACACAACTTGGACCTCCTTTTACTAACTGGAAAAAACTACAATCGCATTTTCGGTGAAATTTATTGGGAAGGTATTTATCTACTTATAATTCGATTACTGTAAGAATTAAAATAAAACAAAATTTCAAACCTTTATTGGCAAATAGGTACTTATTGAAAATAATCTTATGATTCGGCTATGTAATCTTTAATACACCAAACCTTTTTCTATTGTTCTGTACAGCGTATATGGTTATAAAAGACCAATATAAGACCGAAACCTTGTATTAGCTCAGGTACATTTATGAAAATTTTAGGAAATATCTAATAATATTTAAAATGACTGTACTAAGTTTTGCATTATAATATAATGCAATACTTAATAGTTTATATCAATAAACAAAATATATAGCCTGACTGTATGATATATTTTAATAGAATAAGAGAGAGCTCGTTAATTTATTATTCACAAAAAAATTTCAAATATTGTCTCAACAGGAAAATAATGGTTTTGAACATCCTGTGAGGTGACAAAATACATTAGTCAGCGACCTGTTCAAAAAAAGTTTCAATTTTATTTTTAGCTTTAGTGAATTCGCATCTTCCATTATGAAGAGCCTTCAATTATTAATATTAGTATTTTTGAAAAGTGTGCATTGTTTCAATTTTGATACAGACGTTCCGATAATTTTCAAACAGCCTACGGCTACTAATGAAAAAACTTATTTTGGTTATACAGTGGCTATGTATCCTGGAGTCCCTGGGATAAGTAGTGAATGGTAAGTTTGTTTAAAATCTTAATTTTAATTTTTTTCTTTTGCTGGTAATATATAAAATTCTCTAATCCTTTGGATGCAAAGTTAAACATTCATTCATTTGTCCAGTCACACCCAAAATAGGAATCAAAATAGGTACGCAATCTTCGGAAGTCCTCAAGAGCATTTTTAATAAATTATTATATTAAAGTGTATTTTAATAAAAATAAAATGAGAAGTGCTAAATTTTTATTTTGTGTTGCTCAGGATTCGGATTGGGGCACCAAAAGCTAATGATACAAAATCTGCAATCGCGAACCCAGGAATGGTATACAACTGTAAATTATCTGAAGCATGTAAACCAATTAGTTTTATTAATTGTAAGTTTCGTTAACTATATAATATTATCACCAATTTTAGGCTTTTAACAATAAATAAATTTCTGAAATCATCGTGGCCGTAAATTGTAATAACAAACGACCCCGCAGAGAGAATATGAATAAGTGGTAGAGGTCAAATTTGCCGAAATATTTATAAACATTGTTCTGTTGCCACTATCTTGTAAAATGACTATAAGTATACAGTGTGTATAGATATCGAAGAATAAATATATTATTCTAACGCTTTACAACAAAGTTTTGAAAAATATTTTCCAAAAACAGTGACCGTTCAACTAAGAAGCAACAACTACTTCCCGGAATATATGCTCCGACAGATATTGAACTACACTTCAACGTTGGGGCATACAGCCCCGGAAGTAGTTGTTGCTTCTTAGTTGAACGGTCACTGTTTTTGGAAAATATTTTTCTAAACTTTGTTGTAAAGCGTTAGAATAATATATTTTTCCTCGATATCTATTGTTAACACGCTTTAATAAATACGACAATTTTACAGGAAACTATAATAATACTATACAGTGTGTCTACTTAAGTTGTAACCAGACGGAAAATTTTTTGCAATTACAGCCATTTAGCATGAAAATTCAGGTGATTATTTTTACGTTTTACATTATAAATTAATTGTGTTTATAAATTTCAAAACTGTATTCATAATCTCTTATCTGTAAAAAACATGATAACTTTTCATTTTTCATTTTAACTTTTTATTTTAGAAATGGGAAAATCCATACAAACAATATTTAGTAAATTATTAATCTAATTAAATTTTATTTCAATCTACTAATGCTTCGACATATCCACCTTTTCTTTGTAAACATTTTTTGATGGTTCTTTTCTCAAACTCTTTTATTACTGTCCGTATCATATTTGGAGTAATTTTTTGACATTCTTCAGAAATACTTAATCCTTTCAAAATGGTCGTCGCTGATAAACCTTCTGATTTAAATAACCCCTTACAAAAAGTCAAGGGGAGTTAAATCACCAGACATGGGAGGCCAAAAAATGTCTGAATACCTGTGGATCAACTTGCCACTAAACATATTTTGTTGGAACCAAATTTTCATACGTTCTTGTACCGGAAGTTAGTGCTAAATATCACTTACTTGATTTCCTAATAATTGTAAGTAATGTGCGGCATTTAAGGAATGTCGAAAAAAAAGGTCCAACTAATTTTTTTTTGTAAATACCGCACCTTATGTTCGTTTTAAAGGAATATTGGTTACGACGTTTTATTACAAAATTTGGATTACTATTAGACCACCAGCGACAATTTTGTGATGAAACGGTTCCGTTGGAAGAAAATGTTACCTCATCGGAAAAAATTATACTTTTCGTTAAAAACGGTTCTTCTTCCAACTTTCCTTGAATCAGAGCGCAGAATTCAAATCGAATATCGTAATCTCTTGGTAGTAATGTGTGTAAGAATTGCGGTTTTTTATGACGTTTTAAAATATTTGCCTCTGTATCTTTATTTATCGAAGTATTTGTAATTAAAAAAGCCCTTTCGCGTGATGACATTTTTGGTTCTTCTATGACAGAAAGCATCACTTTAAAATCAGTGTCTTCATTGGCAACCCGTTTTCGGCGTTCATTTTTAAAATTGTTTCTAATACTTCCACTGGTATTGAATTGATTTAATATTTTTGCAACTGTTGAATGCCCAATGTTTCTATGCGGATGTCTATTATTAAAAATATTTGCTGCCCCTCTTTGTGTTTTGTAATTTTCTCCAACAATTAACACAATTTTTTAATGTTATAAATGAAACTAACTCTTTCTAATTAATTCCACTATTTAATGAAAAAATTATGAAAATTATAATCATAATTTTTTCACAAAGTAAGGGTCCAAACAGTAAATTCAAACAAAATTTATATTTTTTCTTCACAACTCAGTAAATTTTCCATTTTTTTTTGTAATTTTATAAATACCAACTTAATGTCGGTGCATCCTAACCAACTCACTCTGTCAAATATTTCATGTCAGTGCCAGAATAATTAATACGGAATGATTAGTAAATAATCACCAAACCTGAATTTTCATGCTAAAGGGCTGTAATTGCATATTTGAATATAACCTTTAATTAAAAATAACTTTACTTTATAACATTATTCTGTATTGTAAAAAATAAAGGTACTTAATTTCTATTTTTTGACAAACCTCGTATATGCCCCAAAAAAATTGATATATGATGGTAGCATTTTCAGTTTTGAACCTTTCAGAACTTTTTATCAAGAATAAATTATTTCATAAAACCAATAATAAACAAGTTTTCCATATGGTTACAACTTAAGACACACTGTATATAATTTGACCTTTCCATAAGCTTTGAACTAATCGCATGGTTATTTTAAAATATTCTTTCGCTGGTATTAAATACTCTGTTTGTTCCTTAGCAATCCAAGATCAAAAAGCTAAATGGGTGGATGGATGGATTGGAGGTACAATGGATGTATCTTATTATTTTAAAAGACACATTGTAAGTAGTGGGTAATGAATTTAACAATAATTTTTATGAACTGAATCAGTCAGAATATAGGTACCCAAATTTTAGCAAAGTCAACTCAGACTGCCGTTTGTTTGAATTTAATATTTAATTAGCGAACGGGTTGTATTTGGTATATTTGGACCTACAAAGACGTTATAAATTCCAATATTGAAGCAATGCTGACGTTATTGTTTTGATTTTCAATTATGTTCATGGCTTAACAAATTTCATAGCTGTTTTCTTTTAGGTATGTGGCTTTCATCAGTACCACGTTATAAAAGGCGATTATCGTACTATGGGTTCATGTTATTGGTCGTTTTTGAATTCAAGCACATTCTATCAAATTGAGCAAATCTTAGATCGAGGTAAAATATTCCATAGTATTTAGTATTGTTATAAACAAAGTTAGAAATCATTATTTTCTCATATACAGATTGCGAAAATCGGGATCTCGCTATCCGACTTATACAAGTACGACAAGGAAAATATGAGCAAAACTACGTGAAAGATAGAGAAGACTTGTTAGCCCAGCGATCAGTCCCCCCTACCAAAACAGTTGGGTGTGTGCTCAGTCCCCTCCTATTTATTTTAACTATTGTGTTGCCAAATGTACTTATCTGTAAAAATTATTCGTAATTTTTGTCTATCGTTGTTTTAAAATTTTCAACGGCATTTCAAGCGGCAACAATGTTAAATACCAATAATTGGTAAATCCAAAGCAGTGTACGGATTTTATTTATTGCAGATTGTAATTTGTCCAAATTTTTTCTTGAACTCCGTTATTTTATTCTTATTTGTGTTGATCTCACTTATTTTTCAAAAGTCAATAATATTACCAATCTCGATTTTCTCCCACTAAATACACCGTTAAACATTCTAAACTGGCAACGCTGCTTCTCTATGTAAAGGACTCTGTTGCCAGATAAAAGTGTTTAATTTTACCTAATAGTGCATGAGCTCGAAAAAAAGTTAATGATAACGAGACAAAAATATCATTTGTACAAATTAATCTGAGCTTCTGGCAACAGCGGTTGAAATAGGGGGGCGATGAACACACGCCCAACTGTTTTGGTAGAGGGGACTGATCGATGAGCTAACAAGTCTTCTCTCTCTTTCACGTAGTTTTGCTCATATTTTCCTTGTCTTACTGGTATAAGTCGGATAGCAAGATCCAGATTTTCGCAATCTGTATGTAGGTATACATACAGACATCTACCCTTTTTACACAATATAGATAGATAGATAAATAGTTTATTGTGCATAAGATATAAATCTTCCCACAAGGGTTCGGTACAAAATTTTAACAAAAGAATTAAAATAATAAAAAAAAATTATGATATACACCTAATTATGATCACAGATATTTTTGTTAATTAAATAAATACTTCAGATAAAAACTAAAGTATACAATATGTTTGTACTTCATGGTAAAGCACCTCAGGTGTAGATTCTGAGACCAAACTAGTACAAATTCAGAGAGTACTCTTACCGGTTCTCGGGTAATCCTACTTGAAATTTATTTAAGGTACTGAAATTAGATAAAGGTAATTTATGAAAGTTAAGAAAAGTAAGTGGGCGCCACCCTGAATAATACTAGCTTATTTGTTATTCACATCAGCATTACAACGACAAATCCTGTAAGATTGGAAGGGAAAATAAACTTTATGAACAACGTTATTAAATTTACAAGTTGTATATTAACTTTTGTTACAAACAATTAAACAAAGGAAAACAATTGACTAGTTTTATTGACGTCGTTGAAGAAGCGATGAAATATATATTTATTACTTTCCTGGAATGATGGTGAGGAGATGGTGTCCTTTTGTCCTTTTTCGGTTACATATCTTGTCCCAGGAAAAGTTCGTCCCAGGTAAAGTTCGGGTCCAGGTAAAGTGCTAAGAACAATACTAGTATCAGGAACAAATTTACCCAATTTAACAAAATCCAGGATGTCTGAAGTATGATCTTACAATATTAAAGAAAATTATTAATTTAATATTACATTGTTAAAGAAAATTATTTGACAACGTGGTTCATACATCCTGTATTTTTAGACAAAAGAAATACTCAAAGAAAGCAAATAAAAAACATAAAATCGAATAACCGATTCTACACCGGTTTGAAATATATTCCAAGATAACATTAAAGAAATATGAAAGACAAAAAAAACCACAAAATCATATCGATATATATATTCCTGGCACTGGAACGACATTGCTACATAATAAAGATAGAAAAGTAGAAAACTATTAAGAAAGGATAGTTATAGTTATACATTTAAGCGAAATAACTTACCATTCAGATGAATGCACTTCTTAAAGATAAGATACGATAAGTTAGAAAGGCTTCAATGGCACATGTTCACGGGAAAGAAGAATGAACCCTCTCCGCCATTCTTTAAATACAGGAAATCATATGAAAGATAACAGACTTACGTCTCATGTTCATGTCAAGCTCAGACGCCTTGACCAGGAAAGGAATTTACATTTCAATAGTGAATTCTTAATTCATATTTAATTAATAAGTGGTAGAAGAAGAGATACGAGGTCGAAGTGGGAATATCAAAATAGAAGTGACTATTTTCACGACAGGCGGAACTCGATCGGCCCGTATAGAAACGTTGATTTCGACTATCGTCGACAGTAAATATATTCAGCCTTGAAACATTTCTCGGTGTTGGGTATGAGAAAGGACTGGCTATTCGCCGCCCATACGATAATTTATTATTAATTAACTGAAGGAAAGTAAAGTAAACGAAATTAACGTTATTTTCGGTTATGTATGGTATAAATATCGCTTCGGTTTTGGAGTGATTGTACTTCAGCTTATTAGTATTTGCCCATTCTGCACATCTTTCCCATATTTCTGACTATTTGCGTTCTATGGACTTTAGTGACTTGCCCGATATTAATATGATTTGGTCATCTTCAAAGGCTTGTATTAAGTCTGTTTCTGTCATCGTCGAGTCCTTGTTTACCAGTCTTCCATTATGAGGAGCCATAATATAGGTCCTAGGCTTGAGCCTTGTGGGCAACCTCTTTCTGACTTGTCCTGTATGTCTTCGGTCTGTATTTGTCTGTCGTGTAAGAAATCTGTGCATAGTCTTTGTATGTTTCTGGGTGTCATTGCATGTCTTAGTCTGTCCATTATCTTAGGCGTCCATGCTGAGTTAAAGGCGTTGATCAAGTCAAGTCTAATTATTGCCGTGTGTAACTTGTCTTTTTTGTTTTTGTCTGTGATGGCTCTGATTGCGTCTATTGTCGAGTGACCCCGTCTAAATCCATATTGATTCTTGTCCAGTTTGTCTTCGTTTTCTAAATAGTGTATTAGTCGTCTGGCTGTCATCTTGTCTAGTATTTTCCCGAGAATTGGGAGAAGGCAGATCGGACGCTTGCCGCCGTTTTTTTTGGGTAGCCATATCTGCCTTCTTCCAACTGCACGGAAATTCTCCTGTATCTGAAGTGTCTTACAGTGAGGTGTCTTACCATCTTTACACAAAAACAGGGATTGATCAAGTTCTGAAAGTGTTATGGGTGATTCCAGAAACTCATTTCCAACGCCAAAGTAACTGATATCAAATTTAACCTTAATTGTAGTTAAGTGGTCGTAAAATGACTTCCCATTCAGCAATTGATATCGGACAATTATTTCTGCGTCTAAATAGGCTTAATGTTTTCCAAAACAATTTACTATTTCTAACTTAAGACAAGGAACAAGGCCAACTCTACTAAAAAAAGTACTTAGAACACATTGTTGAAATAAAAGAAGAGTTCGAATGAGGTCGATATCCGGCTTTTGGAATTTTATTAAAAAAATTTTTAACCGAATATTTTGGCATCTTTCATTACAATTACGTCATATAACTAAAGATAAAGCTAGCATCTTTCTGGTTAGATGTTTTATGAACTAATAGCCAGTTATAAAAAGGCCATTCGAATTTGAAGTTTCCAGAAATGTCAAAGTCTATAATATATATGAGTTTTTTGTTTACAGTTCATAGGAGCTTGACGTTTCAATATTATAAAAAAATAAAAGCATTCTGTTCATATTTTTTTTAGTTAAGTTTAGTTAGTTTTAACCCTTACTCTGTGGAATTACAAACAGACGTTGTGAAACTGGTAATTTTAATATTTACTGTATCTTGTTTTTAAACTAAGAGGAGCGATTTGAATTAACACGTTGAGTACCACCAATGCTTAAGCCAGTTCCTTACGGATGTACCTCAATGGGTAACTTTGGAACGGATTGACATAATTAGATGAAACTTTGACAGAAATGATTAATATAATGTCTACATATGACCTTGAGCCATTATATTGGCCACTGGTGCATTTTAATGAATATAATTTATAAATAAACCAAGATTTTTTTAGAGAAATATCTATTTCACAACAAGTACATACAAATAAAACTTCAAACATATATAATATAATATTTCTAATTTTCTTGTGTGTGCCATTGCTTAAAACATGGGTTAATGCACAAACCCGGACATCTATTGCACCACGTGTTAAAGAAAGACTAGTGTACTTTGTGCAGGTACTGCACGGCCAATATAATGGCCGGGACGTGTTCCCCTTCCCTTTCTATATACCGTACTAATGATTCAAATCTTCTATTTTGTGCTGCAGCAATTCAACGCTCCATTAAAATAGTATAAAATACTGGCCATTATAGTGGCCGCGGCACATTTTTACTACTTTTTGTGGCCATTATAGTGGTCGGTCGAACTCAACGTGTTAAAGTTGGCATTTCTGCTGCCTAGTCCGTTTCACAAAGCTCTTTTGATACAACTGACAATGACATTTGTCAGTTTTGTGTTTATTTATGTAAAAATATTCATTACTACATCACGATTTTAAAAAAGAAGACGACAGAATTATTGTGGTCCTATGTCAACCCCTATGTAGCTTCTCTTTTAGGTAATGTACGTCAAAGCATAAATGGTGAACTATTTAAATCTTCTAAAAGTTGAATTTTCAAATCGACATAAAAACCTTGTAGGAATAAAAATATTAAAAATAATTGATTCCCCATTATGATTTTGTACACCACTAACACTATTAACATTGAGAAAACATCATCCAAACAAAGTATTTTGATGACTATTATTATTTGATAGTATTCTAAGAAATACATATTTTTATGTTTATATTTTTTTCTACATAATTATTCATGTATTAAAATATAGGATTGGGCATTAAAAACTACTCAGGTAGTACTGCATATTATTATGGTCAAGGAGAAGCAGGATTTTCAGCACATTTTCCTGAAGTAAGTGCCTACTCTTCTTTTGTAATACATTTCTAAAACATCTGTTTTAGCTTGAAAATGAATTAATATTAGGCGCACCGGGTGTAGCAAATTGGGCTGGTACACCTATCAGGATTTCAGATGAGGTACTCGAAGATCCCGAACCCAGTAAAAAACGTAGAAAACGAGAAATAATATATTTTAAAACAGTAGAAGTTGCAGAACCGAGTATTTATGACGCTAATGAGTTACATGGTAAGAAATATTCCTTATTTATTATAATACAAGGTTAGTCAGGATATCTTCATAATAATGAGTTTATAACATTTGTGCACCAGTTTTATATACCTCTATCTAGCGGTGGATCGTATTGTGGTGCGATCTTGCGGCGCGTGTCGAAAGTAGGTATGAAATAGAAAAGTGGGTAACCAGAAACTGCAATTAGTGTGCAGCCATCTACATTTCACTCACCTAATAATGTCAATGTCGCCATGTTTCAATTATAGACTAGATATATCATTGTTCCTGTGAAAACCCGAAGCAGACGCACATTGTAAATATACTTGTGATGTAATATTAATAAAATCAACCATTAAATTACCACCGGGCATCATGATTCAAGGTATGTGTCTTAGTTTCTCACAGGAACAATGAAATATCTAATTTATACTTGAAACATGGCAACATTGGCATTATTAGGTGAGTGAAATGTAGATATCTGCACGCTAATTACAGTTTCTGATTATCTACTTTTATACCTCATACCTACTTTCGACACGTGCCGCTAAATCGCACCACAATCGATCCACCTCAGTATGGAGGTATGTAAAACCATATTATGTCATATGATTGATTTTAGGGTACAGCGTAACTTCAGGATACTACTACGGCAAACAACAGCTGTATTACGCAACTGGCGGTCCAAAAGATGAAATTTACAAAGGAACAGTACGTAATTTAATTAAGTGAATATAAAAACTATAACAGAGTCCACAAAATATTTTTTTGCTTGTGAAAAACACCACTGATATATTACACACACTCGTAAGGTCCCCAGTGGGTCCCGGGGCACAAGGGTATTGTAGGCAATGAAAAGGCAGACACCCTAACAAAGCTTGGAATATCAAAATCTGCTGCACGTGGTTGCACATCTCTCAGCAGGGGCCAGATAAGGAAAGTCTTGGGATTACTCACCAGTCACTGTACCCTAAGGCAGCACATGCATACAATTGGCATATATAGGGAGGAACATATCTGTCGATTGTGCATTGAAGAGGAGGAAACAGCCTCTCACATTATCTTCGAATGTGAAGTACTGTCTCATTGGAGAAATAGACTCCTAGGACTAGACTATCCAAGGGAGGATTTCTCCAAGAAGGACCTAGTGAAAAGTCTGTTGAGCCTGATAATTGCTACTGGTCCCTTCACATAAACGGTATAACCAAGAGAACAAAAAGGCTAAAGACTCAACAAGGTTTGATCCTATTGTTTGCATGTTACTTCGTGATCTTTTCCATGAATCTTCACCAATTGGAGTTCGTTCAGAGTACGCGGTTTGGTTATTTAGTTGAATAGCATTTCAATATTTGTGTTGGAAGTATATAGTTTTAATTATATGTTTAAAAGCAAAATCTATAGAAATAATTACCTTTTAGGTAATTACATTTAAATTTCAAGGTAATCAACAAAAAATCTATGCAAAACAAAAAATAATTGGAGAACAATTAGGGGAATCCTTCGGTGGGTGTCTTGCAAGTGGAAAAATAAATAATGACGACTTTGATGATCTTATAATCGGTGCACCTTTTTTTAAAGGAAGTACGTACAACGAGGGCAGAGTTTATATTTTCCTTGGAGCAAAAGTAAGTTAATTATTACACACATTTTAAATACAACAACCAGAATAAAGTGTTTCGAGTTACCCTAAATCAAAAAAATGAAGTAACTTTTTATTTATTGGTACTCTACCTTGTGGTTATAATTGATTTTTGATCATTCTTTTTTTAGGACAATCTGAAGAAATCAACGGTTCTTAATGGCAACAATAAGAATGGGCAATTTGGTACTTCCATAATGTTTATGGGAGATCTGGACAGAGATGGATATGGAGGTAAGCAAAAAAATTTGAACAGCGGAAATTCAATATGAACGTGTATATTTTGTCACTTTAGATGTAGCTATTGGCTCTCCCTATGAAAATGAAAATACAGGTAGTGTTTATATATACAAAGGTAATGCCAATGGACTGGATATGATCCCATGCCAAAAAATTATTGGCAAAGAGATTTATGCAGGCCTTTTAGGTTTTGGTATCACCATTTCCAAGCCTGTGGACATGGATGGAAATAAATTTAAAGGTAAATTCATAATTATTAATTTTCCAGTTGCTTTTTCTTTATGAAAAAACATAATTTTCCGTTTGTAGATGTAGCAATTGGATCCTATTTATCAGGACATGCAGTTTTGCTTAGAAGTCGACCAATTGTAGCTGTTAAATATACTTTTACTGCAATTCCTAAAATCTTACAGATCGATACCAAAATTTTCAACATAAACATTTGCTTTTCATATTCACTGTACAGTGAAGACTCTGTGAGTAAGTATTAATTATTTATTTATTTATCTCCGAAACCTCCCATCCAAATTGTGCTCACAGAAAACACTTTTCATCCTTCTGAACAGGAACGAAATTCTCAGAGGTCAAATCTCCTACCTAAAAGCCAATCCTAACTGTACCGCCCTCCTCAAAAATCCGAGGAACATTTGCCACAATACTTTCCAATTAAAAATCCAAAATGCCATATAGGATATAACAAACTGGTATGAATACCTCTCCTCTCTCAAACTCCTGCCTCCAGGAAGCACCTTCCAGCCAAAAATAACACCACAAACTTCTCCTTTGTCATCTCCAACGTCGACAAAAACATCTCCAACGAAGAAATCTTTGATCTTCTCTCAAAGATCTTCAAATCAACTTCCTAAAATGCTGGAGGATCGTCTCCAAAACCACTAATTCTCCAACCTCCCTAATCAGAGTTATTACTAACTCTGAAACACAACTTCACCAGGCACTTTCCAAAGGAATCTTCCTTTACGGCCGAAACCATCGTAGCGAATTATCGAACGCAAACCCTCTTCCACCCGTCCCAAAATATTTTACACGCTGTACAAACAGGCCACTCCATAACCGAATGTAAA
Organism: Lochmaea crataegi; assembly: GCA_947563755.1. Classification (NCBI taxonomy): domain Eukaryota; kingdom Metazoa; phylum Arthropoda; class Insecta; order Coleoptera; family Chrysomelidae; genus Lochmaea; species Lochmaea crataegi. Next base: position 36,051,598 of record OX387435.1, on the reverse strand, counting down.
GCCAAGCTTTACACCTGCGGGCAGCGGGAAGAAATCATCTTTTCGGAGCAAGAGGACATGTTCAAAAGCATCAGAGACAAGCAGCGTTATTTTGACCAGACAAAGACAGGCAGAAATCGAAGTAGAAATTAAGAAGGTAGAACTTGAGAAAAAAATGCTTACGAAAGAACAGGAATTAGTGGATCTTCAATTGGCAAGACAGCGCAAATTGAAGAAGAAGCCTTCGACAGGGTGTCGGTGAGGAATGGTAAAGGGTCAATGAGGAGTGAGTCAGTTAAAAGTGAAGAGCCAGACATCAGGAACTGGATTGCTGGTGGGGAGAACCTATGAAATAAAGCAGGTGACCTTGTTTTAAAAAATAAAGGAGCAGTATCTTCAGACAAGGTATGTGATTCAGCTTTATTAAGTAAGAGTCTTCATCATTCAGTGTATTCTACTCCAATTGCCAATTCAGATGTTGACCTTACAAAAGTCTTGACGAGACAATCAATACCGCGAGATCTTCCTATATTTTCTGGAGACCCATGTGAATGGCCAAATTTTATTTATCAATTTAGAAATTCTACGGCACTAGGAGGTTATTCAAACGAAGAAAATCAGTCACGTTTGCAAAAGTGTCTTAGAGGCAATGCTAGAAGGGTCGTTCAAGCTTTATTAATTTTCCCAACCAACGTAGAACAAGTAATATCTATCCTACAAAAGCGTTTTGGTGGTCCTGAACAAACTATTTCCATTTTACTTGAGGATATTAAAAAACTAGCACCGGTTAAGGAAGATAAATTAAATTTGCTCATAAACTTCGCAGACGAGGTCAAGATTTTTGTAACCACCATCAAAGCTCTTCAGCAAGATGACTATTTACGTAATCCTCTTTTGTTACAAGAACTAGTGAAGAAACTTCCATTATCGTATCAACTGATTAAACAATGCAGTATCACTCACCGAATATTCAAGAAATTCAAGATCTCAATCACCGAATTACCAAGTTAATTATTCAGAATGAACACGAAAACGTCTTTCATCATGGACAAGAGATAGTAGTCAATAACCTTCGAGAAAAATTTTGGATAATTTCAATCAGGAAAGCTGTCAGAAGTTGCTGGGCGCAGTGTCAGAAATGCAAGAATAGAAATGCGACACCGAACGTTCCTATTATGAGTCAACTTCCCGAATTTCTATTGGAACCAACTATCCGACCATTCATCAAAACAGGAGTAGATTACTTCGGCCTAATAAAAGTTACCGTCAAGAGGAGTCATGAGAAACGTTATGGGGTCATCTTTACATGTATGGTGACACATGCAGTGCACATTGAGATCGCCCATGATCTCTCAACAGACAGTTTTATCCACGTACTCAGACAGTTTGTATGTAGAAGAAGATATCCAGAACAAATCATCAGTGATAATGGCTCAAATTTTAGAGGTGCAGATACAGAGCTGAAGAAAAACATCAACGCCCTAAATCAAACTGACATTGTAAATTTTTGCCCCCTAAAGAAGATCAAATGGACCTTTAATCCCCCAACAGCTCCACATATGGGAGGGGTTTGGGAAAGGATGACTCGATCAATCAAGACACATCTACATGAAGTTTTGACGTCACGGTATCCCCAAGAATATGTTCTACGAACAGTACTAGTTGAAATAGAACATATACTCAATTGCAGACCATTGACTCACAGTTCTACTGATCCTAAAGACCCTGAACCCTTGACACCAAACCATTAATTAATTGGACCATCATATGCTGTTTTACCTTGATACTGATATATTTTGGAAAAGGTGGTCCCGAGAATACCTACTATCCTTGATCAAAAGATCTAAATGGCACCTAGAACATAAAAATATCAAAGTTGACGATGTAGTTCTCATTAGTGACACGAGTAGCCCTAGAAACACCTGGCCTATTGCTACAGTAACGCAAGTTTATCCAGCTAAAGACGGACGTGTGAGAATGGTTGACGTTACTTTACCCAACAAAATGGTTTTACGAAGACCAGTGTCAAGATTATGTGTTTTAGAAGTCAGACAGAACAATACAGACGGAAGAATATGAAGAATGAATGAGAAAACTTTGTAGTAAACCCTTTAGGTTTACTAGGGGGGAAAAATGTTGGCCCGGCATTAACTGAAATCTTTTAGGTAAGAAATCAACGCAATAACGTCTGAAACAACTGCAAGGTCTAGTTCAATAAAGCGGTTTCAAGTTGACTTCCGTGCCTATAATGTCAACTAAATTAAATAAAAATGTTATGTTTCATGTATTTTTTTTACTGTTTATACGATTTATGTTAGATCGTACGTACCACCTTTATTCACCAAATGAATTAGACTAAAACTTCTTGAATAAAGAAATTTGTTATTGTCCACATCTCTCCTACACTGTCCAAATCTACCCCAGCCAAGGGGCAATTTGGATACTTGGGAAAATATCAAAATCTGCTTCATCTGTTAGTGGATAAGCGCTAAGCCTATGGTGATAGATACACTTATCAATGTTAAAAACATAACATTATTTGATCAATATATTGAAAGCCAAGATATGCACAGCTAATTATATTTGTAGCGTCCTAATGTCCCCAATGTCTCCCCTACTCATAACTCGATTGAAGAAATATAACTTTCTAGTGATCACCAAACGGCAAATGTTGATAACAATCAGCGTAATAAAAACTGAGATTTTCGGGGTCGATATCTGTGATTTTTCCTTCTTATGAATGCCTTGATGCTATATTTCGAATATGGAGGGTAGAAGGAAGGAGCACCATCTTGTTTGAAAAGTGTCCACCTGTAAACAGCAAATTATAATTCGAAGATTCACCGAAATGGCGCTCGTGTAGCAAATGGAAATGATGTGAATTTTGTGTTATAAACCTAGTGAAGTGTGCTGGGTTGAAAAATTTAGTATTTTTCGTGACTTGTGTAGTTGAGAAATATGCTGTATTTAAAATCTCAATTATTTACGTAGTATTTCCTTTTTTAATTTTGTATCTTACTCTAATAATTCATGGCGCTGTTTTTAAAATCTTTCCACTTGCTACTATGGCGCCACCTTAATTTGCTTCCTTTCGATGGACACTTTTTAATACATTCAGATGGTGCTCCTTCCTTCTACCCTCCATAATTTCGAAATATCCCGGCTCTGATTTAATCAGAGTTACGGAGTATTTCGCGTTTCTATACACTGCTTAACCTAAACCGTTTTTTAGATATCAAGTACGCAATTTCTATGGATAAAACTTATGGTAGAGCAAGTATAGGATCCAATAAAACAATTTCCACTAACATTACTGTAAGAAAAAATATTCCGAATTGTGAGAATTTTACTGTAACATTGGTGGTAAGTTTGATTTTCTTTGTTATACCTACTAATCAACAACAATGATATAGATATAAAAAATCCACCTTATTATATCCACTACATAATTACTCTAAAATTATCCTGACGATGCAAATGTTATTTGTAAAACCGATCGAGTAAAATTATGTTATTCTGTTGTGGAATTTTTTATTTATTGAGTCTATTTACGGTGCACTTAACTTTTAAAATTTTTGTAGAATTTGACGACTTCCGACATTAACATGCCAATACAAGCCTTCATAACATATGGATTGGATTATCCACGAGTGAACAAATCTGTTATATTTGCTCCTGCAAATGCACATCAAGCAAACAATTTTTTTCCTGTATTAGATGAATACAAATCTAGTCCGACACCTTTAGAAACAGATATACCAATTACGTTAGGCTGTGCCTCAAATAACGAATGCCTGTCAAATCTCACAGTTGATATGGAATTTCCCGAGTTAATGAGGTGTGTATGATAGTTAATATTCATTCAGGACCTGACCGAGTCCTTTGGGGGCCCTGGGCTAACGAAATCCGGGGGACCCACAAAATAATTGAAATATTTGCCATTTTTCTAAAAAAAAAGGATTATGCGGGAAAATCATATATTTTTGATTTGTATTTTTTTTACTGGATTATTATTTTATTATTCGAGGCCCCTGGAATCCGGGGGCCCTGGGCTGGGCCCATTGAGTCCATACGTAGATCCGGCCCTGATTAACTCACTCAATTTTCGATTAAATTTCATTATTCATTTTCGGAAAGGGGAAGAGCTTAGATCACACATGGGATCAAAATATACAAGGTGTTTTTTATAAAATAGACGGAATTTAAATTAAATCTAAGCAAATTATACATTCCCGGAAAAATAAAGCGTTCAATTTTCGCATATGATCAAAGTTCCTGTGAAAAATTGACAAAATTTAAATTTGAAATATAATTTTTTTTTAATTAAATAACTCGCTTATTTTTTTGTTAAATCTAAGCAAATTATACATTCTTGGAAAAAAGGAGAGTTCAATTTCCACAAATGATCAAAATGTACAAGGTGTTCCTTTGAAAAATTGACAAAATTTAAGTTTTAAAGTCTATTAATGAAAAACGAAATAACTCACTAATATTTCTATTAAAAAATCGAATGCCCATTTAAAAACAAAATTTCTAAACACTCTATTTAGAACTTTACTGAATAAAAATTTATACAAAAAAGACGTTAAGTACAAGGCCGGACCGCGACCTTTGGGGGCCCTGGGGTAACGATATCCTGGGGACCCACGAAATAATTAAAATATTTGCCTTTTTTCTAAAAAAAAGGATTATGCGGGCAAATTAAACATATATTTTTGATTTGTATTTTTATTACTGGTTTATTATTTCATTATTCGGGGCCCCTGGAACCCGGGAGCCCTGGGCTGGAGCCCATTAAGCCCATACGTAGATCCGGCCCTGTATTCATGTTTTAATCAGTTGTCTTCATCATATAAAAAATCTTCTTCTGATGAACTTCAATTTCCCAGTCCTTCAAAATTAGTTTGTCGCAGTGTTCCATGTAAAGTTGCCCATACATCATTTCAACTTCGCAAATTCAGAGTTTTACTTTTAATCAGTTTACAAATTTAATTAAAATTCAAAAATATTTCTGTATAAATTACAAATTTCGTAGTGGTAAAAAATCGGCGGTAAAAACTTTTCAACAGGACAGAAGAAGCCTTACACGAACTTTGCAATTTAACGCATGCGTATTTATCGATCTTCAGCCGTAAGAATTAATTTCACCACCAGTCAGAGGCTTAGAGACCTCGGCACCTCAGCCTTTAGGCTTTTTCTGCTCTTGGTTATACCGTTTATGTGAAGAGACCAGGCTCAACAGTCTTTTCACTAGGTCCTCCTTGGACAAATCCTCCCTTGGATACTCTAGTCCTAGGAGTCTTTATCTCCAATGAGTCAGTGATTCACATTTGAAGATAATGTGAGAGGCTGTTTCCTCCACTTCCATGCACAACCGACAGATAGGTTCCTACCTATATATGCCAATTGTATGCATGTGCTTCCTTAGGGTATAGTGACCGATGAGTAATCCCCTCACTTTCCTTATCTGGCCCCTGCTGAGGTTTAATATTTCGTTAGTCAGCGACTCTGGGGGTTTTTTGACCAGGAGTTTGCTGTGGACTCCAGCTCCTGTTCCTATGTCAGTTTTAGATCCGTCTGTGTACCACACCAACGTTCCTTCCTGGCTGCATGCTTCCAACCCATCCCAGTTTAGCTGGATATGGTATGGTTGGTTATCGTTAATTGTTCTCATTTGTGATAACATCTGTGATTCTGTAATGACTATGGGTATTGGTTCCTTCATGCCAATTCCCATTGCATTCCATCCTGTAAACAGCCATTCTCGCTTCCGCCTTAAGATGCAGATAAAGAGGCGGAAGATTGAGAATGGCTTCCATTGCCGCAGTCGGGCTGTTTCTCATTGCACCTGTTCAGGTAAATGTACCTAAATCATACAGAATTAGCAGTTCTGTCGAAGTATTGGATCATATTATATTTGTGTTGAACGTTTTTTTGAATTAAATAACATTCACTTGCTCAATGGTCTTTCAAAAATTATATATTTATTTCATATTTCCTCAACAATTTCATCATAATCGTACCAAATTTCATCAACCTCTTGGGGCCATTTCCGTTTATTTACACCGCTTGACATCATTGACTTATAAAAGCCTGGTTTTTATTTTTAATTTTCTATGCAACACCTGGAAAATATGTTTCTTCAAAATTAACTATTACATAATCGTCTACTTTCAATGCTTGTATCGATTCTTAATTCACTTCTTTTTTTTGTCTTTATTCTCTTGTTTTTCTTCTATAGTCTCCTTTTTGAGCTTTTTCTGCAGGTGTTCGCTTTCTCGTTTAATTTTATTTTCTTCTCTTTGTTTTTTTGGACCTTCTTTTTGTTGTTTTTTTCTTCTTCCTTTTTTGTATAATACGCCTTCCATTGTTCGGAAGTGGTATTTTTATTTTTTTCTCTTCCTCACTTTGCTAACTGAATTCTCGTCAGGCCAAAACAACTCTTTTTTAAAAGGTGGTTTCCTCTAGGCCGGATTTTCGGTTACTTTTAAAAACTATATCTACATCTTCAACGAAACCGTCCTCTTCTTCTTCTCGGAACCTCCTTTTCATGAATTGTTTTGCTGCCGATACATGAGATCTTTTGCCGTACATTTTATGCACCACTTATCGAAAACTAGTAAACATCTAGTTTTTATTTCAATCATTATTTTTCTTTGTTTATGATGTAATTATTGAAATATTTTCTATTTAGCAATAAGTTACTGATAGGCTCAAAACAGAATTTAAAAATGAATGTGACTGTTAAGAATTTGGGAGAAAATGCATATGCTACGAAATTGAACGTAACTCTACCGAACTTCATATTTTTCGGACGAACTCCTCCAAGATGTACGTCATCAATTGCATCTGAAATCATCTGCGACATCGCCAATCCATTAAGAAGCAAAACAGAAGTAAGTAAAAATTCAAATAACCTTGAAATTTGTAAAATGTTTTGTAATTTTAATTTTAGAAATCAATAGAGTTCGACTTGGATATTAAGAGTTTGGATCAGGGACTATATTATGATCGTTTAGAAATTTTGTATAGCATTATGACTGCAAGTAACAACCCGAATAACGGCACCATGTCAAAAATTCTAGATTTAAGCAGCGAAGCAAATATCACAATAACCGGGTATGAATTATTTGAATATTAGTTCAAAAAAGTACACATACATACACAGTATACATATAGCTCATGGAAAGCGTGACGATGATTTATGCAACACTATATACATGCTTCATTATTAATTGTGTTGCATAAAAGCGTGACGATGACGAAAAATCCATGTTTTTTCTTCACCCAAAAAAAGTGCTCAACGCGCCTAAAGAAGTTTTCACTTCAAAAAGATTTAAATGTAACGTATACCTATATCTATATTTCGTTGTTTTTTTTTTCAGGAAATCAGAACAAGATAAGAATTACTATGGCACTAGTGTCCTTAATTCATCAATTTTGACCCACGAGTTTAAGGTAGACAATGCACCTATTTTATTTATAAAAATTTTAATATTGAGTACTTAAATTACTTCATTTTTGTTAGGTTGAAAAGTTCGGTGTAAGTCCAATAAGAAAGTTAAATGTCAAGATCCAAGTTCCATATAAGTTGCAAACAAAAGAAGGACAGATTCAGTTCATCAGCGTTTCTTCGCCAGAAGCGTATTTTGGAGAACAACCGATGAATTGTTATATTATCGAAGGAGAAGACGTAATAAAAAACGAAGAGAAAGTTATACTAGTCGAAGATATCCCTGCAAAACGGAGAAGAAGACAAGTGGAGGTTTTTAAGAATATTTCACAAAGTCATAAAAACGAAGATATTATAATCGACGATGAAGAAATTATTCTTACTGTAAACAAAACGTTATATCTCAATTGTTCTACGAAAGGAGTGACTTGTTTTGATGTGGATTGTTCTTTTGGTCCCTATAGTCAGAAACAGAATCCGGCTTCAATTAGTTTGAAAATGGATGTGAATAATGCAAAGTTGACAGGTAAATTATATAGTAGAGCGATCACAAATGGTTGGAAACTGGAGGACTCATGCGCAGAGCCTTTCTGTGAACGGTTTTTATTCACTGCGCGTGAGTCGTCCAGTTTCCAACCGTTTGTGATTGCTCTGCAGGATTGCCTAACACAGGAGCTTCGGGGGTGTATTCATTGTTTTAATAAAGCAATGAAGATGTTCGCAATGATAAAAAACCTTCAAAAATCTTATGTTTTTAATGGTAGACATTAACTGTCGTTCTTGTCATAAAAACCACTTTTTGTTGGCCACACTGACCCTAAACTGAACTCCTCTATTGTTGATAGACTTGGCCGGATGTACAATCTGAGCTTAAGCCAGGCTCAAATTTGAACCTAGCTTAAAGGGGATATTCTGTTGTACAAAATAAAGTTTATCCTTAAACCTAGTTTAACTTGACATGTTTGAAGTTTGTATTTAAACATTATTTTGAATGTTTAATTTATTTCAGATCTGGCTAAATATAAAGATGCAGTACTTATCTCCACATACGGTGAAGTTACAATAGACGATCCTAGAAATGTTATTCAAAATGGAAATAGGTAATATATATATATATATAATGGATATAGATAATATATTATTCAATTAGCCTTGCAGCTGTCAGCTCTATAATTCTTGATACCTCCAACCATGGAATATGTCTCAATAGGTGCGTTCCAAGGGCCACAACCGTTGAGACTGCTTATAGTGAGCGTAACGTTCCAAATGTCGCAACCCCTAACGCTCATTCTCAGTGGCTTGCTGTTTTGCTGAGCCAAGAAATTTTACGCTCACCGCCGTCGAAACGGCTGTCGTAACAACTGACAAGTAAAAGCGGAAATTAAGCGTTCCAAGTGCAAGCAACAGTTGAGAGAGAACCTTGTTCTGCTTAGTTCAGCAGCTCTGTTACTTGGAACGCACTACTACAGAACTGCCCACTCACACAGAAACGACACATAATGGGCGCGTTCAAGACCGATTTTGGTTTCTGCGCAAGACAGTTGGCAAACTTCACGTGGCTTCTTCTTATGTGAAACTGAGTCTACCTATACTGTCATTTGATTGTTTATGGTTGCTACGTGAAAAGTAGACAACCCACACTATTTTCCGCGCGTATCAATTTTGCATAGTTTAATGTGAATATTTGAATTGCTATTTTATTTTGATGATAATCTCTAAAGTGTTCCAACTCTACTCTTTCGTTTATATAAAAGTAGTAATTACTCATGTATTAGTTAGTAAATACTCGACAAAATTATTTTTATTTTTAGATCTGATAGAGTTATAATTTCAAGTATTCTTGTAAACGAGAATAGAAAACAAGCTTTGGCTTTATGGATACTTATTTTAGCAATTATCCTTGGATTAATACTGTTGTCGTTACTGATTTTAGTTCTTGTAAAAGTAAGTCTATTAAATGTGTATGATTGTTAGATATTTTTAATGCTTCTATTTTTAGACTGGCTTCTTCAACCGATCCAAAAAAGAAGAATTGGAAAATTTAAAAGCCGCGGTAAGTGAATGTTATTTCCTATTGCTTAGAGGTGTAACGGTTAGTTAATTTATTAATAAAATATTTATTTACTCAATATTTATATAAACTTAACATTTATATTACAACAAATGTTATTAAATATATTTCAATCTATCACAGTCTCTTACAACATCTATTAATTTATTAATAATGTATATTTCACTTTTTCTTTCTTTAGTAAACATTTTTGTCCGCTCTTCTTCGCTCAAATTATTCGTCCACTCCGGTATTTCATCAATTTCAGCAGCAATTAAAGGAATGGTAATAAAACACATCATCAAACCGTACTTCGAAAATCGTTTCATATGGTAAAATAATTCTTCTTTCGAGAATATATCCGTGTGGCATCCTAATTGTTTCAAAAACGATGATAGACTGGAATAATAGGCGTTTAATAAATCGTCGTAATGAGAATCTCTTAATTTTTTATCGGTGCACGTGAAAATAAAGTAAGAAATATCTATCGCCGGTGATGCACATCTACTGAGCTGCCAATCCAAAATGCAAACTTCTGAAGGGCTCAAAGAATTTTCCTTAAAATAATAAAAGAAATAAGTTATTTTACCAACTTGGATGAAAAGTGCTAAGTGTAGTGTTCATAAATATGTTAGGATACTAGACGAGTAGACACTGGCAACAAGAAAAAGAGAAGATAACCTAACTTATAAAAAACATTCCATAGAGAAATAATAACATATTTATTTCTCTATGACACATTCGCACGAGATTGTAAGATATCTGTAATAAATGTTCAAACAAAGCTTGATTGATTGATTGGTTCGGCACCACCAGTCAGAGGCTTAGAGACCTCGGCACCTCAGTCTTTAGGCTTTTGGTGCTCTTGGTTATACCGTTCATGTGAATAGACCAGTAGCTCTTATCAGGCTCAACAGTCTTTTCACTAGGTCCTCCATGGAAATATTCTCCCTCGGATACTCTAGTCCTAGGAGTCCATATCTCCAATGAGACAGTACTTCACATTCGAAGATAATGTGAGAGGCTGTTTCCTCCTCTTCCATGCACAACCGATAGATAGGTTCCTCCCTTGTGCTTCCTTGGGAGAATGAGCGCAGTTTTTGCAGTGTTCACCTTTAAGCAATCCCTCCTACACCATAGCTCCACCATTTCCAGAGCTTGTTGCATCAGCTCCGATATAACATTAGGGTATTTCCCCAGTACAAGTATTGTCAGATCATCTGCATACCACTGATGGGTGTATATCCCCTTCCTGTTTAATTACACGAAGAAGAAAAAATTATAATCCCATTTTGGTATTAAGGAATTTTGGAAATTTTCATTAAAAAAGTAGAGCTTTAAAATGGTAGTGTAAAAGTTACCTTATATTTAAACAAAATATTATTTATCCAGCCATCTCCATGACAAAAAACTGCTTGTTCATTGGCTGCTTCAATCGACAAATTTTCCAGTAAACCATTAACAGGAAATTTAATGAAATTATTCAGTTTTTCTATGATCATTTTATCATCATCATCTTGATCCAATCGCTGAATCACCTTGTCGATGACGGCCTTTATAGTTAAACATAGATTTTCTAAATTTACATTATTAAAGTAAGTTTCCCTTGTACGCTCCGACAAGTTTTTAAATATTTCTGGCTCTTTATCTTTTAGCGCTAAACATAGAGCGTGGTATTTTCCGTATGATTTTAAAACTTCTATGGAATGATTTAAATCTAGAAAAAAAATTTGGTCAAAGGACCTTGCGTTACAAGGAGTAGTTCAAAAAAGTTTATACCCATAGTAATTTTTCGGTTTTTCATTTGAAATCCCTTAGTAGTCATGTCTTCTAGAATTAAATGTTCATGAGGAGCTGCTACGGATGTTTTGTAACAAACTGGTAACGGATAAAAAACATCTTTCAAACCAAGCTTTTCCTGAAGTTTTTTCAACTCCGGAAAAACTTTATCGTACATGAAAGCTTCTCGTTCGTATAAAATTTCTATTTTAACGTATTGTCTGAATTCTTCAGCTTGCGGTGCACCTTTTATTATTAAATTTAAAGTTCTATGATTATTATCCTTTTCTGTTACCTTAACTTTGGTTATAATGCCTAAGTAATTGTCTCCTTTTAGAGAGCCTTTTGAAAAATTCAACTCATAATCTTTGAACTTTAATTTCTGCTTAATTAAATCTTCTAAACTATTTTGGATTTCCTTTGGCAAATCAAGAGAGTCCATTCTTTGGATTTAAGGCTGAAAAGGTAAAAAAAAGTTCGATTTCAGCGTACAAGGTCGAATATAGTGAGTTTTATTTTATTTTTACGCCTCTTTCACTTTACACGGTTTTAATCGTGCGGTTAAAAATCGTCCGAGTTTTTGCGGCGAACATTATTGTTTTCACATTGGCACGGATTTTTACCGCAACATTTTTATTTGCATTTGTTCAGTACGATAATGTGAATCGAAGAAACTTTGTGCTTTGTAGTTGCTTCATCCTCGCCGAAAAAGAATAGCACGTCATCGTCTTTTTTGGGTGCACCCCATTAATAAGAGGAGAGAGGAAGGTCTTGCTTCGACCAATGTTATTAAAACTTTAGCATCAATATCATCCATTCTTAATTCCACTTAAAACAATAAATACAAACTGAACTGCAAATACGTTCGACAAAAAACCGTCCAATGTGAAAGCATGAATTTAGTCACGTATAGGCTATTTCGGCCCGTGCGGCTTTTAGCTTGGCAAGGCATTTGCACGACACGGCACTGGCATTTAACCGTAGCCGTATTCCTTTCTCCATTTCAACAGTGGTACGGTTTTTAACCGCACGCTTAAAACCGTGTAATGTGAAAGAGCGCTTAGCCTATTTATCGCCTTAGCAAATTTTTCGTAGTCCTGCCTATTGAGTAGGTACTATAATTTATCTTAAAGGACAATGCTTTCCTAGATCTTAAATATGTAGCAAAATCTTGAACGATACGAATATTAACGAAGCATTGAATTAACTCACTTTGTAATGTATTTCTACTACGTACCTCGTATGGTTAACTATGTTACACCGCACTATTATTAAACATACGCATTTTCTTACTTCAAAGCAAAAACGAAATCAAGAACACCCAAACACAACCACCGAAATTGTATGTCAAATGAGATAAACGTTTATCATGTAACCAACTTGAAAAATCATGTTACCTTCCAATGTTATTGACCTGACCTATAAAAACTCACAAAACCGTTTCGTTGGTTATTTTGCATAATCACTGAAATAGCGATTATGTAATGTGAATATGTCACTTCTTTAGATAAAATACGTAGTGTACCTACTTGATATAGCTTCCTGAAATAGAGCGTAAAATCAATTTTATTATCTTAATAAAAAGTTGATCAATATAATCCATTTCGCTTTGTTGATTCCCGAAATATGATAATAACAATAAAAACCGTAAAAATAAGTTACCGAATTCTATAAATAGATTCCGGGAAAAAATGGGGTGAAATAGTTCGCCATTTATGCTGTGACGTACATTACCTAAAAGAGAAGTTAGCTACATAAGTGATGACATAGGACCACAATTCTATCGTCTCTTCTTTTTTAAAATCGTGATGAAGTATTACTTTTCCGATTAATTACTTACATCAAAATGATCTTCACAGCAATAGTTACTAGTTGTAGTCTGTTCATGTTTTCTTCTAGCAGCCTAACCACAATTTTCGTCTAACTTCTACTACTGGCACAGTTACAAACTTTTTAAGAGGCGTTGTAACTGTAAAGTTGACAAAAAAAAATTAACACAATGCTTTTATTTTTTTATAATATTGAAACGTCAAGCTCGTATAAACTGTAAACAAAAAACTCATAAATATTATAGACTTTGACAATTCTTCAAACTTCAAATTCGGATGGCCTTTTTGTAACTTACTATTAGTTCATGAAACATCTAAATCAGAAAGTGGCTAGCTTCATCTTTAAGTATGTGACGTATATGTAGTGAAAGTTGCGAACATTTAGGAATTCTTAATTTCCAGTTTTCTCCTAAAATATTCGGTTTAAGAACATTTTAAATTAATTTTTGCAAAGTAGTACTAATAGGTATACTTTAATAAAATACCAAAAGCCCCATTGTATAAACACTGTAAAATTTCAAAATTCTTTTCCTTTTTAGGTCACCCAAGAAGCTAAGATACTGGAAATAATAGAAAACAGTAAATCTGTAGATGATGAATTGGACGCTTTTGGGGAAGAACAGCTTGAAGTGAAGAGTCAACCATCATTACAAACAAACACATCGCAGGAAAATCTTATTGATAACTAGAGAAAATAATTTATGTTTTTTAGTACCTAATTTTAAGAATGTACTGTATATAAATTAATCGCCATAGACTATAGATCAAGTATAATATCAAAAATTGTATCTACTTTAAAGTATTCATAAAATAGGTATATTAGTTTATTAAATGGTACAAATGAAGATAAGTGTAAATGTTTCTTAGTACTTTCCAGTTTTATTAGTATACCTGCTTTATTTTTGAAAAATTATTAATATAACAAATAAAATTGAAAATTAATTGTATGCTATTAATTTATTTATCCTTTTTCTGTTTTCATAACTGTGGGAGAATAAGGAAAGAAACAAGTAGAATTATAATAAACCAATGGTACAAATAGTCAAGAGATATAGCTCATGGAAAGCGTGATGATGATTTATGCAACACTATATACGCTTCATTGTTAATTGTGTTGCATAACCAAAAGTATTGTGTGTTGCATAAAAGCGTGACGATGACGAAAAATTCATATTTCTTCTTCATCCAAAAAAGTGCTCAACGTGCCTAAAGAAAAAGAAGTTTTCACTTCAAGAAGTACTTCACAGCATTATATTCATCGCCACGTACGTTCGTCATCCTTGCCACACTCGATCTGAATTGCGCCCTAGATCGTCAGTTTTATCATTGTCTAAAAATTTAGACAATGGTTTTATTAATCAATACAAAGAAGAAGAGAGTGAAACTTGACATATGTCATCCTGAGAAAGTTAAGGTTAAGGGTAAAAAAAACATAAAAAGAAAAAGACTTTCAAACAATGTAAAGAAGCATACCTAGTACCTACTCCCTTTGAAAATTCAAGATAAAATTCTGGCAACTAGCAACCCTCACTCTTATAAATTTTTAAAATGTCAGATTTAGAAATCGAACCGGGGGCAGCGCCCGAAAGTGTCTTGGTCCCAACTGATGTTTTAGATAATTTTGAGCAACAACAAATGAGCTCTAGTCTGGAAGAAATCAAAATTATCAACAATGCAGCTCAAGAAGAATCCAGTGAGAATCCAAATAATGAAAATTTTGATGACAGTAATAATGATAATGAAGAGTCAACAAATGAAGATTATTTAGAGCTCAATAAGGAGTGGATTAACAAAAAAAAACATGTATTTATTTTAAGTATGGCAGGAAAACCAATATATTCCAGGTAAATTACTTCCACTGATTGGTTAGTCTTTTTTAAAAATCCAAGGTTGTTTTTGAACTGACAAAACAGAAAATTATTTGTTTTAGATATGGGAATGAAGATAAATTAGCTTGGCTTTTTGGTGTCATGCAAACTCTAGTTAGCTTTATTCAATCTTCAGATGATTGCATTCAGAATATACATGCAGGAGATACGCATTTTGCCTTTTTAGTTAAGAAACCTTTAATATTAGTTGCAGTGTCTAAAACAAAAGAGACTGATTTTCAACTAAGATATCAACTGAAGTGAGTATCCAAATTATTATTTAATGAAAGTTTTTCTTTTACTACTATATAATTTTTTTTCAGTTATGCTTTTAACCAAATTACAAGTATTTTAACACTTGCAAGGCTTAATAAAATTTATGAACAAAGACAAAACTATGACCTGAGAAGACTACTTGCGGGAGTAGAAAGATTAATAGATCATCTTTTAACCTTCTCAGAAAATGAGTCTTCTGTTATGTTAGGTGCTGTTCAATGTCTACCCCTTAATGCATCTGTTAGAGATACTATTAGTTCAGCCATTGTAGGAGCTTGTAGTAAAATAAAGGTTTGTTATTTTTTTTCATTTTGGTCATTTAAAATATGTCATTTCCTATGTTACAGAATTTGGTTTTTGCTATACTACTAGCCAATAATAAACTCATCACGTTGGTTCGAATGAAGAAATATTGTCTCCATCCTGCCGACTTACATTTGATTTTTAATCTAGTCCAAGCTTCTGAGAGTCTTAAAAATTCGGAAAGTTGGACTCCACTTTGCCTGCCTAAGTTCGATGCAAGTGGCTTCCTCTATAGTCATGTTTCTTATTTATCAGAAGATTGCCAAGCATGTTTGTTGCTTCTAACAGTGGAAAAAGATGTATTTTTCACTCTGAGTGAAGCTAAACAAAAAATAGTAGAAAAACTAAGGCGGAGCAACTGCTTAGAAGCTATCAATGAATCATTAGCAGCTCCATTAGAAAGCTGTGCAATCGCTGGATTTGCTGATATGCGTCATTATTTGTACAAATGTAAATCTACCGCCCAATTTTACCAACCAAACATTAGTCCCCCTTACACTCAAACCAAAGGTCATCTGACGGAAATTTATAAAAGAACACATCATAGGCTGCACAACACATCTAAACCTCTAAAGCTCTTATTCGAAAGAAGTTCAAATGAAGCTATTCTTGCATGGGACACTAAAGGTTTTGAATTATTTGTTGTTTTCGAACCACTTATAGATACTTCTACTGCTATTGTTTTGGTAGGTAGACTTTTAAATTGGATTAAAAAGCGAGAAGAAAGGATTTTTCATTTAAATGCACCTACATTTTAATAATATACTGAAACTTGGAATTGATATCTTTTAAAAGCTGGATTCATGAATACATTCATTTATAAACGGTTGTTCTGTCTTATTAAAAACGAGGTTAAAGTTTATTTAAGTAACTACCATATTTTAGCTAACAATTTTCATTTACAATTGAATCTTGGTACACTAATCGAAATTTAGGTACAATATTAGCAAATTCGACTTTTGACAGTTAGTCCCTTTTAATCTAACATTTCTCTACAAAACAACAGTCGAAATGGCCTATATGAACGTATAGCTAGACAAATCTAGTTTGTGACTTGGAGATGCGTGGTAGACGGAGAGAAGGTAATGAGCCTAGAGCGAATAACATTAATGTTTGTGAAATGATCATTCAAGGTCAAGTCTCAAGTTAGATGTGTCAAGTAGTAAGCTTTTTAGTTAGGTCTGGACAGGAAGGGCATATACTAGGAGCCAGCTAGCGACATGCCGAACAACAGTTTTTAAATCCTCCTTAATGTTATTACCAAAGTTAAATCTTGGTTACGTCTTGAAACATTCAGATTTAAACATTATTTTAGATTATGTGATTGTATTTTAATAGACTTGTGTATGATTTTAATTCAACCATGCTCTCCACAAATGTTATATCGGGAAGAACATTTTCTAATAGAACTATGCATTGCTCTTGTAGATAATATGTAGATGCAGTTTTAGACAAATGTTCCTTTTTGCCTACCTTAAATAATCCTTATACATTTTTGTTTACCAATCATATGTCGAGACATCATTCTTGAAGTTGGAAAATATACAATTGTTGGACTCGGGTTGTACTTTTGACATAAAAGTTGTTCATTGTGTTTGAAACTCGATAAACCTTATAGTATATTTTCTCCAGTAAGAAGCTTCTGCTGCACATTCTAGGAACTCGGGAAGTGTACAAATAAATTCAAAATAAAATGTCATTAGGTGTCCGGTAATATATTGTAAATAATATCAGAGATGAAATAAATCAAATTGTATATATTTATGTATAAATAATATAATTCAATGGAATTGTATTGAAGAAAAATGTTAGCAGTTGAATTTCATAAACAAACAAATGTTGCTAATGTGCAACATTTACGATGTTAAGTTTTATATCATTAAAGGTATAGTGTTTGATAGTAAAGTCATGTTGACATTTTTCTCACGTCTTATGTTATCGGTGATTTGATTCTGTTAATTAATAATGTACAAACTTGTTAAACTATTTAAAATAATATGATTAAATTAACTGTGATAATCACATTCTTACAATACAGTTATTTATATAGATTCAATAAAAAATTTCAATTTAATAAAGTATTTTATTCATTGACAGGTTTAGTTTTACTGACTGATACTGATAAAGTGAATTTAGATTGAACAGTCTATGAAAATTTTGTAGAAAAAAAGATACTATCAAAAAAAATTTTAAATTAATCCCAACACCAATTCATCTCCTCTTTCTATCATCATCTCTTTTCTTTTCATCCCTCCGTCTATCCCTTCTACTTTTGTCTTTTCCTCTTTTATCTTTTTCCCTTTCACGGTCCCTCTCCTTATCTTTCTTATGCTTTTCTCTTTCTTTGCTATGATGTCTTTCTCTTGAACGGCTTCTATCTCTTTTTTTATCTTTTTTCTTTTCGTCTTTGGGTATTTCATCTAAATCATATTTTGATAATTCATCATCTTCAATTTCTATATCATCATCCAAGTCATCTTCTAAAGCAGAAATTTTTGCATCTATTTCATTATTTTCTTCCAAAACAGCACGTTTCTGGACTCTAGGTAATATTATGTCGCAAACCTTAAAACATAAGTTGATCAATTCTATAAACACAAATCTAATGTTTTTCATTAACATATCAAGTTCCACTGCATAACTAGATTAATTCTACAATAAATAGCAACTATGTCTTACCCGTTCTTCTCTTAGAAGTTCATCTATAAATTCATCCATATGCACCAGCTCAAATTGGGATTGGCGATTTTGTCGTCTTAATTTCCTATTATCATTATATAATGGTTCTAAATATTTATAACAGTCAAGAGAAGATCCAGTTAACCTCATGTAAAAGGCTCCTAAAGCCCTAACGTATTTAAATTCCTCATTTTTGATGAATTCAACAACTATATCTTTTTCCGGCTGAATTTGTAGCATTTTCAGAGTTAAGCACAAAAATGGAGTAGGTTTTATGTTACCACCAAAAACACCACCTACGAATCTCAACTCCATGGCTTTGTCAACAAGTAGTTCTGCTGTGAGAGCAAAGCATTCCTCTTTCCAGTATTTGGAATCATAAATACGAGAACGAATTATTTTCTCCACTAAGTATTGAGGATTGGTTCCATGAACTGATTTTGCATCTTTAACAGTTCTATTAGCCATTATTGGCTATTTTTAAATGATAAGTGACTGAATTGCATTCACTAGTTCTTTTAATATCAACTTACTATACTTATTTATTTATAATTATCGTTTATTGGAAAATATGTAAACTTAAATTGTCAACATAACATAACCACAACTATGACATGACGTGACCTATCAATTGTCTTCAGTGTTCCCAACTCTCAAAAATTTTTCTCCCCAATCAAAAACCTCAAAAACATTTATATGAAAATCCACCTAAAAAGTTGATTTTATTAGAAAAATTATGGATAATAAATTAATAATTATTATTAAACTGAAATCAGTAGACAACTGAAAATTTTTAGAATTCTTTCCAGCAAATTGTTACTAAGAAATTTAAAAAAAATGGCATCTATATTTTAGCGCTAACCCGCTAGGTCAACAAATAAATGTGAAAATTTCATCCCTAAAAATATCACCATAAAATTCTTCCCTCTAAAAATACCCCCAAAAAATTCTTCCCCCTAAAAAACAAAAAACTCCCTAAATTTAGGAAGAAAGCCCGCAAACCTGGCATCACTGATTTTCTTGTCTATGTCATGTCTAATTTTGGTCTTGGCTACATTTTTATTGAGCCACTTTTGAAAAAAATATATGAAATATTCAGATGTTTAACATTTCTGAATCCTGAGTAGCTATTATATATATATATATTTTTTAATAATCAAATATTATTCACGATATTATTAATTAAAAAAAGGGACGGCCATATTCTTCTAATAGAGGCCACAAAAATAGTGACTGGTGACTTAACTTGACGTTGACAATTTGCGAACGTCGTCACAGTCATACGCCATGGCGTAAACCAACTTGGCGGGAACATAAACAATAATAATTATTTTCTTTTTCACGTTAGACACGCCCGATACTTCAAATTTTCAATATTTTCTTAAGCAGTGATTATCTATGAATGTTTTCATCATACAAACATTGTGTATTTTTAACTGTTGTAGTAGTTTATCTGAAGGTTATGTTATCATAGCGAAAGTGCGCGTTCAAAACTAGTTCCCCAAATATCAACAAAAAAACTCCCGCTATATATTTGCAAACAAAAACAAATAATTCAAAAATGCAAGGTATTTCAATGTGATTCCCGCGCAAGGTAATAAAAAGAATACAATTCAACAAAAGAAAAATTATACTTTCCCGCTATTTGTAGGCGTTGGTTTTTAATACACCTATGAAACTACAGTAATCCAGGTAGACAAAAGTTAAATCTAAACAAAATGGTACTATCGGAAGGAGAGGATCAGCTCCACAAGAAATTATTGGACTTGGGCAGCAAATTAAATCTGGACCAAAAGACAATTTCTATAGCATGGGATAATTTTATAAACATAAATAAGAATGTCACTCTAGAAGTAAGTTAACTTTGTTACATTTTGATTTTAGTTCCGCGCTAAATACTACCAACTATTTTAATTATATGAGTCGATATATCTCTCAACCTCTTTAAATAAAATTAAATTATATACACATGATGGCCCCCTTTTTCGTGTATACTGTTTTAGATGATTACTGTATTTGTTGTAAGAATGCAATTGCATTTTACATTCTTCAGGCATTAGTACATTTGTTTTATTGCAGGGAGATGCTCTGCAGTGGTTAGGTTGTGCTATTTTTGTTGCTTCCCAATTTGTAGAAGTATCGACAGTTTCCATAGCTCCATCTTCTCCTGTTATTAAAGGAAGTGGAATAAATTTGACAAGTCTATTGAGACACAGTAATTTAAGGTATGTATGCTATAAAAAAATGTAGCTAAAACTATGTATTTATGTTCTTAATAATTCTTAATTCCAGCTTTGTTCAGTTTTTTAATAATATCCATTTATGGGCCGATATGGCTAATTTATCAGAAGAATTCAAGATTAACGTAAACCGCCTTAAAGATAATTTTAATGTAGCTCACAGTACATTCAAAAATTATTGTTTTCTATTCTCTAAAATATTCGTCGCACCAAATTTAGCAGAATTAGAAACATCCAAGCATCACAGAAATAGAAAATTAAGGTAAGTAGTCAATAATTAATTCTACTGTTAAATATACAACTTATTATTCATAAACAAATCTTTCCCAAAGTGTTAATTTTTGTTATTATTTGATGACCATCATGTCTATGCTTTTATTTTAGGCCTCTTATGTGCAATAGTTCCAGAGTTTTTGAATTTATATGGAATCTCTTCATAACATTAAAAGCAGCAGACTCACAGTATAGTACAGAACTGGTGAAATCTTTTCATTTACTTTTTGCCTGCCTCGATTTGGCATTCAAAAACGCTTTTTTGGGTAAAAGAAGAGATCTTTTAAACTCAAACTTTGACTGCTTACCTCCCAACTGGAATCACCCCGATTTCGTGTCACCTTTAGATGCTCCTTGTTTAATAGGGCACCTGTGTAAAGAAATGGTAACAGAAGCAATGCATACGAAAGTTTACGACTTGAAGGTACTTATTGGAAATCTTGTTGTTAACAAGGTATTATCAGCCGATTCAAGACATTTTACTGGACTATTTGATCAAAACGTTTTTGAAAATAATTTTAAGAACGTCGTAAACACGTATGAAGCTCATTTACTAAATACATCAGATGTAGATGAAAGAATATTTTTGGGTAATTATTATAAGTTTGTAAATATTTCAAAATAATCAGGATATACGGTTTCATGGTTTAAATTTTGGTCCCACTTTTAGCTGAATATCGTAGAAGATTATTAGAAGAACAACAAAACCAAATTAATTACGAACAAAGTGTCAGAGCATCACCAATGATATATTCTGGTAAATATGTATAGAAATTATAGCTGTTTTTATTTTTAAATAATCTAACATATTTTTTTACATTTTAGCAGACTGTTCGGTTATTACTTCACCTCCGAATAGTGGAATAAACGGAATTGTAAGTAATTTTTGTTTTGTAATATATACTTTATTAAAATGATTATTTCAGGCAACTCTACGTGCTCCTGATACTCCTTTAACTGGTAGGAGTTACTTGCCAAGAGAAGCAGATACTTCGCCTTTGTCTGTCGACAAATTTTTAACACAAAAACTTACAAGACTGCATAATATTTTGAACAACAGGTCTCCTGGTCCCAGCGAATACCTCCTAAAATTATTCGAGTAAGTTCTATATTGAAATAATCCAAATTAGCTACAGTGTATTCCATTATTGCTGATATCTCAGTTTTTTTGTTTGAATATAGTGTATTATTTTTTTTAGATCTTGTAAAGTGGATCCGAATGCGAAAATTCAAGGCATCATAAATAATTTAGGTTATAAGTTTATAGCCGCCTACGTTAATTTAATTCAAAATCGAAACGAAGACGCAAAAACTATGGTTCAATATAGTATCACCCTTTTTTATAAATTTATTGAAAACATTTTGAAAAATGAAAAGAAAATTAGAAATGACATATCAGTAAGTATAAGCAACTTATAATTAGTTATGGATTAAGCTGGATTTATAAACTCTGTTGTTGGTTATTCGTTGTTCGTGATTCCCGCTGATCGAAAATAAAACATCGATATCACATACATGCGTTTATAAACCGTTGTTGTTGTGTTGTACGTCGTTTCCACGTCGTTCCTCGTGAAGGACTCGAAGCTTACAGGAACCTAACAAGGTACCTGAACGAAGAGAGAAAGGAAGTGGAATGGCACACCTATACACCACGCAAAGAAAAAAAAAGGAAGAATTGTCACAGAGTTTATAAATCCAGCTTTATGCTTAAGTTACCTCAGATTTCCCTTTATCAGCTTGTATGTCACAAACTAGAGAAAAATTGTATCTAGGTACCTATTTTAAATTTTTCCTAATGATCTACTCGGTACATAAATTACCTGAGACCTGTTCTAAATTACTGTATTTATTTTTAGGACCTAGTTCAAAAAGATGTATTTTATTTGTGTATGTTTACATGTTGTGTGGAGATTGTTCTGTTTTCACATAATTTTCCACATAAGTTTCCATGGATTCTTGACGTCTTCGAAATACAACCACTTCATTTCGTTAAAGTTATCGAATTGATTGTTAGATCTGGTGGCCAACTATCACGAGAAATGGTGAAACATTTAAACAAGGTATGTTAGTCACTGACACACTTAAATTTATGACTCAAATTGGTGTAAATATCTCTTTTTATTTGATGTTATATAGATCGAAGAAACTGTTCTTGAAAGTTTGATGTGGAAATCTAATAGTTTGATTTGGGAAGCTATAAATAATTCGGGAGAAATTCCAAAATTTGAGGAAACTGCTTTACCAGGTCAACTTTTATATAGCGCAACAAATGGAAATAAATCCGATTCAACGGAAAACCTAAACTCTTCAGGTATGCTTTATCTAGTATAGTTTTTAATTCAAATATAACTTACCCGAATTTATTTCCAGACGAACAACCACCATCAGCACTTGAACGTTTTCAGTCTCCTAATAAGATGCAATTGTTTTCTAACGTTTCTTCGGGACAATCACTATTGATTGAAAGTAATCCCAGTCTACCTCGCAGACCAGGTAGCTTACCAATAATTTTTAGGAAGGTATGTAGATTTACGTTTCTTACATAAAAGTCTGGTATATTATACAGAATTGGCCACTATTTTACCGGAATTATATTCTCATCTCCATATTTTCGTGACAGAGGTTATGAAGTTGGAAAATCAAACAATTATCATCCAGTTTATATATTTTATTTTAATATAGAAAATTACTGCTCACTACTGTACCGGGTGTCTGATTAATAGAGGTAACCTGCTGTATCTCAGAAACTATTGATCGTACAACTTAGAGAAAAAAATAGTACCTCGCTTAATCAGGCACCCGGTACATTTGGCTCGTAAAATTGAATACATGTAAATAAATATAAATAGGTAATCGTGGTTGGAAGTTGCTGTTCATAGATGGAGGTTGTCCCTCTTGGCTGGAAGATGATGTCCTAGCCAGTAGAAAATATAATCAACCGGTCGAAATATGTTCACAACCGATGGAAAATATTCTCCACCGGGGGAAGACATCACAGAGGAGACTAGAATATGTCCCTTAAAGTCTTCTACCGGCTGCACCTTGCCAGAAGTTTGTCTTTGCTGGCAAAGTGCAGTTATAAAAATTTACAAATGGAATAAAATAAATTCG
Source organism: Lochmaea crataegi (assembly GCA_947563755.1). Classification (NCBI taxonomy): domain Eukaryota; kingdom Metazoa; phylum Arthropoda; class Insecta; order Coleoptera; family Chrysomelidae; genus Lochmaea; species Lochmaea crataegi. The sequence continues at coordinate 36,027,758 of OX387435.1, read as the reverse complement.
AATGTACATTTTTTTTATAAGAACAGAAAAATTAGAACGCTGGTAATAAAACAACGAACAAAAGTAATATTTTTACACATATATGTTACAGATATAAAATTTTAAATTTCAATTCTCCAAAATCACCACTACTTTACCAGCACCTGTTACAACACCCAAGCTTGAGAGTCTAAATTTTAAACCCAGTTAAGACAACACATGCAAATACTTTACAAAATAATACAAGGCAAAATAGAAATTTTGATTCGTTATTAAGGCTGAAAAAAATTCTGTAGCTTCGAACTGAAAAAGCTGAAAAAAAAATTATTATTAATTAATCTGGAACATAAAATCAAACAAAATTATTAAATTCAACAAAAATTCGATGGAATCCATGAAATCTGTAACAAATAGGAAACAATTTCTGGAACAGAAAATCAAACAAGATTAATAAATTCGACAAAAATTCGATAGAATCCATGAAATCTGTAACAAATGGGAAACAATTTCTGGAACAGAAAATCAAACAAAATTAATAAATTCGACAAAAATTCGATAGAATCCATGAAATCTGTAACAAATAGGAAACAATTTCTGGAACAGAAAATCAAACAAGATTAATAAATTCGACAAAAATTCGATAGAATCCATGAAATCTGTAACAAATGGGAAACAATTTCTGGAACAGAAAATCAAACAAGATTAATAAATTCGACAAAAATTCGATAGAATCCATGAAATCTGTAACAAATAGGAAACAATTTCTGGAACAGAAAATCAAACAAAATTAATAAATTCGACAAAAATTCGATAGAATCCATGAAATCTGTAACAAATAGGAAACAATTTCTGGAACAGAAAATCAAACAAGATTAATAAATTCGACAAAAATTCGATAGAATCCATGAAATCTGTAACAAATGGGAAACAATTTCTGGAACAGAAAATCAAACAAGATTAATAAATTCGACAAAAATTCGATAGAATCCATGAAATCTGTAACAAATAGGAAACAATTTCTGGAACAGAAAATCAAACAAAATTAATAAATTCGACAAAAATTCGATAGAATCCATGAAATCTGTAACAAATAGGAAACAATTTCTGGAACAGAAAATCAAACAAGATTAATAAATTCGACAAAAATTCGATAGAATCCATGAAATCTGTAACAAATGGGAAACAATTTCTGGAACAGAAAATCAAACAAAATTAATAAATTCGACAAAAATTCGATAGAATCCATGAAATCTGTAACAAATAGGAAACAATTTCTGGAACAGAAAATCAAACAAGATTAATAAATTCGACAAAAATTCGATAGAATCCATGAAATCTGTAACAAATGGGAAACAATTTCTGGAACAGAAAATCAAACAAGATTAATAAATTCGACAAAAATTCGATAGAATCCATGAAATCTGTAACAAATAGGAAACAATTTCTGGAACAGAAAATCAAACAAGATTAATAAATCCAACAAAAATTCGATGGAATCTATAAAAATAGTATTGGTAATAGTAACCATTTTGCAATAACAGGAACGACATAGCTTCCCTATGACTTTTGAAAAGTACCTACTTGTGAACGGCTGGCTAGAATTTCGAAAATATCTGGAATGACATAGCTTACCTATGTCTTTTGAAAAAAGTACCTACTTGTGAACGAAAGGCTGGATAGTATTTCAAAAATATTTGGAATGACATAGTTTACCTATGTCTTTTGAAAAAAGTACCTAATTGTGAACGAAAGGCTGGATAGTATTTCGAAAAGATATGGAATGACATAGCTTACCTATGTGTTTTGAAAAAAGTACCAATTTGTTAAAGAAAGGCTACTTTATTTAGGAAATATTCGGATTGACATAGCTTACCTATGTCTTTTGAAAAGTACCGACTTATTAACGAAAGGCATAGTATTTAGGAAATATGAGGAATGACATAGCTTACCTATGTCTTTTGAAAAAAGTACCTACTTGTGAACGAAAGGCTGGATAGTATTTCAAAAATATTTGGAATGACATAGTTTACCTATGTCTTTTGAAAAAAGTACCTAATTGTGAACGAAAGGCTGGATAGTATTTCGAAAAGATATGGAATGACATAGCTTACCTATGTGTTTTGAAAAAAGTACCAATTTGTTAAAGAAAGGCTACTTTATTTAGGAAATATTCGGATTGACATAGCTTACCTATGTCTTTTGAAAAGTACCAACTTGTTAACGAAAGGCTGCATTATTTAGGAAATATTCGGATTGACATAGCTTACTTATGTCGTTTGAAAAAAGTACCTACTTGTGAACGAAAGGCTGGATAGTATTTCGAAAAGATATGGAATGACATAGCTTACCTATGTCTTTTTAAAAAAATACCAACTTGTTAAAGAAAGGCTGCATTATTTAGGAAATATTCGGATTGACATAGCTTACCTATGTCTTTTGAAAAGTACCAACTTGTTAACGAAAGGCTGCATTATTTAGAAAATATTCGGATTGACATAGCTTACCTATGTCTTTTGAAAAAAGTACCTTACTTGTGAACGAAAGGCTGCATTATTTAGGAAATATTCGGATTGACATAGCTTACCTATGTCTTTTGAAAAGTACCAACTTGTGAACGAAAGGCTGCATTATTTAGTAAATATTCGGATTGACATAGCTTACCTATGTCTTTTGAAAAAAGTACCTTACTTGTGAACGAAAGGCTGCATTATTTAGGAAATATTCGGATTGACATAGCTTACCTATGTCTTTTGAAAAGTACCAACTTGTGAACGAAAGGCTGCATTATTTAGTAAATATTCGGATTGACATAGCTTACCTATGTCTTGAAAAAAGTACCTACTTGTGAACGAAAGGCTGGATAGTATTTCAAAAATATTTGGAATGACATAGTTTACCTATGTCTTTTGAAAAAAGTACCTAATTGTGAACGAAAGGCTGGATAGTATTTCGAAAAGATATGGAATGACATAGCTTACCTATGTCTTTTTAAAAAAATACCAACTTGTTAAAGAAAGGCTGCATTATTTAGGAAATATTCGGATTGACATAGCTTACCTATGTCTTTCGAAAAAAGTACCTAATTGTGAACGAAAGGCTGGATAGTATTTCGAAAAGATATGGAATTACATAGCTTACCTATGTCTTTTGAAAAAAGTACCTGCTTATCAACGAAAGGCTGGATAGTATTTCGAAAATATTTGGAATGACATAGCTTACCTATGTCTTTTCAAAAAAGTACCTAAATGTAAAAAAATGCTAAATAATATTGAGAAAATATGAAAACATGTAAATAAAATATATAAAATATGGTTTGAATTACCGAGCGTTCCTAAATACCCGATTACGAAAATTTAAAAAATTATACGTTTTAAATACAGATTCAATTTTTGTACACGAAATGTAAATATTATATAGGCATTCCTAGACATGAATTACACATTTTACATATAATTAAATAGGTATATACATTATACAAATATAGATTATGCATAATAGAAATGTAAAACTTGAACGTACTCACTTTGTTGGGGTAGACATATACTTTACGTAACCTTAAACAAAAAAATAGAATAATTAGTGAAATGTTACCGTAAAAGTGATAAATAATTTGCAAAAACAGTCAAACATTTTACTCGCAAAAGTATAATTTAAAAAAATGAATAAAATGACAATGCCGATTAATTACTAAAGACATTATATAGGGCGATGTTTTAGAATTATTCAAAACGGCTTGTGCCTCTTGAAAGCCGGTTCTGGAATTTAACTAATCCAGTTGTATTATTAAAAATATAACGTGAACTAAGATGTTACTTTTATTAAAAATTGAAGATTTGTACAAAAAAGTAAATTTTTGCAAAAAAAAAATATTTTTTTTAATCTACGGTTACTCAACTCTTAATTTTATTTTTTTAATACAGGGTTATTGATTAGAGTGATAAAGTTCAGTAGGTATGTTATCATGAAAGAGCTTATAAAGCTGCCTACAATTTTTATAATTAATTGTTTTTGGGTATCTTTCATGATAAGAGCCTTGTCACACTAATCAATCACCCTGTATAAATAAAACGAATAAATTTTTAAACACTACATTTGTATTGAGGAACGTCAATACGAGGTAGCAGTTTTAACAGGTTCTCATGACTCACCTTTTATATAAGAACCCTTATTTGTCATAGATAGGAATATTTATCGGCCGGCTTTTTAATTTTTGGATATTTTGGTATTAAAAAACAGTAAAAGAATATAAAAATGGATTATAATTTAACAAAATATTTCAATTCTGATAGCCAAATTAATTTTGATAAGTGCATATAAAAAAAATTTAAAACCAAACCTACTAGAAAATTAATAAAAAAGAAATACTGATGGCCAAAAAATAGGTATCTATGCAAATTTAAAATCAAATACACAATTGTAGTATCCTTTTTAATGAAAAATCAGTATTTATTGTAAAAAATTATTCGTATAGGATACAAAATATAAAAAGTTGAATGGATGAGGCTTTTACTTGATGAAGATCCATACTAAATGATGAAATAAAACAATTTAATTTGCTTAAATCTCCAAATTATAATGGAGATTAAAGCAAATTAAATTGTTTTGTTTCATCATTTAAATATAAAAATATTGTATTTATTTAATGCTAATAACTACCAGTAAATAAAATAAAAGCTTACCCCTCTAGAAGAATGTATTAATCTCTAATCCGGGGATTCCATATAGGTACTTAATCCACATACACTCCAGATACCTTAAATCAAAAAATAAAAATAAAATAAATTTCAAACACCTTCCAGATACAAATAAAATTTTCATTTATAATATTCCTCATAGGAGATTCAATAGGAGGTAGCAGTATGTACGTACTGGTTCTCATTGACTCACTTCTTATATAAGAACAATTATTTGTCATAGGAATATTTACCGGTCGGATTTTGATTATTTTGTTGTAAAAAAAACAGTAAAAGAATTAAAAAAATGGATTATAAATGACCAAAATATCAATTCTGATAACCAAATTAATTTTGTTAAGTGGATTTAAGCAAATTTAAAACTCAACCAAAGAAATGCTCTTAAAATTAAATTATTATTAATTATTTAAAAAAATTATTCGTATGGGATCCAAAATAAAAAAACATCATTGCATTTATTTAATGCTAATAACTACCAGTAAAAAAAATTAAAAATTACCCCATTATTAGAATGTATCAAGCTCTAATTCACGCCTTTCATGTAGGTACACAATTCACATACACTTCACTACACTTCACTTGCACTTCACCATACAGGAAATCAAAAAATAAAATAAATTTCGACCGCGCACCCCGAACCGTCCGAACCGACCTAAACAAAAGTTAACGCGCTACTAAATAATGATCTACAAAATTTACCTATTAGTCAAATTTATTTGTTAGTCACCTGTTGAATAAGTTGTTTATCGTATCTATAATTAATATACCTATACCGGCCGTCCTATAAGTTAATAAAAATATAATTTACTGTTTGGACCCTTACCTTTTGGAATCTACTCATATTACTTTTTTAAATTAAACTAACTGTTTAAAATTAATTCCACCATTCAATGAAAACTCTAAAATATCATTTATAATTATTTTAAAAACTGTATTTTTTAATCTTGTTTATAGATTTTTTTAAGTATTATAATAAAAAAGGTACAAAAAACGAGCAGTATAATACTTATTGTATTGATAGAAATATAGTCAATTGTTGATCCAGGGCACTAAGTACCAAAAGGAAACAGTTTTTTGTGAATTTAATTTAATACCAAGCAACTTTATTATTATTATTTAGTGAAGTCTATCCCAGGGACCAGGGAGTTTAGATATGCTGGAAAAATTAAGTCATCATCAAGATCACATTTTCTGCACATAGGTTCACTAACTTTGCCCATGTTGTGCACATGTTTCCAGTTCACAAACCAATAGGTGCTTTGTGGTCCAGTCACCAGGTCGGTAACTGTCTTCAAACGTCTCTTACCCAGTTTCCTGGACTACCTTGTTCAGTAAACTCTTTGATGCTCATGCCTTTCAATTCATATGGTCGTTACAAAAGTGGTCAAATCAGTATATTGTAAAGACGGCACATTGTTAATTAGAAATTTTCACTGCAATCATCTAGAAATTTTTAGTTTTACAGCTTAGCTGGTATTCGTATGGAGCATTTGTGCATAAGACTGGGTTTATCAGATACAGAAGTGAAACAAAAAATTTGGACAGCTTTCGAACATTCGATTCAAAATAGTGATTTAATTCGAGATCGACATTTGGATCAATTGTTGATGTGTGCTGTTTATGTTGTTTGCAAGTTAACCAATTCGGATTTAAAGTTTCAAGATATTATGAAGTTTTATAGGGATCAACCACAAAGCAGCAGTGATGTTTACAGGCATGTCTTAATCACAAGGCAAATTACTAATGAAGGTATGTTATCTGGTTTACAAGTTGCTTATGACATGAAATATTTAAAATATAAATTATAGAATTATCCATTCCCTGTTTATCTTGGTTGTCCCAATTTTGTTTATATTCTGTATTGCATCAATATCCTAGATCATGTGTATTAACCTTTCCATTTTGGTAAAATGTAGATTAATTAAAAAAAAATTTTTTTGTCAATTATTCTGGTTCTAGTTGTATTTTATTTGAAATAATTTTATAGGGTGAAATTTGTGTTTTTGTAAAAATTTGTTCCAGAATCAAAAAACTCACTTTTTAAATGTACTTTGCGTGGGATTCCCATTTCGTTAGTTATTTCTTAAACAAAATTTTAGTTTGGGTTTGGGTTCCACGTGCTTTTTACCAGATTGAATTGAATTATACTGTCAAAATTAAGGTAATTTTTTTTGTGGTTGTATTCAGTTTTAAAAGACAAATGGGTATTTTACATATAAATTTATAGGCGGAGCCACCATTCCTGAGGATCGTAGCGACTTGATAAAATTCTACAATTCTGTATACGTTGAAGTGATGCGAAAGTTTGTAAGCCAGTTCAGAAGTCCAGGACAGGTAATTTAATTCACTATTATTTTGAATTTCAAACCTTAAAATCAAAATTCGAATTGAAATTTCATCATATCTTTGTTATAGTATCCTTTTAAACTTATTAATCAATAATCATAATTTTTTTTTATATATTCCGAGTGTCCCATTATATTTTCAGGTATTTCAAGAGCTTTTAACTTTAAATTAATAAAGACAGATACACAATATTGTAAGTTTTTCTTACTTCCGGTTAAACTAAAAAGAAAAATGGACTTTTTTAATTTCTGTTTATTTCATTTTTTATTGGTAGGGACGCGCTTGATGATGCCCGAGGCGAAGCCGAGGAATCTCAAACTTTTTGCCCTTGTAGTGTAATATACTATTGACAAGCCCAAACATTTTTGAAGTATGCATGCATTTGTTTTTATTTGTTTAATAGTTATAAGATGCCGGAAAATATAATATAATTTTTGTTCAAGTTTTCTATGTACGTTAATTTTTATTTCAGAGAAACAATTTGTTGCTTAGTCCACTTCCAGCAGTAAAAAGAGATTTGACATCGTCGAGCGTACAAGTTGTGGGAAATGTGTTTGTACGCAGATTCGAAAGTCCGTCGACAGGTTCAAGTGATAGTTTCAATTACGTTTTCAATCGCAGTCCCTCAAAGGTAAAAAAAAATCGATTTATTTAAAAATAATTTTCTTATGCTGATGAAAGTGTTTATTATATTTTTCGTTGTAGGATCTAAAAGATATAAACAAATTGGTCAACAACAATAGGGTTTTAGGCAAGCGACTTTTAATCGATGGCGATTTAGACAAAGAATTGCCTCCCAATAAACGACTTTCAAATCGAAAAGTTCATACACTAGTTGAAGAACGAAGAAATCAAAATGGCGAGTAACTATTGAAAAGATCGATTGCAAAGATACGTCATTTTATTTTGGACAATTTTTACTATTTGTGATCAAAGGCTATAGGAATTTGCCAGGTTTTTGTAAATATGTAATTTTATTATTAAGGTGGCCACTTGCAAACACTTTCATAAATAACAACAAACTTCTATCCAATGTTCTCCCTTAGTAATCAATAATGTTTAATAATTTTAAAGGCAAAACAGCTATCGGTAAATAATATAAGTGGCAACCTTAAAATATACTGTTTCTAATAATTTTATTGCAATACTTACATTATTGTAGTTTTTAAATTTGAGTTTTTTTGATAAAACTTGTGATTATGCTTAATATCGAATTGTAAACAAAATTTTTTAATACTCAATTATAATTCGTCATTTTTCCCGGTGCTGAAAACAAATCTTAGCTTCTATTTATACTTTTGATCTCTTTAATTTTAATTTACCGGGAACCAATTATATTGGAAAATAAATTAATTTGTCACTATAAAAGCAAATCTACACTTATACGTTGTCATCGAACAGTCCTCGATTAAAGTTAAATAATTCTTTTAAAATCCTTCAGTAACAGTAACTTTTAAGGCTAAGGGTCGGTTGTACAATCAAAGTTTAAGTGCTGGCTTGAATAAATCACTCTTAACTCTTTCGTAACGGGCCTTTTTTCACGTGACGTTGCTCTTATATGGGGACAGTTAATGTCTATCATTCAAAACATAAGATTTTTGCAGGTTTTTTATCATTACGAACATCTATACGGAAAAAATCTAGTTAAGTGAACCAACGCGGATTTTGATGAAATATTTTTTTTTAATTAATTCGAGGTCGCTGAACACGAAAATGAAAAAAGAAATCGGCGCTCTCTTACCAAAAACGAGTTATGAATTTTTGAAGATGAGTTCAGATCAGCACTGCACTGGTTTTATTGTCATATAATAACTGATTTAAATGATGCATTATAAAGTCTACACAATGTTAATTACACTATAATTACTTTTTACGATATTCCTCTCACACACACATTTAAAAAACACTGATATTGATATTCATTTCTTGTAAATTCTTTTTTTAATTCCTCAATTATTATATATTTTGACATTTTCATGTAACATGACTGACATATAAGTTTTGGTCTGTTTCTTCTTAGTCGTACAACTTGTACCTAATAGCATATTCAGCCATAAAAGATATTTAGCCACTTGAATTAGTTGCTGAGTATATTCGTTTTCATGATCGTGACCATATCGTGACATAGAAGATATAAACAAGATGAACATCATGAACATACACCTATTTTTCCGATAGCTAGCGCCGTATTACAGCTGAAACATTTTTTTTCAAATTTTGAGAGATGTTGATTTTAGGAAGATGGTTAGTTTTGAGATAAGTTTGGTTGATATTTATCATTTATTTGAAGGATAATGAACCATTCAATTTGATCATTGAGGATGCTGAACAATTTTTTTTCTCTGAATTGCACTCATCAATTAATTCTTTAAAAAAATCACCTCCTCAGTTGTTCGGCCTCTATAAACACTGCTGACAACGAAAATAATTGCTGCAGGTGTAATTCCAAATCAAATTTTTAACATACTGCTAATATTATAAGACTTTGGTTATCAGAAGCTGTTTCCCCTTTTTAGAAAATTTGAAAATTCTACTAATATCGCTTCCCGACCAACTAACACCGATCAAAGTGAAATCGCAATCGCTTCTTATGTTCATCTTGTTTATATCTTCTATGTCACGATCATGAAATCGAAAATATTCAGCAACTAATTCAAGTGGCTAAATATCTAATGGCTGGATTTGCTATTAGGTACTGTGCGACTGAGCGGAAACAGACCAAAACTTATATGTCAGTCATGTTACATGAAAATGTCAAAAGATATAATAATTGTGGAATTAAAAAACGAATTTGCAAGAAATGAATATCAATATCAGTGTTTTTTAAATGTGTGTGTGAGAGGAATATCGTAAAAAGTAATTATAGTGTAATTAACATTGTGTAGACTTTATAATGCATCATTTAAATCAGTTGTTATATGACAATAAAACCAGTGCAGTGCTGATCTGAACTCATCTTCAAAAATTCATAACTCGTTTTTGGTAAGAGAGCGCCGATTTCTTTTTTCATTTTCGTGTTCAGCGACCTCGAATTAATTTAAAAAAAAATATTTCGTCAAAATCCGCGTTGGTTCACTAAACTAGACTTTTACCCAATGAATACACCCCCGAAGCGTAAATCTTATAATTTAAAATGATGTTTTAGCTGAATTCTCTTCTGTCATTATGTCACTAGTTATGTCAGATGTCAGTGTTAATTGTTTTTGTTGATATTCGTTTGATCGTTTATGTTTATTTTCCATACTTTTGTAGTAGTTCTAGTTAGTCGTATCACTTTATTCTTCTGATTGCTTTTTCCACTGACATCTGTCATAACTAGTGACATAATGGCAAAGGAGAATTGGTGATTTGCCGAAAGTTCCTAGAATTACTGGCCACCGTTGCATTGAGAATTCAGCTTAAAAGTCATTTTAAATTTTAAGATTTACGCTTCGGGGGTGTATTCATTGATTTAATGAAGCAATACAGATGTTCGCAATGATAAAAAACCTGCAAAAATCATATATTTTAACACCAACTGCCATTCTTCTCATAAAAACCACTTTTTGTTGGTCACACTTACCTTAAACTGAACTCCTCTATTGAGTCTAACTGAGTTTTCTGTGATGTGATTTAAGATCAACAATCACATAACCAAGTGTATGCTAAGTGTAGCGTCTTGGATTATTCCTAACGATTCCATACAAATTTAAATCTAGTAACGACCAGTGGCGGATCTATAATTTCTATGGTCCTAAGCTTAATAATTAGTAACGACTATCGTGGAATATTTATATTTTCTTTGGAAATCGGATGACTTGTAAATTATAGTAATGAAGAAATGACAACTTTTAAATTTAGAAATAATTTTTAATAATTTTTTTAACTTGAGAAAATATTTCAAATTGATAGTAAAATGTTTCGTACTGATGAAGATAGGTGACGTTACCGCATGTACGACTTCAACTTATCGTGAACGTTAATTATTATATTGATTTGTATAGTATATGATCTAATTAAATTTTAAGTTTAATATTTGCCTGAACAATATTTATTCGAGTGGTTTATAAATTGATGCCACTGAAGTTAAACTGAGAAGCATCTACATCAAAATATTAGTATCCATTTACGGTTAACAACTTTTTTAGTAGTTTTTATTTTTATATTGTTAGATTTATTCATTCTACGTCTGCTGTCGATCCATGTCAAGCAGTGGCTACCATACGGTAGGGATGGCTAACCTGTACTGGAACTGATCCATTTGATCAGATCCGGCGGGTTGGACTAATGGAACTGACGAACCGACAATTTATTCAGTTACGCGACTGTTCTTCCGTGATTCGGGCACATATCTAAAACAGACGAAGATGAACGTACCTCGCACTCGTACAACATTAACGATACGCTGAACGCGAGCGGTTCAAGATCAGTTCAAGTTTAGTATGTACTCCTTTACAGTTGTTTTACCTACTGCTGTAAAAGCTTACCTACCCCTCGCTTGACTGGTAACTGGAACTGATCTTTTGACTAGTTATCACTCTGGACTGGATCAGATTGGAACTGATCCATAAAAATGTTTGGATTAGCCTTACCTACCATGCGGTTCCTTTTCCTCACGTCCGCTTCCATTGGCACACATGCGTGAGCGATCGAGTGATGTTAAGAGCGCCAAATTTAAATATTTTGAACAAGATCTAACAAAGAATTACTAGCAGAAGGTGGTATTTCGCATTAACATGGTAAGGACTTACAAGAGGATGACCTATCGTTCTGCTATATAGGAGGAAATCATAATTGCCGCTGTTGAAGTTGTTTTGCAAGGAAGACTTTCAATAAGAACTGCAGCCACAACCTACAACTTGACAAAATGGACCGAGGGTAACAGAGTGAAAAAAAATAGAGAGACGACGTCTTGAAGATCCTGACCGAGACCATGACGTTCCTGACAGACAAGATCCAGATGATCAAATATCATTTGCATCACCATTCTAGTCAAAGTATTCGTCTCAAGAAGAACAATTGGCCAAATATTTTATTTATTAATTTCGAAAATAAATTATGGTCTCACACAAGCTCAAAAACTGGCATATGATTATGCCAAAAAACTAAATGTAAAGTATCCGCCGAGCTGGAATAACTCGTGATCCGCTGGAAAGGATTGGATGGAATTATTCATGAAGAGGTATCCAATTTTCTCATTAAGGAAGGCAGAAAATACCAGTATGGCAAGAGTCTCCGCATTTAATGAAACAAATGTGAAGGAATTTTTCGATAATTTACAGAGAGCTTTAGAAAAGTATAAGATACCACCAAAACGAACCTACAAATTGGATGAACCAAGCGTTGCCACTGTTTTAGATGCACCGAAAGTTATTGCCAAAACTGGCCCAAAACAAGTTGGTCAGGCAGTATCTGCCGAATGGGGAGAGCTTGTTACATTTTGCGCTATAATAAGTGGAGCTGGAAATACAATTCCTCCTGTCTATGTGTTCACAAGAGCAAAATTTAAGGATGTTTTTATGAAAATAGCGCCCACAGGAAGTCTTGGATTAGCCAACAAGTCACACACATACAGAAGCATATGAAATGTACGAAAAATGAACCAATATTGATTGTTTTGGATAACCATGAGTCCCACACCAGTCTAGAAACTATTTCATACTGTAGGGAGAACGAAATTATTTTCGTTACGTTTCCCCCCCTTTAGCCTCTTGACGTTGCGCTATATGGCCCATTTAAAACCTATTTGAAGCAAGCTTTCAATGATTGGTTAGTAAACCATCCTGGCAATCCATTTATGAAATTGCAGAATTGACAGAAAAAGCGTATCGTATTCTCGGCAGCTGACAGCGGGAAGAAATCATCTCTTCGGAGCAAGAGGACATGTTCCAAAGCATCAGAGACGAGCAGCGTTATTTTGACCAGACAAAGACAGGCAGAAATCGAAGTAGAAATTAAGAAGGTAGAACTTGAGAAAATAATGCTTACGAAAGAACAGGAATTAGTGGATCTATACAGTTAGCGCAAATTGAAGAAGAAGCCTTCGACAGGGTGTCGGGAAGGAATGGTAAAGGGTCAATTAGGAGTGAGTCAGTTAAAAGTGAAGAGCCAGACATCAGGAACTGGATTACTGGTGGGGAGAACCCGTGGAATAAAGCAGGTGACCTTGTTTTAAAAAATAAAGGAGCAGTATCTTCAGACAAGGTATGTGATTCAGCTTTATTAAGTAAGAGTTTTCATCATTCAGTATATTCTACTCCAATTGCCAATTCAGATGTTGACCTTACAAAAGTCTTGACGAGACAATCAATACCGCGAGATCTTCCTATATTTTCTGGAGACCCGTGTGAATGGCCAAATTTTATTTATCAATTTAGAAATTCTACGACACTAAGAGGTTATTCAAACGAAGAAAATCAGTCACGTTTGCAAAAGTGCCTTAGAGGCAATGCTAGAAGGGTCGTTCAAGCTTTATTAATTTTCCCAACCAACGTAGAACAAGTAATATCTATCATACAAAAGCGTTTTGGTCGTCCTGTACAAATTATTTCCATTTTACTTGAGGATTTTAAAAAACTAGCTCCGGTTAAGGAAGATAAATTAAATTTGCTCATAAACTTCGAAGACGAGGTCAAGATTTTTGTAACTACCATCGAAGCTCTTCAGCAAGATGACTATTTACGTAATCCTCTTTTGTTACAAGAACTAGTGAAGAAACTTCCATTATCGTATCAACTGATTAAACAATGCTGTATCACTCACCGAAAATTCAAGAATACCTGTAATGCTAGATCCCAATCACCGAATTACCAAGTTAATTATTCAGAATGAACACGAAAACGTATTTCATCATGGACAAGAGATAGTAGTCAATAACCTTTTGGATAATTTCAATCAGGAAAGCTGTCAGAAGTTGCTGGGCGCAGTGTCAGAAATGCAAAAATAGAAATGCGACACCGAACGTTCCTATTATGAGTCAACTTCCCGAATTTCGATTGGAACCAACTATCCGACCATTCATCAAAACAGGAGTAGACTACTTCGGCCTAATAGAAGTTACCGTCAAGAGGAGTCATGAGAAACGTTATGGGGTCATCTTTACATGTATGGTGACGCATGCAGTGCACATTGAGATCGCCCATGATCTCTCAACAGACAGTTTTATCCACGTACTCAGACAGTTTGTATGTAGAAGAGGATATCCAGAACAAATCATCAGTGATAATGGCTCAAATTTTAGAGGTGCAGATACAGAGCTGAAGAAAAACATCAACGCCCTAAATCAAACTGACATTGTAAATTTTTGCCCCCTAAAGAAGATCAAATGGACCTTTAATCCCCCAACAGCGCCACATATGGGAGGGGTTTGGGAAAGGATGATTCGATCAATCAAGACACATCTACATGAAGTTTTGACGTCACGGTATCCCCAAGAATATGTTCTACGAACAGTACTAGTTGAAATAGAACATATACTCAATTGCAGACCATTGACTCACATTTCTACTGATCCTAAAGACCCTGAACCCTTGACACCAAACCATTACTTAATTGGACCATCATATGCTGTTTTACCTTGATACTGATATATTTTGGAAATTATATTAATCTTTTTTGGTACATTCTGTTACTGGGTAGATATTTACGAACACTAGCAGGTTTCTAGAGATAGAGAATAATCCAGCGATATGGATTGGACAAAACAAAACTTCACTTTCCCTTTCTACCGATTTTTATAAATTCAAACTTAATTATCAATACCTTTCGAATTGATTGTGCTCACTTTATTCATATGGTTTCTAGTATCATATCCGATTTATACAAGGAAAAATATAAACTTTCCAATCTGCCCAACCCTCTCGCATTCTACCAACCGATCCTTCATTTATTATTCGTCTTTGTTCTAGACCCCATAGCTGAGAATCTTTCTATGACTTCGACAACTCATTTCTTTCTAGCAGACTCACTTCCGTAACATGACCATAACATAACAATCGTTTCTTACAGTGTTCTGGCATGGAGGGGTAGCAGGGGCCATGGCTCCGGGCGGCAAGCGCCATGATTTTTTCAATTGTAAAAAAATAAAAAAAACTTCTAATCATGAAGTGCTACTGATTAGTGACAACTGCCTAGCGCCCGGCCGGTGCGGAGGCAACAAGTTTTCCTGAACAAATGACAGCTTCTTATTTTCTTCCCATAAATGTATGTTCCTTCCAAAGCAGTTTTAACTAATCTCCCATTCTTTAGATTTATTCATACTCTGTTAACTGTTAAATGGTTCAGAAATTCGATTTTTGTTTATTTTGTTTTAATTGCATTTTCGTCGAAAATTAAAGTATCTGGATCCAAGTAAATGCTTTTCAGTTATTCTAAGAGGTAAAAAGTTTAACATTAGATGTAATTGCATAGTTCCTGTTTTATTTAGATTGGGACCTATAACATATAATAGGGAGTCACATATATTATTATGTAATTTAAGTTTTGTTCCAACAAGATGTTTACGGATAGTTCCCGAATGGGGGACTTCGATTCAAGCTGCCAACCCATAAATTTTGGAATTTTCTACCACTGGGAAAGGGAAACTGGGCCTCGGTTATTCAAAAAAGGTAATTGAATCCAAATATCGGTATTTGTAAAGATCATGTTCGATTGGATGAAATTTATGTTGAAGCAATTCATTGGATAAGAGATGTCGCAATTGACATGAAATCACGTGCTCCAACAAAAATTTCAGCTAATCAGACATGATCTTTACAAATATCGATATTTTGATTCAATTTCCTGTTTTGAAGACTCGAGGCTCAGTTTACGGACAAACATGACAAATTCGTTCTGAAATTTCCCTTCCCTCAGATCCCCAGTGGTAGAAAATTCCAAAATTTTTAGGTTCGCAGCTTGGGCCGAAGTCCCCCATTGATTACGAATTATTTTATGCGCAGGCGTTAGCAATCACTAGCTCGGGACTGGTTCCGTGTTCTTGCTTTATGGGACGGTTTTTCACTTTCGCTTAGTAGTCCAAACTTTCGTAGTTGAGCTCGTTCCTACTTTTCGAGTGTCGGATCCGTATATTAATCGGATGTCGGCACCTTTTGTTTACACTCTCGGTTAATAATCGGTTGTCGGCCACGGTCGAAGCTGGTGCCAATTTTTAGTACTCTACGCGAGGCGATTGTGCACGATGGACGTCGACGAAGCTCTTTCTTTTTCGTCCAAATTGAAAAAATCTGGTATGAGTAGGCAGCAGAGTTTTGTCCCAAAGGAGACCTCTTTCCTGAATTAGTATGATCAATTCTTCAGGGTTTATATTTGTTTCCATTATGACGAATCACCAAACGTGCGTAAAATAAAAACACTCTGCCACTGGAACCTCCGATTTATATACGGATCCGACACCCAACAAGTCGGAACGAGCTCTTACTCTAAATTACATTAATCGTTCTAGAACTAGTTCTAGTATAGTTCGATTATTTGTTGGAACGATTTACAAACTAGTTATTGAACGCTATTTTCAATCCATGCAAATTCCGAGCTAATGCTCAAACGTGTTGGAACAAACCTTTTTGTGAATTTTTATTATTTTTAACGATAATTACAGTCTGCACAGACTTATTCATTTTAAAAATACTTACAAAGAGTATAAATAGTTGTGGATAAGAGACAAAAAAAATTTTTTACACATAGGTACTTTTGACTAAATTATGTTGAAATTTAGAATATGGTTCCAATCAAATAATTATATTTACATTGTGTTGAATGTAATTTTTTGCATCACTATTATGTTAAAGCGATTTTAGTGTATTGAGTAACAGGGGCAATTTGTAGATATTCCTAAATTTTATTTATTATAGTTTATTATACGAAACCGAGAATTATTTTTTACCCTACCTCTAATTGTACCTAGTATCCTTTAGATACCCCGCACATTTGCAACTTTAGTCAAGCAACTTTTTAATCACAAAAATAGAACACACTAGTTCATATGAGAACCCGCCCACGCGGGCGATTATTTAGTTGCGGCAACTAAAAAATTCCAACACGCTCTATTCGCCAGGCAACTCAATTGTTGCCGGCAAAAATGTTCACACTGACCATGCTCAGTTACAGACTGTTCCTCCCTGAATCATGTCACTAGACATCGAATTGTTTATCGAAGCAATTAAATCACACCCAGCGCTATATGATAAAAAAATGAAAGAAGAACCCAAACCATCTTGATACTGCAATATGAATCGGGGCGAATTCAACTCCTTCCACATCAACATGCGGAGTATCAGGCAGACAGAAACATTCCCCATCCGACAAGATCCTTGGTACGTAACAAACTCAGCACGTTCTGTGGCTCAGCTCTTTTCGACTTTCCCGGCAGAAGAAGAGCGTGGTTATTTTAATGAACCGACGGTTGACGATGACAATTCAGAACTTTCGTCTACCTACTTATCTTAAGTTACTGCCTACCTTTCCTCTGGTCCTACAGGCAAAGAGCACAAACGCGCGCGGTCTCAACAAAATCCATTCTGAAAATGATCACCACTTCTAACATATAAAAATGGTTCACTTTTTTAAAGTTGTCTTTATCGAGAATTAAACGAAATTGAGCCCGTGCCCCATCGTTGGGAGGAGAAGGGGCAATTGTGGTATCCTTGAAAACTGAATGAGCTACATCTCCAGCAAGACCCCACCAGCATTCCGAACAAGGAATATTTGAACTACTTTTAAACGTCCGCCCGTAGGTCAAATAATAGGAACAAAAAGATTTAGGCATGTTTTTATAACCAAAATTGAAACATGCGGATCTAAATGTTCTTAGAACGTCGTCTTGTTCCAGATTAGTCCAAAGACACGAAAAAGGTAAAAATGAACGTTGTCTTCTAACTAAAAATAACGTTCGATTTGCTGACGTCGAGTAGTCATTGGCCCGATAGACTTCGAAGTTCCAACGTCAGATTAAGTTATGAACTGACGTTGTCGGCGAACGTTAATGCAAACAACTAAATAATACCCAAAACCAACGTTGATTTAAGTAAACATTATGTCGGAAGTCAGAATAATGCTGCTTGAGTATGCTTTTTGTATGAAAAGATTCCTACGAGAGTGCTTCAGTAAACCGCCATATTTCCCATAGGAGTCAAATTGAGAAACGGGGGCCTTGGAATCTAATGCAGCTTAGTTGTCTGTGAAGATTGCAACTGAACGTTACCTATGTTTTTTCCTGACTTATTGGAATAGCTATCCTTTGTATTTGCTCTATAATTCCGGCTACTATACCTACCGAGTACCGGTACAAATAAAAATTAATCTATTC
This sequence comes from Lochmaea crataegi, assembly GCA_947563755.1. NCBI lineage: Eukaryota > Metazoa > Arthropoda > Insecta > Coleoptera > Chrysomelidae > Lochmaea > Lochmaea crataegi. The sequence goes on along the minus strand of OX387435.1, from coordinate 36,009,458 downwards.
ATTCCCAGCTACCTACACCATTCTCTGGTAGGGTGATTGCGCCAGTTTGCCGGCCACTTCCAGTTGTCGGCCGTTTAATAAGAAAAATGATAACCGTTCAACTTCGAAAACCCCGCCAAACTTTTGGCCACAGTTTTCCCGTCATTTTCCTTTAGATTTACCTGTGCTGCCAATACAATTATTCATTTCCTCTCAGTTCAGTTCATGGTGGTCGACGTTGCTCGGTCGTTACGCAGTTGAAATAAAATAGTGGGGAACAACTTTTTCTGTTTAATTTTGTTAGATCTACTATAAACTTTTGATTTAGGAGGTATCTGAACATGTTAAACTGCAGTTCTGATGCAAGAACATTGAAAATAAATGATTTTTTTCTTTTTATTAAACGGTGGCCGGTGCTCTGGAGTCTTGAAACAACGATTTTCCATTTGTCGGCCATGATGGCCGAGAATTGGAATAATAAGCTGTCTATTCGTGCTCCCTCAATTCCAATGTCAAACGCTGTGGACACTTATCGTTCTATATCCTTTTTGACGGTGCTACATAAGTTAATACTATAGCCAGTTTCCGGCCACCAAAATTTTCTATATTGAGTAATTATGATTGCTTACCTTTTATATGTGGCCGAGAATAGGTTTAATATGAGCTAGTTGTCGGCCAGCACATATTTCTATAGGAACCAGACGGTCGCGAACTAGCTTCAAAAACGCTTGTTCTCGGCCAGTACTACTTCATACAATATATCTTTAAATTACAAATGTTCAGAATGGGAAAAATAAGGCCTGGGAACCTAAGGTGTTTTCAATAATTCTCCAGGTTTTTTTTATTATTTTTTTTCAGATGGCCCCAGTCAAGAAAACTCCGAAAAATGGGACTCAGTTTAGATGTACTGTAAAATGGCACCTTTTCAACTATGGTGAAGATGCATTGAAAAAGGCCCTTGATGATATAAAGGAGGACGGTATGGGTATTCGTGAAGCCTGACGACTGAATAGTGTTCCTAGATCAACAATTCAAGATAGGATCCTTGGAAGAATCTAGAGAAAAAAAGGAAAATTGGACTTAATCCCGTACTGGGAATAGAAGGGGAAGAGAAAGTTCATAATGGGTGATAAATATGGCGAAGTGTGGTTTTCCGATTCATAAGAAAGATTTGTTGGAGACTGAAGGGATCCATTCGATAAATTCCCTGACTAAACCAGATACTCATAAGAAACGTTCTGATACACTTAAATTTCCTATGGCCATCTCCTCTGAGAAATGGCGTAACAACTTATTGGCACTCAAAGAAGAACAAAAAGAAGACGCAAGATGCGGGCTTCTTTGAAAGCAGAAAGGGAAGCGAAACTGCACGAAAATAGGCTAATCAGACGAAAGAAATTTGCTGAAAGACAAGCAAAAATGAAATCAAAACAAAAACCTGAAAAGCCAAAACAGAAATGTTCGTTATGTGAAGAAGAACTGATTAGCGATCAGGGACGAGGGAGAGAAAAATGTAGATGGTACCACCTGAAGTGTACCAATCTTTCTGATCTACCTTATATTGAAGCTGCCGAAAAGGATTATACCTGCGAAAATTGTGAGTGATCGCAAACACAAATTTTTGGGCCCCGGACTTATTCAGTTACCTAACTAGTTCCTTATTTCCTGTGATAGTTTTTAATTTGTTTAAGGATAAACATTTATTTTTGTCGTTTTCATATTTTATTTTTGTGTTTTTGTTTAAATTTTGTTTTTTGTATTAAAATTTTGAATAAACTCACAAATGCGTTATTTGGGTTGCTCATTGGAGTATTACTAATATCGACCTTGTTGATAGGGAACATAAGATTAATGGCCGAGAAAAGGCGTTAATGGACGACAACTGGGAAGGTGGCCGAGAACTGGCGCTCTAGTAGGAAGTCGGATCTTGTGGCCGAGAACTGGCAAAAGCGTCTTATTTTTTGTTAAAATTATTTTTTCCATTAAAACGTGGAAAACTTCTCTAATATATGCTAATTTATAATTCTAATGACTTGTTCTATTCTCCATAATTTTTAATAGTGAAAACCAAATAAAGTTTACGTTTACGTCACCAAGACCTATCGAAAAGTACATATACTTAAATTTGTTAATTAATCGGTTCTAAAGATAACCCAATCAATAAAAAAACTTTTGTACCAAAATAATGTATAAGCAATATAGCTTTATTGGGTTTAGACGTCCCTCGATGTAAAAATTTGTGTTAAAATTTTTATAAAGAAGCCTCCAATTATTGACGGTAAAATAGTCACTGCCAGAAATAATGTCATGTTGCCGCGTTGTTTGTGACTTTTCTACTCGTGTAGTGTCATCGATTTTGAGGTTATAGTTACGTGCTTTATAATATTTTCTTGTGACAAATATTTATAATCAAAACTGTTTTTTTCAAAACAACGAAGCATTTTCTTCTGTGATTGTTAAAATGCCCAAACAGCTGAATAGCCGATGCAAAGAACTTGTGGCTTCATTAGTAAATTATTTTGAACAAGAAAGAAATAATAATGGCCCTTTGTTGCCCTTAAATGCTGTACAAGAGGTAGGTAATACGTAAATAATATATCCTTACTTTACTCTATGAAAATTTCTATTATTTTAGCGTGTAGCTGCTGCTTTAAAAATCAGTGTAAGAACAGTAAGCAAAATTTGTCAAACAAAGAAAAAAGGTGAAGAGTTTGAGTCACCAAAGAAAAAACGTTGCGCTCATAAACGAGTAACAAATACAGAAACTTTAAATACAAGCTCTATTCGTGATACCATTTACAACATGTACCAGAGAAGTAAGTATAATTACGACAATTGTATATTTAACATATTTTTATTTCTGTATGCTTTCAGAACAGCACATAACGATTCAATCATTGTGGTCCCAACTAAAAGAAAAAGAATTATTTAATGGTAGTACCACTTCTTTGAATAGATTGCTCAAAGAACTTGGGTTTAAGTGGATGAAGGATAATCCACGACGAGGACTTATGGAATTACCTAATGTTGTTTTGAAAAGAGTAGAATTCTCAAGATATTATAAAGAAGCGAAGGACGAAGGTATATACCAATTTGTGTTCATCAATGAAACCTGGATATTTCAAAAAATGTCATCATAGGTCATTCATGGCAAAATGAAAATATCAAGAGTGTTAAGATCACTAAAACGGATGGCAAAAGGTTTGTTGTATTGCAAAACATAAGTGGTTACTTAAACATTATTTAAATAATATTATTACAGATATATTATATACTCCATGCTGGAAATGAAAACGGATTTATTGAAGGTGCTGAAGCAATATTTTGTTCAAAAACCCAACTTAATGATTATCATGGGGAAATGAACCAGGCAAATTTCTTGAAATATTTGAATATCAGTTGCTGCAAAATTTAGAGAATCCTTCTCTAATTATATTTGATAATGCACCTTATCACAGCATGTTATTGCATAAAACTCCAAATACAGGATGGTCAAAATGTGCTATTCAGGACTGGTTGACAGAAAAAAGCATTCCCTATTCTCACATGATGTTCAAAACAGAACTGTTGCAAATCGTTTCTCAGTAAATATACAGATATATTCTTACTTATTGCCATTTATTTTAAACATTTTTTTGTTTTTTTTTTAGAAATAAGCCACCAATCAAGTATATAGTGGACGATATGGCAGAACAGTATGGACACAAAGTTTTACGTCTTCCTCCTTACCATTGCATATTCAACTGTATCGAATTAATTTGGGGCATAGCAAAATATTACTACAATAGGCATACTGGTAGGGATGGTAACAGTGCGAATAACTGCCTGAACATGTGGCATGAGGCACTGCACATGATAACTCCAGATATGTGGAAAAATTCTATACAACATACTGAAAAAGAGATATTTAAATGGTATGAGAGGGAAAGAATATTTGATCGTCCAGAAATTATTCCGATAGTTATAAATTTTAATATTGAAGAGAGTGACACTGATGTTGAATCAGATGAAGAAATTGAACAAGAATTTGAATCTGCCTAGTTTCATTTCACAATATGTTGATTTGTTTAATGCGTTAGTTTTTGTCTTTGAAAATATGTTCATTATTAAACATATTTTATTTTATTGCTTGTATTTTTATTATATTTATTTATTAAAAGATTTGTTAACTCAGTAATAACCTTTTACAACTTTTATTCTAGAATTCCTTACTTTGTGAAATCTATTTATAAATTTAATTAACAAAAAACGTCAATGAAAAAACTCCACACTATATTAAACGAAAACTATCAAACTATCGATAATTTTGTAGTTTTTATTTATAATATTGTGGAATTTTCAACTTTTATGTTTTTTATTGACTTCAGTTATTTTCTGTTAATTTCCATATTTCGTCAACAATTTGACAACGCTGCAAATGTTCACAATGATGACGTAAACGCAACTTTATTTGGTTTTTACTATATGTGATTATCCACCTATGGAGCCATGTCAAACCTATGATGTACTCTTAACTGAAGACGTCCATCAACAAATGTTTACATATAATTTTTTTTATTCCACTCCGCGACTATTTGTATGAAATTTATATTTTTAAAGCTTTTTAAATCATTCCAAGTACGGTCCTGTTCGGTTTTGCCAAACGCACTCCCACGAAAAACGACTTTGGGACGCATAGGGTTGTTTTATTTTTGTCGGGGAACTAACTACGCTTGCGCATCCGCAAGACGCGCCCTATAGATTAGAGCCCAGTCGAGGCCAGACAGAGAGCACCTGTTACATTTGCCGTTTGTACGCAAAGAACTAAACTTCGACAGCTTACTACTAACTATCATTATAACGTGTGGCATAAAATAAAGTTCTTAGCGTTCGCGTGTGAATTAAAATCGTAACAATGTCTGAACAAGAAGCAGCAACTAACAATGCTGCTACCACTGAAGAAGCGAAACCTGAAAAAATAGAAAACGCCGTTGAAGAAACAAAAGAATTGAAGGAGAATGGGAACGGGGAAGTAGAACCTGTTGCCGAGAATGAAAAAGAGGCCCCGAAGGAGATGCGAGCTGTGGTTTTAACTGGATTTGGTGGTTTGAAATCGGTCAAGATTCTGAAAAAACCAGAGCCATCCTTAAACGAGGGAGAAGTTTTAATCCGAGTTAAAGCATGGTAAGTTTGAGTATAGATTTATTTTTGCCGGTATATAACTACCTTTTTATATCTCAGTTTTTTGTTGAATATTTTATTAAAAAAATTACAAAAAAGAATTTCTGTTATTGAGTATGATTGATAAGAATGTATTTTCGGACGTGAAGTATTAATTATTGTTTTGTTGTTTGAAGAGAATACAAAACAGTTTTTGTGATATGAATAGTATTAATAGAGTATTTTTAATTTTATATCGTACAAATTTTTAATTAATCCCATAAAATTTAAGGAAGTAAATAAATTTATGATGATTGAATTTTCGTACTGGATAATTTTATTTTATAATTCCAACATTCTAAAAATTAAATTTGATAAAACAATAGTATTATTTAAATATTTTGAAATATTATAGGTTTAGGTGCAAATGCTCATTAGATTTACTATTTCCATAATATTCTTGAAAACGATACATTTTTCTAAATTTTGACAAGTACAGCTCTACTTAGTTTAGTACAGGGCGCGGTGGCAAAGTTTTATTGGGTGTGTCTCCATGACAGAAGTTAAAGTAATGGAAGTTTCTAGTTTTTAAGTTCTGCAAATTTGAGAAGATACAGTTGCGGATTAACGTAGGGGCTAGCCGGGGCTTATGCCCCGGGCCCCGCGAATCCAGGGGGTCCCGAGATACATAAAAAATCATTGAATTTCGATAACTTGATATCAGATTTTATTAGAACTAAGTCGAGGAAAAAATATATTTAATTTATTTAAATGTTGCATTAAGTGCGTTCATTAAAATAACATATTTTCTATTGTTAGTAAATGTTTTTTATTACTTTTTCTTATTTGAAGTTTTTCTCCGCCCTTAAGGGGGCCCCCGCTCGATTTAGTCTCGGACCCCCCAGGAGTTAAATCCGCCACTGAGAAGATGAGAAAATATTTGTTTTATTTAATGTTTGATTTTTGTGAGGAGATGGCAACATTTAGTAATTTTTACATCTTTTTTTTTTCAATTTTCGGAGATTTTTCACATTTTTAAGATATCTTTAATATAGCTATGCACCTAATTTATTATTAGGGCGTGGCTAAATTTCTAGTTGGAAATTATGATCTATAAAAAAATTTCTCGTTTCATCCACGAAAAGACTGAAATGAAATATAAAAAAATTAGGTATCCAAACTTAGTTTTTTGTTGAAAGGAAATAAATCTATGGACGCCCTGTATAATAAGCAAATCTGTGACATCCTATTATCAAAATGAATAATACTGGTTAGTGGTTTACCTAAACTTACTTATCTATGTAAAATTGTCAGTAATTTGTTTATCACCATTTTAGCATAAATTTTTTACCTCTCCTATCTTAATTATTTTTGAAGGCATTCCAAGTAAAAATAGCGATAACATTATCAATATGGGTGAAAAATTAAAACTATAAAGATAAGTTTATAGACGCTTTTAGAGCCAGAAATTACACAAACCCTGACATATATTTTTTAAACGAATATCTTTCTATAGTTTGGCAAGTCTATCTGAAGCTACGGGGCATCGGTAAAGGGCGAGGAAACATGGCCGATATCTGTCATAAACGTACCAATGGTACCTATTTTATAAGAGTATTAAAAATAATTATTATTATTTATATAATAATTATATATAGAAACTGATTTATGCTTTGCTTTAAAGATGAGGTATTTTTCAAAACACGGTACCTATTTGTTAAAAACAAATAATGTTAAAAATCGTACTTGAATTCAATATCGATACGAGATAATAAGATACCAAGTAAATCTGAAAATACGAAGGTTAATATTGACATTGTAAACGCCACTGGATAATCAATGTCAATCAATTGTCGAAGTGAGAGGGAAGAACACACGCTCGCGCTTGCCAATGGGAAGTCATGTGGTTACCTAGCAACGAAGGTTCGATAAATATTCACCAATTGAGTTAGTAGGAGGGCGTGGTAATTATGATTTTCGCACGACGTTGCCGGCTTGAAGGAAACCCATAACATATTTGGAAAAATGTTCATCTTTTAAGATTCAAAAATTGAAAAAATAATGTCAATAGACAAAATCCAATGAAACAAGCACATTAAAGAACTAACGTTTAATCATTATTGACATATTGTTAATAATAAAAAGTCCATTTTCTAATTATTATCACTACATACTTAGCACTTTAGCTTTTTCATAGTTAAACGTGGCAATATCGAATGTTTTCGACCGCATTCCTTTCTCAGCTTCAGTTATGTTTGCCAAACTATACCTAGAATTAATTATATACGCTCGATGATGATAAACGGTAATCGTTATTCATAAAATTTAAATAATATTCGGAACTAGCGTTTTTTTTGTTTTGGTTTTGATGCCGACCAAAATTTTCACAAAATCTATGAACCCATTTAAAATTTACAGTGGTGGACCATAACTCATTTACATCTCACATCCGGTATATTTCATAATAAAAAAAATGACTACAAAGAAAAAGTGTACTTTTTATATACACGAATTTTGAACTCAAGAACGGTTAAAGATTGGAATAGGATGCTTGCTTCATGGTTAGTAATAAAATGCTATAATGGTTCGACATTTATGTATGTAACATACAGGGTGTTACTGTATTCGACCGACAACGCTCTACTCCAGAGAGTTCTCGTTATTTGATAAATTTTGATATAGGAACAATAACCCCTAAAGGACTTAGTTACCGAAATACAGGGTGTTAAAAGTTTGAAATCAAAAACGCCTTGAAATATTTTTTTCAAACATGATGACAAATATATGCTCTTTAAGAGTGTAATATTGTGACATAAGCTAACTTTTGAAAAATTTAACCAGTGGCGCGCTATCGGGATTAGTGGCAACTTTTATCTCCTTATTTTTTACGCCACTGGAAAAAATGTTTATATGTTTAAAGCTTAATACTCACTTAGGCGAAATTCGCGTTTTTTTGACATAATGTGTCAAATTCAGATTGTTGTCGCGTATTTCATCCATACTCACAAATGCGACATTTTCTTACGCAAAAGTGCGGATAAATCGCAAAAAGGTTGAAATTATTTTAACTATTTTGCGAGTTTCTGTCATTACTGTCATTTTCTGATGGTTTGTGCATGTCATAAATCGGCTCTTGAGAAATGTTTTGTTTTGTGTACATAATACACTACGAGTGACTTATTTTATTTTATTTGTCTGTATAAACCGAACAAAATTTCCTTATTCCTTTCTATTTTATTTCATGCTATTTTATTTTAATTTATTTACTGTATAAATCCAACTTTATTAAGGTATTTTTCGGGTGTATTTTTGAATTTACAATGAATTTCGAAGAACTGGATGGTGATACACAAAGTAATTTGAAGACATTTTAAAAAGTTTCAATAAATAATAATTTTTGGTGTTGTAGATTTACTGCGATTTTTGTACAAAATATGTTACAATAAACGCCCTGTGTCAACATTTTCTCGGTTGCCTCTTGGCTGGTCTTATACGGTCTTTATTATAGATATGAATACAAAGCATTTCAAAGAATAATATCTTCGTAAATAATTGTTGTAGTGACTATTTTCTTTTTATAAAAATTGCACAAACACCAACAAATAATAATAAGAATTCTAGGTTATGTTATTTCCCTTCATTTATGACAAACGATACTTGTAAAAATCGCAGAAAAGTTAAAATTTCCCGCCGCGAATATTTTTAAATATGGATTTGACACATTATGTCTAAAAACGCGAATACTCACTTGGGCGAAATTCGCGTTTTTATGACATAATGTGTCAAATCCAGATTGTTGTCGCACATTCGCGTATTTCATCCATACTCACAAATGCGAAATTTGTCTACGCGAAAGTGCGGATAAATCGCAAAAAAGTTGAAATGATTTTAACTATTTTGCGAGTTTCTGTCATTACTGTCATTTATAGTGTCATTTTCTGATGGTTTGTGCATGTCATAAATCGGCTCTTTAGAAATATTTTGTTTTGTGTACATAATACACTACGAGTGACTTATTTTATTTTTTTGTCTGTATAAACCGAACTATTTTCTTTTTATAAAAATTGCACAAACACCAACAAATAATAATAAAAATTCTAGGTTATGTTTTTTCCCTTCATTTATGACAAACAATACTTGTAAAAATCGCAGAAAAGTTAAAATTTCCCGCCGTGAATATTTTTAAGTATGGATTTGACACATTATGTCAAAAAACGCGAATACTCACTTAGGCGAAATTCGCGTTTTTATGACATAATGTGTCAAATCCAGATTGTTGTCGCACATTCGCGTATTTCATCCATACTCACAAATGCGAAATTTGTCTAAGCGAAAGTGCGGATAAATCGCAAAAAAGTTGAAATGATTTTAACTATTTTGCGAATTTCTGTCATTACTGTCATTTTCTGATGGTTTGTGCATGTCATAAATCGGCTCTTGAGAAACATTTTGTTTTGTGTACATAATACACTACGAGTGACTTATTTTATTTTTTTGTCTGTATAAACCGAACTATTTTCTTTTTATAAAAATTGCACAAACACCAACAATTAATAATAAAAATTCTAGGTTATGTTATTTCCCTTCATTTATGACACACGATACTTGTAAAAATCGCAGAAAAGTTAAAATTTCCCGCCGGGAATATTTTTAAATATGGATTTGACACATTATGTCAAAAAACGCGAATACTCACTTAGGCGAAATTCGCGTTTTTATGACATAATGTGTCAAATCCAGATTGCACAAACACCAACAATTAATAATAAAAATTCTAGGTTATGTTATTTCCCTTCATTTATGACACACGATACTTGTAAAAATCGCAGAAAAGTTGAAATTTCCCGCCGGGAATATTTTTAAATATGGATTTGACACATTATGTCAAAAAACGCGAATACTCACTTAGGCGAAATTCGCGTTTTTATGACATAATGTGTCAAATCCCGCCGGGAATATTTTTAAATATGGATTTGACACATTATGTCAAAAAACGCGAATACTCACTTAGGCGAAATTCGCGTTTTTATGACATAATGTGTCAAATCCAGATTGCACAAACACCAACAATTAATAATAAAAATTCTAGGTTATGTTATTTCCCTTCATTTATGACACACGATACTTGTAAAAATCGCAGAAAAGTTGAAATTTCCCGCCGGGAATATTTTTAAATATGGATTTGACACATTATGTCAAAAAACGCGAATACTCACTTAGGCGAAATTCGCGTTTTTATGACATAATGTGTCAAATCCAGATTGTTGTCGCACATTCGCGTATTTCATCCATACTCACAAATGCGAAATTTGCCTACGCGAAAGTGCGGATAAATCGCAAAAAAGTTGAAATGATTTTAACTATTTTGCGAATTTCTGTCATTACTGTCATTTTCTGATGGTTTGTGCATGTCATAAATCGGCTCTTGAGAAACATTTTGTTTTGTGTACATAATACACTACGAGTGACTTATTTTATTTTTTTGTCTGTATAAACCGAACTATTTTCTTTTTATAAAAATTGCACAAACACCAACAATTACTCACTTGGGCGAAATTCGCGTTTTTATGACATAATGTGTCAAATCCAGATTGTTGTCGCACATTCGCGTATTTCATCCATACTCACAAATGCGAAATTTGTCTACGCGAAAGTGCGGATAAATCGCAAAAAAGTTGAAATGATTTTAACTATTTTGCGAGTTTCTGTCATTACTGTCATTTATAGTGTCATTTTCTGATGGTTTGTGCATGTCATAAATCGGCTCTTTAGAAATATTTTGTTTTGTGTACATAATACACTACGAGTGACTTATTTTATTTTTTTGTCTGTATAAACCGAACTATTTTCTTTTTATAAAAATTGCACAAACACCAACAAATAATAATAAAAATTCTAGGTTATGTTTTTTCCCTTCATTTATGACAAACAATACTTGTAAAAATCGCAGAAAAGTTGAAATTTCCCGCCGGGAATATTTTTAAATATGGATTTGACACATTATGTCAAAAAACGCGAATACTCACTTAGGCGAAATTCGCGTTTTTATGACATAATGTGTCAAATCCAGATTGTTGTCGCACATTCGCGTATTTCATCCATACTCACAAATGCGAAATTTGCCTACGCGAAAGTGCGGATAAATCGCAAAAAAGTTGAAATGATTTTAACTATTTTGCGAATTTCTGTCATTACTGTCATTTTCTGATGGTTTGTGCATGTCATAAATCGGCTCTTGAGAAACATTTTGTTTTGTGTACATAATACACTACGAGTGACTTATTTTATTTTTTTGTCTGTATAAACCGAACTATTTTCTTTTTATAAAAATTGCACAAACACCAACAATTACTCACTTGGGCGAAATTCGCGTTTTTATGACATAATGTGTCAAATCCAGATTGTTGTCGCACATTCGCGTATTTCATCCATACTCACAAATGCGAAATTTGTCTACGCGAAAGTGCGGATAAATCGCAAAAAAGTTGAAATGATTTTAACTATTTTGCGAGTTTCTGTCATTACTGTCATTTATAGTGTCATTTTCTGATGGTTTGTGCATGTCATAAATCGGCTCTTTAGAAATATTTTGTTTTGTGTACATAATACACTACGAGTGACTTATTTTATTTTTTTGTCTGTATAAACCGAACTATTTTCTTTTTATAAAAATTGCACAAACACCAACAAATAATAATAAAAATTCTAGGTTATGTTTTTTCCCTTCATTTATGACAAACAATACTTGTAAAAATCGCAGAAAAGTTAAAATTTCCCGCCGTGAATATTTTTAAGTATGGATTTGACACATTATGTCAAAAAACGCGAATACTCACTTAGGCGAAATTCGCGTTTTTATGACATAATGTGTCAAATCCAGATTGTTGTCGCACATTCGCGTATTTCATCCATACTCACAAATGCGAAATTTACCTACGCGAAAGTGCGGATAAATCGCAAAAGAGTTGAAATGATTTTAACTATTTTGCGAATTTCTGTCATTACTGTCATTTTCTGATGGTTTGTGCATGTCATAAATCGGCTCTTGAGAAATATTTTGTTTTGTGTACATAATACACTACGAGTGACTTATTTTATTTTTTTGTCTGTATAAACCGAACTATTTTCTTTTTATAAAAATTGCACAAACACCAACAAATAATAAAAATTCTAAGTTATGTTATTTCCCTTCATTTATGACAAACGAACTTGTAAAAATCGCAGAAAAGTTAAAATTTCCCGCCGGGAATATTTTTAAATATGGATTTGACACATGTCAAAAAACGTGAATTTCGCTTAAATGAGTATTAAGCTTTGCTTAAGGAGCCTGTATCGTCCGTATACAGGAGGACAAAAGAAATCTGCATCTAGAGTATGTATGGTGGTCTTCTTATAGGCTATTATTTGAATTACTTAAAAATTAGAGTAACAAAGGAATGAAAATAGCACCGCTTGTCTACTCTGAGGAGACGCCACTGATCTTTTAATTGAATATCAAGTTTCATTTAATGTACAAAGAAAATAATTTCTGCCTTACATAAATACATTCTTTTGAAATAGTTCACTTTGTTATCATTTTTATGCAGCTCATAAACCAATATAAATGATAACAGCTCTAAATAATAACGGTTAATTGACCTCGAAAAAAATGTAAATATTTTTAAAAATAATAATATATATATATAAATCACATCAGAATAATTGTTTTAATATTTTTATTAATAATGTATGGACAAAAGTTTTAATCGAGTTCCGCTGTTGCCTATACTCGAGAAATTTCTTGAAATAACAATATTAACATACAGGATGTTTCTTTTATCATAATACGGTAATATATACAAAGAAAATTCTGGAGTTATTCAGGTCTGTTTAAAGCTATAAAACGATAAATATTTCCATGATCATATCCGCTACCCACTTTCAAGTTTTTTAATTTTTATTTTTTTAAATCCGAACACAAAGTGGGCATTTAAAAAACTACCAAAGAAAACAAAACATCGATTTGATATTGCACAATTATTTTAAATTGAGTGCGGGTAATTGGTGAAGAAAAAGAAATTAAGTAATAAAATGAAGACATCATAAATTATGTTTTCCGGTCAATTCATCGAGAATGAATACCGAAGGGGAGACCGTTTAATTCCCAACGATTTATTAACTCAATGTTATACAGGGTGAAGCAGATCTTATATATGATGAGTTTATGTATATAGGTACATTTCTTTGGCACGCTCTATAGCCTAAACGGCTTGACGGATTTTGGTATAAAATTTCAATATGGCACACGAGAAAATAAGGGTAGAGGGGGGAAAATATAATACGGGTACCAAATTAAAGGTAATAAATAGCCAATTCCAAATATATAGAGGACTATAACTCGCAGCTTGATTATATTTAATTTGTTTTTTAAAATTCAATGCAAACTTTTTTCTGTTTGAAAAACGTTTCACCAAAGATTTGACGGAAAAAATCTAGTTTAGTGAACCAACGCGGATTTTGATGAAATATTTTTTTTTTAATTAATTCGAGGTCGCTGAACACGAAAATGAAAAAAGAAATCGGCGCTCTCTTACCAAAAACGAGTTATGAATTTTTGAAGATGAGGTCCGATCAGCTCTGCACTGGTTTTATGTCATATTATAACTGCTTTAAAATGATGCATTATAACTTGTACACAATATTAAATACACTATAATTGCTTTTTACGATATTCCTCTCACACACACATTTAAAAAACACTGATATTGATATACATTTCTTGTAAATTATTTTTTTAATTCCACAATTATTATATATTTTGACATTTTCATGTAACATGACTGACATATAAGTTTTGGTCTGTTTCCTCTTAGTCGTACAGCTTGTACCTCATAGCATATTCAGCCATTAGATATTTAGCCACTCGAATTAGTTGCTGAATATTTTCGATTTCATGATTGTGACATAAAAGATATAAACAAGATGAACATCATGAACATACACCTATTTTTCCGATAGCTAGAGCCGTATTACAGCTGAAACATTTTTTTTTCAAATTTTGAGAGATGATGATTTTAGAAAGATGGTTAGTTTTGAGATAAGTTTGGTTGATATTTATCATTTATTTGAAGGAAATAGTTGCTGCAGGTGTAATTCCAAATCAAATTTTGAACATACTGCTAATATTATAAGACTTTGGTAATCAGAAACTGTTTCCCGTTTTTAGAAAATTTGAAAATTCTACTAATATCTCTTCCCGACCAACTAACACAGATCAAAGTGAAATCGCAATCGCTTCTTATCAGCTTGATACATTTATTAGATTGGATTTCCGTTTGAAATAATGAAGTAGATTGATTATCGCGAGCGAAGCGAGCGCGCCGGATCGACGTTTCGCAATTCGCGCGCGCGAATTGCGAAACGTCGATCCGGCGCGCCTTTTTCACAGTATGTTGATGGCTGTTCATTCAATTTTTCCATAACTGATTTCAGTTGAACGAAAGTTGAGCCAAATACAGCGCCAGCTATCGGAAAAATAGGTATGTTCATGATGTTCATCTTGTTTATATCTTTTATGTCACAATCATGAAATCGAAAATATTCAGCAACTAATTCGAGTGGCTAAATATCTAATGGCTGAATATGCTATGAGGTACAAGCTGTACGACTAAGAGGAAACAGACCAAAACTTATATGTCAGTCATGTTACATGAAAATGTCAAAATATATAATAATTGTGGAATAAAAAAATAATTGACAAGAAATGAATATCAATATCAGTGTTTTTTAAATGTGTGTGAGAGGAATATCTTAAAAAGCAATTATAGTGTATTTAATATTGTGTACAAGTTATAATGCATCATTTTAAAGCAGTTATAATATGACATTAAAACCAGTGCAGTGCTGATCTGACCTCATCTTCAAAAATTCATAACTCGTTTTTGGTAAGAGAGCGCCGATTTATTTTTTCATTTTCGTGTTCAGCGACCTCGAATTAATTTAAAAAAAATATTTCATCAAAATCCGCGTTGGTTCACTAAACTAGACTTTTACCGATTTGACTTTAGTAACTTACAAACCTAAGATAAATAAAACAGTGATATTATTATATCTACTTTACATCATGATGATAAGATAGATGAAAAGACGGGAACAGCAATAAAACCAGAAATTATTACCTCATATAATTTGACTAAAGCCGGTGCAGATTGTGTTGATCAATTGTCAGATGTTTCAAGAAATACCAGAAGGTGGCCTACTCCTTACTAAATGTGAGTGCCATAAATTCGTACATAATAGATAAATCCAATGATACAGATGGAGTATTTACAAAAATTGCCAGAAGGGAATATCTAAAAGAACTCTGAGTTAGTTGCTCAAAGCTAGAGCGATGAACAAACATATTTCTAAAAATATTAGACTAAAAGTAGCAACGTTTAGTGGGCAAAGTCAAGATGACAGTATTGGAGATGCACCTTTTGCAGAAATCGTAAAACAAGATTTTTTTGTTACATTTCTAAAAAAATGATTTGTATGGAACATTCCAAACATACTTCTCCGGATTGTGCTCAAAAATAACTTTTTTTTTGTAAATTTTGATTAAGAATAATCTTTGTATTTTTGGATATTTTATCTGTTGTTGTTGTATGTAATGATAAGGTATTTTAGTTTTTTATATTTTAGTTCAATGGAAAAGTTAATAACAAATAATATGTAATCTTATTATAATAAAATTGAGAGCTACGAAAATCATATTTTTTTAAAACAAGCAAAAACTCGTTTTTACATAAAATACATCTTTATTCGTAAGTGAAAAAAATTACGAAGTAATTTCCTCTAAAGCTTTTTTAACGAGTTTATATTTAAGAAATGTAAAGCAGAAACTGTTGAAAATATGAAAGTTCGCCAGATTTGTTTGTCTAAAATTTGTGTTAGTCACTGTATGTTTACGTATAACTTTCGGTTTTTCTCAAATGGGGGAAATGAAAATGATTCCTCATAAAAACTTTGGTACTTTTCTGTTTACTGACGCTTATATACAGGGTATCCCAAAGATAATGTGAAACATTTTGAAAACTTATAAATTAGAAACAAATGGCTTTCGCAGTCCAGATTTAAATTTAGAAACGTTTTGTTCCGTCATTTTTCTACGTTGTCTACTCTACTAAATTTAAGTACTATCAAAGGTTATTGTACCATGTGGGTAGTACCTAGCTACCAGTACTATTATTTTACATGCTGTGAAACATCTAAAATTTAATTATATCATTCATAGTTCAAATATTGCAATACAATTTCCATGAATCGATATCCTTCAGCGCTATCGAACATAACCGGAAGATGAAACGTGCCATAGAAAGGTGTTTTCAAAAATATTCCATCTTGTTTATAACCCCTTTAAAACGAATGGAATTTCCTTTCTCAGCGAAAAGGTTCGACGAACGAATTCCTGTTTCGGATAAATATGCCTTTATAGAATTTTGTGTAAAATGAACTTCAGATATCGAACAATTGACTCCGTGGATAGGATACAACATGAGTATCGATAAGAAAATACCGGATGTTTCAAAAGCACTGTAAATGTCTACTGATTTTATACAATGTTTCACTGTAATTGCACTTAAAATTCCAATTAATAAATTCGATACAAAAGGGGAATTCTTCAGCGATAAGGACCGTCTACGCCAATATTGAACAGTGGCGCCAGAATGGCAGGAAGTGCATTTACCCCTTACCAGGCGAGACAGTGACCAACCGGAAGGGTAAAAATAGAAAATTGCACTGCATAAGCATATTATTCCCGTTTTATTTCAGTAGGGAAGGAAACTTACCGTTAATGTCAAACACAATACATTTCCTTTAAAAATATTTTTATCTATTTGTGGACATTTTATTGCATGTTATCAGACAGATTTTCCCTTTTTCTATATATAATCCGTTGATAATAACTAAATTATTGTTTGCTTTCAGCTACAGTCTGCAATAATCAAAATATTTATTTTCGACTCCTCGTTGTGCTTTTACAGATTACACACCACTTATTGAAAACAAGGGAAATATTAGTCTAGTCAACAAGTGCCTTTTAGGTAAAAACTTTTTAAAGAAAATTATGATTGAGGTGTCATTCGATTCGGAATGGCATGTAGATGTTTTTTGAGAAAATTCAAGGGCCGCTCGCAAAAGTTATAAACAATAGAGTGAAAAAAAGGGGGTTTGGTTTTTTGCAAATATCTCAAAAACTATTTGAGATTTTTCAAATTTGAATAAAGATTCAAAAAGAGGAGGAAATTTCCTAAAGAAAGTGGAACTTTAAGACCAATATTTATATTTTCCCAGAGGGTTGAAAATATAATGAATTATTTAAACAATAGGAGAGAAAATTATTAAACATCATTTTTAAGAAGCTTCTGATCATGAGAAAACGGATCAATAGTAAATATGTTTTTTTCAATGTTTAATGAAGTTTTATAATTTTCAACCTAAGTAAATTATTAATAACAAAGCGAAATTTAATAATTTTTCCACCAAAGGAAAAAATTCTCAGATTAATAGTTTAACAATTATCGCACTTGCAATGTTAATATTCGTGTTACAAAAAAATTGTTAATTAACTAACGGATAACTAATTGAAAAATCGCGATAAAAATTTTTGGTCCGCGGATTATTGTTCATTGTTCTATCCTGTAGGCGTCTGGGTTTTGGGAGTTGGGACATTTTTTAAGAAATTTCCTCTTTGATTTTTTTTTCAAATTTGAAAAATTTCAAATAGTTTTTGACATATTTGCAAAAAACCAAATCTTTTTTCTCTCTTAATTGTTTATAACTTTTGCAATTTTTGCGAGTGGCCCTTGAATTTTCTCAAAAAACATCTACATGCCATTCCAAACCAAATGACACCTCAATCATAATTTTCGGAGAACAAAGTTTTCAAGGCATTTGTTGACTAGACTATATTATGAATAATCAGCTCGCAAATGATAATATAACAACATATATCATTATCTCCATTACATTTTGGTTTTTTCTTTTTATTTATCTATACCAGTGTTTCTCAACAGGGGGTACGTTGATCTTTATTGAATTAATCTTGCTTGAACTGCAAAGAAAAGATCACACTTTCATGAATTTTCTCACTATTTTGCGAATTCGAAGTTTTAAAATCTTCTTGGCAGTAACTCACTTTTTTCTCCGTTTTAAAACAAACAAGACCAAGTTATGCCAACTTTGGGATTTTCTCCCTAAATTTAGGGAGAAAAAATCTGCACAGGAAGTTTTTTAGGGGGAAGAATTGTTTGGGGGTATTTTTAGGGATAAAATTTTAATTGTGTGTTTTTTTTAATTGCACTACTCTCCATACTTGTATTCAATAAAAGATTGTAGAAAAATTTGAATTGGTCAATTGATACTATTGTCATTGAAGGTTACTAGACGGTGCTGATCAGTGTTCCCAACTTAGGGATTTACCCCCCAATTTTAGGAAGTAAATAAGATGGGATTTTTTTTAGGGTGTTATATTTTTAAGGATTTCTTGACTTCTTACATTTTTTATTTTCTTAACACATTTATTTGCTGTCCTAGCGGGTTAAAGCTAAAATGTAGATGCCATTTTTTAAAAAATTTCTTAATAACAATTAATTAGCTGGAAAGAATTATAAAAAATTTCAGTTTCATAATTATTATTAGGTAATTTATTATTTATGATTTTTTTAGGGGTATTTTCATGTAAATGTTATGATTTTAGGGGTTTTTGATTTAAGCTTTGGGGAGAAAACATCTTAAAAAGGTGAAACATTTTCAAACAATACTTAAAGAGACCCTTTCTCTTACAATATATACTTTTACGTTTATATATTATTATATTAAATTTAATATCACGTAATAAAATACTTTTTTTATAAAAACTGTAGATTGCTCTAGAAGCGTGTATTATAAAGACTTTGCGGTTTCTTTTGCCGCAAGCTATCTAGTTAATATTTAAATTGAATATTTTTTATAGCCTGTGATCTTGGCCTTGTAATTTTTGTTTCGATCCTATAGTATGGGCGATTATTTTAAATAAATCCCAATATCATCGTCAAGTACACAGAAACATACATCATTCATTATGGTTACAATCTATCAATAATGAAAAAAAAATTAGAAAACAATGTAATTTGGATTAAATAATTAATTATTTAGTAGCATTTACCCGGACTTCACGTAATAAACACATACATATTTCAAGTTTAAATTGTTCTGTCATCCCTCGTACTGATCACATGATCAGCCCAATATCAGTTGCCTGGCGATAACTTTAATAATATCAACACCGGTTTTGGGTATGTGTAGGTCTTCATTCCATACATAATTACACCCTATTGATTTTTAGTATTTTTAACTTGATTTTTAGTACCAATACGATTTGGACATGTACAAGTTGGTTGTATGTAACTTTATTAAAATGTCTGTTTCAGTGGGTTGAATTTTCAAGATTTGATGGTTCGTCAAGGCGCCATCGACTCTCCTCCAAAATGTCCATTTATCTTAGGTTTTGAATGTGCTGGGGAGATTGAACAAGTGGGCGAAGGAGTGGAAAACTTTGCTGTAAGTATTGTCAAAAATAAAGTAAACCAAACCAATTTTTAAATATCCATGTTTCGTCCAGGTACGATATTTTCGTACAATTGTATTATGATTGCATTTTCGTATTGCAGATTGGAGACAATGTAGTAGCTTTACCAGAATATAGAGCCTGGGCTGAATTAGTATCGGTACCGGCAAAACATGTGTACAAATTACCTACTGGTGTGTCCCATTTGGACGCCGTTACCATCACAATGAATTATACTGTTGCCTACATTTTACTCTTCGAGCTTTCTGGTTTAACTCAGGGAAAATCCATTTTGGTGCACTCTGTAGGAGGTGGAGTGGTAAGTTATGTTTTTATTTTTCTCTGTATAATATGATTTTTTGACTTGGAGCGTATATATTTGTTTACGAAACGCGAACTTATATTTTGAATTCTCCTATACTTTTATATATGGAAATCTACTAATTCGGCCCCGTAGATAAGAAAATCTCTGAAAATGCAAGGTTACAAAGTTTTATTTTTCGAAAACTTTTACTCTTCACTTTCGGGTAACCATATATACAAGATTTTATAGATACGATCCTCCTGATTTTTTCCCATATTCTATCACTATTTGAGGGTATGGATTTCAAATTTCAGCCCAAAATTCCTATTATTATGGACTCTATGATTTTTTTGCTATACGCGTGTACTATTGGCTATCGCCTATACTCACTTTCGAATTTTCAAAATTCCGAAATCTAAACCAAGTCTTTTTCAACATTTTTATAAATGGAAATCCACTAATTCGACCCCGTAGATTCCGAAAATGGCTATTAACATTTTCTAGTTTTTAATAAAATATTTTTCCGAACATTTTTACTCTTCACTTTCGGGTACCCCTGTATACAAATTATCATAGATACGTCTTCGCTAATTTTTTTTCATATTCTTTCACTATCTGAGAGTGTGTATTTCAAATTTCAGCTCAAAATTCCATTATTATGGACTCGACGATTTTTTGACTTAGAGCGTGTATTTGTTTACGAAACGCGAACTTATAGTTTGAATTTTCCGATACTTATATATATGGAAATCCACTAATTCGGCCCCGTAGATTCCGAAAATTATTAAGAAAATTTCTGAAAATGCAAGGTTAAAAAGTTTTATTTTTCGAAAACTTTTACTCTTCACTTTCGGGTAACCATGTATACAAGATTTTATAGATACGATCCTCCTGATTTTTTCCCATATTCTATCACTATTTGAGGGTATGGATTTCAAATTTCAGCCCAAAATTCCTATTATTATGGACTCTATGATTTTTTTGCTATACGCGTGTACTATTGGCTATCGCCTATACTCACTTTCGAATTTTCAAAATTCCGAAATCTAAACCAAGTCTTTTTCAACATTTTTATAAATGGAAATCCACTAATTCGACCCCGTAGATTCCGAAAATGGCTATTAACATTTTCTAGTTTTTAATAAAATATTTTTCCGAACATTTTTACTCTTCACTTTCGGGTACCCCTGTATACAAATTATCATAGATACGTCTTCGCTAATTTTTTTTCATATTCTTTCACTATCTGAGAGTGTGTATTTCAAATTTCAGCTCAAAATTCCATTATTATGGACTCGACGATTTTTTGACTTAGAGCGTGTATTTGTTTAGGAAACGCGAACTTATAGTTTGAATTTTCCGATACTTATATATATGGAAATCCACTAATTCGGCCCCGTAGATTCCGAAAATTATTAAGAAAATCTCTGAAAATGCAAGGTTAAAAAGTTTTATTTTTCGAAAACTTTTACTCTTCACTTCCGGGTAACCATGTATACAAGATTTTATAGATACGATCCTCCTGATTTTTTCTCATATTCTATCACTATTTGAGGGTATGGATTTCAAATTTCAGCCAAAAATTCCTATTATTATGGACTCTATGATTTTTTGCTATGCGCGTGTACTATTGGCTATCGCCTATACTCACTTTCGAATTTTCAAAATTCCGAAATCTAAACCAAGTCTTTTTCAACATTTTTATAAATGGAAATCCACTAATTCGACCCCGTAGATTCCGAAAATGGCTATTAACATTTTCTAGTTTTTAATAAAATATTTTTCCGAACATTTTTACTCTTCACTTTCGGGTACCCCTGTATACAAATTATCATAGATACGTCTTCGCTAATTTTTTTTCATATTCTTTCACTATCTGAGAGTGTGTATTTCAAATTTCAGCTCAAAATTCCATTATTATGGACTCGACGATTTTTTGACTTAGAGCGTGTATTTGTTTACGAAACGCGAACTTATAGTTTGAATTTTCCGATACTTATATATATGGAAATCCACTAATTCGGCCCCGTAGATTCCGAAAATTATTAAGAAAATTTCTGAAAATGCAAGGTTAAAAAGTTTTATTTTTCGAAAACTTTTACTCTTCACTTTCGGGTAACCATGTATACAAGATTTTATAGATACGATCCTCCTGATTTTTTCCCATATTCTATCACTATTTGAGGGTATGGATTTCAAATTTCAGCCCAAAATTCCTATTATTATGGACTCTATGATTTTTTTGCTATACGCGTGTACTATTGGCTATCGCCTATACTCACTTTCGAATTTTCAAAATTCCGAAATCTAAACCAAGTCTTTTTCAACATTTTTATAAATGGAAATCCACTAATTCGACCCCGTAGATTCCGAAAATGGCTATTAACATTTTCTAGTTTTTAATAAAATATTTTTCCGAACATTTTTACTCTTCACTTTCGGGTACCCCTGTATACAAATTATCATAGATACGTCTTCGCTAATTTTTTTTCATATTCTTTCACTATCTGAGAGTGTGTATTTCAAATTTCAGCTCAAAATTCCATTATTATGGACTCGACGATTTTTTGACTTAGAGCGTGTATTTGTTTAGGAAACGCGAACTTATAGTTTGAATTTTCCGATACTTATATATATGGAAATCCACTAATTCGGCCCCGTAGATTCCGAAAATGATTATGAAAATTTCTGAAAATGCAAGGTTAAAAAGTTTTATTTTTCGAAAACTTTTACTCTTCACTTTCGGGTAACCATGTATACAAGATTTTATAGATACGATCCTCCTGATTTTTTCCCATATTCTATCACTATTTGAGGGTATGGATTTCAAATTTCAGCCCAAAATTCCTATTATTATGGACTCTATGATTTTTTTGCTATGCGCGTGTACTATTGGCTATCGCCTATACTCACTTTCGAATTTTCAAAATTCCGAAATCTAAACCAAGTCTTTTTCAACATTTTTATAAATGGAAATCCACTAATTCGACCCCGTAGATTCCGAAAATGGCTATTAAAATTTTCTAGTCTTTAATAAAATATTTTTCCAAAAATTTTTAACTCTTCACTTTCGGGTACCCCTGTATACAAAATATCGTAGATACGTCTTTGCTAGTTTTTTTTCATATTCCTTCATTATCTGAGAGTACTTATATCAAATTTCATCCCAAAATTCCTATTATTATATGGACACTATGATTTTTTTGCTATGTGTGTATCGCGGATACACATTTTCGAATTTTCAAAATTCCGAAATCTGTACTAAGTCCTTTCCTACACGTTTGAATATGAAAATCCACTAATTCGACCCCGTAGATTCCGAAAATGACTTTTAATATTTTCTAGTCTTTAATAACATATTTTTCCGAAAATTTTTACTCTTCACTTTCGGGTACCCCTGTATACAAATTATCATAGATACGTCTTCGCTAGTTTTTTTTCATATTCTTTCACTATCTGAGAGTGTGTATTTCAAATTTCATCCCAAAATTCCTATTATTATGGAATCTACGATTTTTTTTCTATGCGCGTGCACTATTGGTTATTTTCGAATTTTTTAAATTCCAAAATCTGAACTAAGTCCTTTCCTACACTTTTGAATACGGAAATCCACTAATTCGCCCCCCTAGATTCCGAAAATGATTATAAAAATTTCCTAAAGTCTTTAATAAAAATTTCAATTTTTTCGAAAATTTTTACTCTTCACTTTCGGGTAATTCTGTATACAAAATTCCATAGATATAATTCTCCTGATTTCTTCCATATTCTATCACTATCTGTATCAAGATATTGATGACAAAAGAGTTAACTATAACGCCTTTTTTTGATGTGGTCAAAAATAAAAGTATTTTTTTGAGTTAAAATTCATATTTTCTGATATACCTCGTATATGACTTGGAAATATCGATATCTGATGGTCGTATTTATGGTTTCAGACCATACAGAACTTTTTATGAAGAATAACTTTTTGTCGTAAAATTAATAATAAATAAAATGTTCCCATTCAAACCGAAATATTGTTTTTTCAATCCTTGATCTCGACTCGCCAATTCATAAAATGTCAAAACAAAGATTTATAAAAGTTTATTATTTTATTTTCATTTCGGGGTTTACCCTTTATATGACTATATTCTATACAAAAATCCATCTCTTCTTATCATAAAATCATTTCACGCACCAACTGGGGTGCATAATGACCAAAATCCCTAAAGGTTAGTCTGCGAAATATTCCGAAGTTTCGGAATTAACTTCATTACATTTTTTCCTCAAATCGTGCGGTATAGAAAATCACAACCGAAACCTTTTTTTATCACTATATTATAAAAAGAGTTTAGTTAATCCTAAATTTCTACCCAATGAAAAACTCTGAATCGAAATTAGGTCCTTAACCCTATATGTCGGGCCCCCAGCAACAGGTTGACGAGGGTTGTCTGAACAGTTCAAGGCGCCGCGACGGCTCCTAATGGCGTCCTCGAGTCTGGTCCGCAGCGACATCGTGTCGAAATAATGTATGAGAACATGGGGTAACGAATGCTTCTCTTAGGAAACGATGACTAGTAGAAAAATTTGTCTGGAAAACGTTCCCTTGACAATGAAAAGTTCCCCATTTTAAATTGAATCTAGTCTCGAGTCAGACACAATTGTGAATAATATATACAGGGTATCCAACTTTTTATTCGCAGTTTTAAATCTCTTCAATTATTTGTGAATATACGATAAAATTTTTAAAATTTCTGTTTTTACTTCTCTCAGCAGGTGCCCATGACTGCCTATTCCTTTTTTTTTAATTAAAATTAGTTACTCCCTATGTATCTGTCGGTGTGGGGACCTGGATTACGAGAACGGAGTAGGATCATATCGGAACACATTAATAGCTGACGATGAGTTTAATAACGAGTCACTACTTCCTCTATACTCATGTCGGATAGTCAAGCAGCCATCAAAGTACACATAGATGAAGATTCCGTTACAAAATATTAAATGTGCTTGACCTATCAACAATTGGAAATCAACACAGAAACCCTTTAGCTCGCCTTGTTTTCTCTTCCACACACACATTCGAGATGAGCAAGTTCCTTCCGGGATGCATCGCTTTAAGCGGAATGCATCTCTGGGAGAACTTCCGCCAACCCCTCATCTCATCCGATGGGTCCTCATCGTGTACAGCCTGTCCCTAGCCAAATGGCTGCTGGCTGGGGTGGCGAATCCTTAGCCGACGAACTGCGGCTAAAGACGACCTTATAGAGTGGATCCACTTGTTTTTGCTGTCCTAGTTGTTATGGATGTGCCGGGACTTCTCGTAGGTGTCTTCTTTTCTTGAGATTTCTTACAAGTGACTTTAGGCCATTAGCTGAGCTAATAGCCTTGTCACCTGCTCTAGAATCTGTTGCGTCGTCGTCGTTTTATTGGTTGTAGCTTGGGCGTAGCTGACTCCTGGCTTCGTTGTTTTTGGGACTGTTTTCATTGTCTTCAAGTGGGTCTGTGGGCATCCTCTGTATTTCGCCGTGTGTTCTCCCTGGCAGTTTGGGCAGGTAGCTGGCTTGTTCTTCGGTCTTGGGCGAAACTTTTCCCATCATCTTTACAACTTCGATAATTATTCTCGGTAACTTTCGCAATTTGCATTTAAACTGAGATGTCTAAGTCTAACCTCATAAAATTTCAATTCCGCATCGATGGGTTGTGGTTAATTAAGTTCCTTGTGATTCATTCACTGCTCTTCAACTTATTATTATGTATTTATTCTACAGATTCCCTAATATCGATTCATCTCTGTGTTTCGCTTCGTAAATATGTGAGACAATTCATTTTTTAAAGGTTTGGAAAAATATTTTAAACATTTTCAAAACTATTGAAGGTGAACATAATTATTATCCAATCAACTAAAAAAATATAGAAAATCTAGCATACAATTTCTCCCCTGCAAAATTCTAAACATACGCTTCAAATAATTCATGCTAACTTATAATTTGGCCGTTCCCTCTGCGTGTATCGATCTTTGTCTGGTGTGGGAGTTGGAGTTGGACTGATACCGAAGGCGGCGGGGATAGTAAATCGCTGCCGCCAACAATGAAATGAAATGAGAGCTTATTCGCAAAGCTGCCGTTTTCGACCGCTAGCGACATCACCGACGACTGCATTAGGGAAAGCCATTTTAAACGCTTTACAAAATTAGAAAAATTAATTTCGAAAGAGCAGACCGTCCACTAAGAAGCAACAACTACTTCTCGGGCTATATGCCCCGACAGACATTGAATTACACTTCTAAAGTAAACGGGGTTCGTATATCTGTTAAGATAGAACCAACCATTCTGGTTTGCGATTAGAAGGAATAACATCACTTGTGGACCGGTTTCGGCGTATTGCGCCTCATCAGCACAAGGTAGATGCTATTCGTCCAGAAGCTCTGAGAGCATAATCCTGGACTAGAGACTTCGTTGATACCACACCAATAAATTAGCCTCAGTTAAGGAAATGCTAAGAGTGCGATATCAGCGACATCTCTACGTCTATGTATCACGCTTTACTAATATGACAATTATTTACAGTTAACTGTAATTAAGTAAATAAATACTTAAATGTTAATAGCAGCAATTTTAGAAAAATTATCCACTGTACCAAATTCCATCTTAACTATTTATTCAGTACCTATCTATGGGAGCATCTATCCAAAAAGTTTGTTAGTTAATTAGTTAACTAACAACATTTTATAGTGACCATATAAATAGAATCTACTTACAACAAAACTACTTAATATCAGGGATCTGAGATCTTTATTTATGTTTAAATCCCGATATAAAAACTAAATCGTCTGAAAGTGCCTTTTTATTTATTTTCGGCTTAAATAATATAAATGTTTCTCATATTTAAAGAAATAATGGCATTTTCTGGAAAGAGCAGGATTAAGGATGATTGAAGACCTTGGAGTTTCAGATTCTCGAGATGTTTCTTTTTCTTCTAGTTTTATTAAAAGATTATATTTTCAAAAATGAGAGGATTTTTCCATTGCTTTATCCTTATCAATCAATTAGCAACAACCTCACACGTTAATTTTTGGCACTAAAAGGTACTTCTGGCTGAAAGGAATTCCTTCAGAAATTCTGGCTCATTTAAATGAAATCCAGATCTAATTTTTGAACAAGCCAGTTTGGTGTAGACGAATGTATGCTGCTGAATTTTATGTCGGTGGCAAGGAAGCTTGTGCCGCCGACCTAGCCCCATTTGGTGAAGCTCCGTCTTAATATGTATTGTCCAGGCCAGGTGGTGATTTCGATTTCAAATAAAAAACAATATTGGAAATTTAGATATTTGTTCTGCTTACATAAATATGTATGTATATTGGGGTGACATTCACTTCTATTGTGTCCCCTTACTTCTACTTAGTTCCTGAGGAAAGTCTCGGAGACTAGTAGCTCCTTTAGTCCCATTTCCCGGAGGAATTTTGGAATATCTGCAGGCTTTAACTTAGGTAAATGTCTTTCGTCTATCCAGTAATCTCCTAGGTGTTGTGCCCTAGGATTTTGAATTGCTGTGCAATTCGCAAGTATGTGGATGGAGGTTTCTTCTTCCATGCCACATAATCTACATTATTCTTCATCCACTATTTTGAGCTTTTCAGGTGTCCATTCAGGTGACAATGTTTCGTCAGAATCCCTGTTAAAACTCTTAGTGCAGTATTATTTTGACTTATGCATTCATTTGATCTCAACAGTTTGTAGTCACCCAAAAGAATATTTTTGATTGTCTAAATCCTACTAGATCTTTCCAGTGGTCAGATCTTTTTTTTTTCGGATTTGTCTATTTTTTCCAATATTACATTGGAGCTCATACCGCAAAAGGGCTCCGGCCCCCAAAAGTGTGTTTCAGTCCCCTTCTTTGCTAGTTCATCAGCTACTTCATTTCCTTCTAATCCAGTGTGTCCTGGAATCCACAGTAAGGTGACTATTGTTCTCGCCTAGTTCATTTAGTTTGCCTAGGCATTCCCACACCATTTTGGAACTGATTACACAAGAGCTCAGTGCTTTAATGGCTGCTTAACTATCCGACATTATAATAATCCTTTGCCTTCTATATCCTTTATCAATATTGAACTGGGCACACTTTTTTATGGCGTGAATTTCCGCTTGAAAGATACTTGAGGTTTTTCCCAAGCTTTCAGAGTGTTTGGTTCCTGGCCCGTACGCTCCTATCCCAGTTCCTTCTATTGCTTTTGAGCCGTCTGTGTACCATTGAAAGGCATTCTTTCCAAGTTTGGTAATGGTATTTGGATCCCATTCCTTCTTGTTGCTTAATTCCATAACGAATTAATACTTTTTCATCATACCATCTTGTGGCAGATTTTCTGATTTCTAAGAAGTAAGGAGGTGGTTTTTTTTTATTGATTCCCTCTCTACTTAGTCTGCATCTTGTTCTTTCTGCAACACTTTCCACCACCATATGTATAAGGTATGAGGTTGAGAATCACTTCCAAGGCTGCCGTTGGGCATGTTCTCATTGCTCCTGTAATACACATACAGGCTAGTCTTTGAATTTTGAAGAGGTTTTCTCAAGTCGTCAATAGGCTAGTTCGACAACTCCACGCAATGGCTCCATAAGTGGTCTCACTATATGGCACTTTACATCCAGCTCAGGATTTTTGGGCTACAGCCCCAATTTCTCCCTACCGGATTCCTGTACACCATCAGAGCCATTTTTGCTTTGTATATAATCTCCTTTTCGTGTTTGTTCCACGGGAGTTTGCTGTTTACGAGTCAAACCTTATAAAGCAATGTGCAGTATTTTTTAAATGTATTTTAATAACAATAGATGGAAATAACATATTTCACAAAAAAAAAACAATTGCAATTTAATTACCGTTTTTACGAGAATGGACTGTATTTCATATAAATTTGATTCTTTTGTATTTGGTAAGCTCGCGTCAACCGTAAATCCTTCCTTTTTCTTTCGTGCTCACATTGCAACTGACTATTAAACGCAGGTACTTACAACTAGTTGTCATTATGTGTGATTTTGTTGTAAAAACATTAAAATGGTCGAAGTAAGTCAACCGTGTCTTCTATGACGAATCTAAATTTTTAGAAGTAAAACCAACAATTATATTTCAAATAAATTATTAAACGGGGTGAAAGGAAATTGTTTTTCAATAGAAGATTCATATATGAATGTTTCGTGTTGGATTTGCTCTTTTGACATTTATGACAGCAAAATTTTACTTTAAATTGTCATTTCCCTATTTCAATATATAGTGTGGGACCAGTCTAGACTACATGACATAAGCAATATGTCATTTTGTAGTTGCATTTTTTGGGACTCTTATGTTATAGTTTATTTCAGAAAGGTGTAGAGTAATAAAACCTCATTAGGTATGCAAAGGGAGCACAGAGAGACCCAACGAATATTTAAGCCACTTTCATAGTTTGGCATTGATTTCATTGTAAAATTCTTTCTTTTTATCAAGTGCAGGTAGTACCAACCGGGTTGGGGTCAATATATGGGTTTAGCCTATTGTTATTCATTTACAAACACTGAAAATAGTGTGCCAAAGGCGTGCCGGTGGGATACTCGTAAAAAGGAAAGAATTTTATTTTAACAGAATAAAAATTATGCATTACGTACATAGTATTAGGTACACTTATTTTTTATTGAACATTATACAGAAATTAAATTATAAAAAATCATAATATTCTTCGTCATCTGAAATTTTAATATTACAAACAAAACTATTTCAAGACCTACGCCTATGGCCGACACCGAAATTGAGCCGAACTGGACGGAATTCCCCATTTTATTACACTATACCTTTCTGAAACAGACTATAAGAGTTGTACCTCTCGTCTCTATAACTTTTGTTATGTCGATTTCCAAATTTGATGCCGGTTTTCTAAAACCGTTTAGAAGATATAAACTTAAAAATCAGTCAGAATATAATGAGACACCCTGTATAACGAAATGTCGGCCGCAACACTATTTGAACAATAGGTCTGTTTATTTTTTTGTAAAGATTTTGTATGATATTTTATCAGACAAAGAGAAATATAATTCAATTACTATTCGTTTCCGTTAAATAATTTAGTTCCATTTCTCACGACATATTTAATTGAGGTCTTCTTCAAACAAAAACAAATTTAATGAAAAATTCCTCGTCGTAATTGGTTTCTGCGGCAGAATTAAAAACAACGTCTGAATTTCACAAATAGAAACTACACGATAACACCGGATTCGCATTACACTTTTAATTCCATTTTATTAGCGCATTCCCGGGGCTAGTTGGTAGAAAATTAATAAAAAATATGTTAATTAGGAACATATACAGATTTGTTGATTTTGTATTTGAATTTCTTTTTCTGTATTGTGTAAAACTTCCTCTGTATGTAATATTTATCTCTGAATGTTCAATTTTTGAAATTGACAAAAAAAAGTGTGTTGAAAATAGAGCTGGAAAAAAGAATTTGGTAGGTACCTACACATACTTATATATACAGGGCGTTTCATTAAGAATTGTCCATATAGTAACTGCTTTATAAATACTATAAAATGATTTTAGCCCGTTGTTTTCACAATATTTTTTGACACATTTTTAAACTCGAACTACTCATTTGATTTCGACGATTTTTTGTGTGAATTGTAGGTCAGTTCTTTTGTAATAATACTGTGGTTAAAATTTTGATGTAGAGTTAAATTTGAGCACGGTATTGCTACAGAAGAATTGACCTACTATTCATATTTTTCTAAATTTGGTAAATGCTGCTTAATTTTATTATAAAAGAAATGGAAAAAATCTAGTTTAGTGAACCAACGCGGATTTTGATGAAATATATTTTTTTAATTAATTCGAGGTCGCTGAACACGAAAATGAAAAAAGAAATCGGCGCTCTCTTACCAAAAACGAGTTATGAATTTTTGAAGATGAGGTCAGATCAGCACTGCACTGGTTTTATGTCATATTATAACTGCTTTAAAATGATGCATTATAACTTGTACACAATATTAAATACACTATAATTGCTTTTTACGATATTCTTCTCACACACACATTTAAAAAACACTGATATTGATATACATTTCTTGTAAATTATTTTTTTAATTCCACAATTATTATATATTTTGACATTTTCATGTAACATGACTAACATATAAGTTTTGGTCTGTTTCCTCTTAGTCGTACAGCTTGTACCTCATAGCATATTCAGCCATTAGATATTTAGCCACTCGAATTAGTTGCTGAATATTTTCGATTTCATGATTGTGACATAAAAGATATAAACAAGATGAACATCATGAACATACACCTATTTTTCCGATAGCTAGAGCCGTATTACAGCTGAAACATTTTTTTTTCAAATTTTGAGAGATGATGATTTTAGAAAGATGGTTACTTTTGAGATAAGTTTGGTTGATATTTATCATTTATTTGAAGGATAATGAACCATTCAATTTGATCATTGAGGATGCTGAACAATTTTTTGTCTCTGAATTGCACTCATCAATTAATTCTTTAAAAAAATTACCTCCTCAGTTGTTCGGCCTCTATAAACACTGCTGACAACGAAAATAGTTGCTGCAGGTGTAATTCCAAATCAAATTTTGAACATACTGCTAATATTATAAGACTTTGGTAATCAGAAACTGTTTCCCGTTTTTAGAAAATTTGAAAATTCTACTAATATCGCTTCCCGACCAACTAACACAGATCAAAGTGAAATCGCAATCGCTTCTTATCAGCTTGATACATTTATTAGATTGGATTTCCGTTTGAAATAATGAAGTAGATTGATTATCGCGAGCGAAGCGAGCGCGCCGGATCGACGTTTCGCAATTCGCGCGCGCGAATTGCGAAACGTCGATCCGGCGCGCCTTTTTCACAGAATGTTGATGGCTGTTCATTCAATTTTTCCATAACTGATTTCAGTTGAACGAAAGTTGAGCCAAATACAGCGCCAGCTATCGGAAAAATAGGTATGTTCATGATGTTCATCTTGTTTATATCTTTTATGTCACAATCATGAAATCGAAAATATTCAGCAACTAATTCGAGTGGCTAAATATCTAATGGCTGAATATGCTATGAGGTACAAGCTGTACGACTAAGAGGAAACAGACCAAAACTTATATGTCAGTCATGTTACATGAAAATGTCAAAATATATAATAATTGTGGAATAAAAAAATAATTAACAAGAAATGAATATCAATATCAGTGTTTTTTAAATGTGTGTGAGAGGAATATCTTAAAAAGCAGTTATAATATGACATTAAAACCAGTGCAGTGCTGATCTGACCTCATCTTCAAAAATTCATAACTCGTTTTTGGTAAGAGAGCGCCGATTTATTTTTTCATTTTCGTGTTCAGCGACCTCGAATTATTTAAAAAAAAATATTTCATCAAAATCCGCGCTGGTTCACTAAACTAGACTTTTACCAAAGAAATTATAATCGAATGCTTTCTTCGTCACTTTTAAATTCTGTAATTGAAAACGTCGAACATATGTTGTCAGAGTGGTCACACCCGTATTCCGGAAAACTTTTCTAAACGCCAGAGACGAAGCCAGGAAAGCAAAGTTGACGACAGAACGAACAATCGGAAGTGGTATTGATCGCATAGCTAGCACATGGTATCAAACCAGTGGTGTACACATTTCACAAGGACTTTGTTCAATAATAATATTTTTAAATCGAAAGTTCTGCTAAGCAATGGGGTTTTAATTACTGTATTCAAGTGCTTGGGGAACCTTTTTCTTGTTTCCTCATGTAGAAAATTAGTATTGGAACCTGTACTACGTTAATTTTTTTCTATTATTTTATTTATTTCAGGGTCAAGCCATTGTCCAACTGGCGAAGACTATTCCAGATGTGACAATTTTTGGAGTGTGCTCCAAAGGTAAACACGAAGCGTTAAAAACCGCCGAATCGCCCATCGATCATCTATTAGAAAGAGGATCCGATTATACAAGTGAAATCAGAAAAATATCTCCGGAAGGTGTGGATATTGTTTTGGATTGTCTTTGTGGAGAAGAATGCAACAAGGGTTACAATTTGCTCAAACCTATGGGTAGATACATTCTCTATGGATCGTCGAACGTTGTCACGGGAGAGACGAAGAGCTTTTTCAGCGCTGCCAGATCTGTAAGTATTTTTGGAAAAGTGTTAAAACTATTAAATTATCAAATTTTATTTTGTTTCTCAGTGGTGGCAAGTTGACAAGATATCTCCATTGAAACTCTTCGATGAAAACCGCACTCTGTCTGGTTTTAATTTAAGACGTTTAATGTATAATCAACAAGGAGATCAATACGTGCAGCAAACTGTTCAAAAAGTTTTCGAACTGTTCAAAGAGAAAAAGATCAAGCCTTTATTAGATTCCACTTGGGCTTTAGAAGACGTAAGTAAACTGTTTATGTATTTACATAGAATTTACTTATATATATACTGTATTGTTTAGGTTGCTGAAGCTATGCAGAAAATGCACGATCGTAAAAATGTTGGAAAGGTTATTCTGGACCCAAGTTTAGAACCAAAACCGAAACCGGCAACCCCTGCGAAAGGCAAAAGTAAAGAAGACAAAAAGAAACAGTCTTCAGAGGAAAAGAAGGAACCTGAAGAGAAGAAGGAAGAAGCAGCTAAGGAGGAGAAAAAGGAGGAACCCGTTGCTAATGTTGATTCGGAAGGGGATTCAGCAGGTAAAAATATTTTGTTTTGTTGTTACATGTTTAGCTAATGAACATGTTGCCGGTATATATTTTCAATGTGATCTAGGGAAGATCATATGTCAAATAAATTTAAAAAACATTTTTATAGTTATGTCGATAAAGGAATAGAGTTCGCAGATACACTGCCGAGCAAAAAATTTAGGACACTTTGAATAATGTATGCTTATTTTTCAATTAAATGTAATTTTTTTTGTGTCTAAAACCTATTTGTTGTATGGTTTATTGTGTTGTATTTCATTGTTCTTGGTGTTTATTCACTACGCCACAATGCCTCTAGATCCTATTGTCGTTGCACGAATTGTAGCGTTGATACAAGATGGTAGAGGACAACGTGAAACCGCCAGGATTGTTGGTAAAAGCCTCTGTGCTGTACAAAATGTATACCAACGCTACCGGGAGAATGGTCTTATAACCAGAAGTCCCGGATCTGGGCGAAAAAGTGTCACGAGTCAAAAGGGATGATCGTTTTTTGTTGATGTCAAGTTTGCGGTATAGAACAGCTTCTGCCGTTTTGCTGCGAAATCAGCTTCAAGAGGTTAGAAATGTTAATGTTGGTGAATGGACAGTTAGAAGAAGGCTTCGTGCTAATGGATTGTCATGCAGAAGGATGGCTACAGAGGGCCGAAATTGAACCGCCAGCATCGATTTGCAAGATTGGATTTTGCTCGAAATCACTTGGCATGGAACGATGATGACTGGAGCAAGGTACTCTTAACAGATGAGTTGCGTTTTTGCCTCAATGGACCAGACGGACGTCGACGAGTATGGAGAAGGCTCGGAGAAAGATACGCCCCCGCTTGTATTGACCATAGACGTAAATTTGTTGGTGGGTCTGTTATAGTTTGGGCAGGTATCACTTCAGAAGCATGTACAGAGTTGGTTTTCGTAGAGAATGGCTCTCTAACAGCTCACTTGTATGTAACGGAGGTCCTGGAAGATCATGTTGTGCCTTTCATGGATACAATGGGCGAGCAAGGCATTTTCATGCATAATACTACAAGACCACACGATGCCAGGATTGTAAGTGAATATCTTGATTAAGTAGGAATTAGGCGGTTTCATTGGCCAGCGTGCAGTCCAGATATGAATCCCATCGAACATGTCTGGGATGAGTTAGGGCATCGTATCCGAAGGCATACATCAGCCCCAGGAACTGCCCAGGAGCCGAGAGAGTTGCTCTTGCAGGAGTGGAATAACATGGATCAGAATGTAATCCTTAATTTAATTCATAGTATGCCTCGTCGAATGCAAGCAGTCATTAATGCAAGGGGGGGGGGGAAATACACGATATTAATTATTGTTAACATTATCAATTTTTCAATAATGCTAAGTTTTATTCCTTCATTTCGTTCCCACCAATAACAATATTCGACCTTTATTTCAAATGTAGCGTTACGGTTTTTCAAGAATAAATTATGTTGTCTCCATATTTAAAAGTTACGAAAATGCAGTAGGTAAATTTACAATTTGCTGATATAAGCTGATACATTTAATTTTTAAAATTCTTTGCAATTTTTCAAGTTATTTAAAGTGACCTAAATTTTTTGCTCGGCAGTGTATATTTCATAATGTTTATATATTACTGAGTCTATCGTTTCTTTTCAGAATCCAAAAAGGAACCTTCGAGTTGAATTGCCACTTATATACAGGAGCTATCTTCAAAAAAAAAAAATTAAATATATGCTTACATTTTTGAAAATTTTTATCTATAGTTTTTAGTTTTTTATTACGGAAACATTGAATGCGACGGACAAACAAAAGATCTCAAATATGTTACAAGTAGCGATTTTAAACTTTATATCTAAGCGAAAACTGTGTTATTTTTATCTTATATGAATCATGACCAACGATAAGTATATCAATTATTTTTATAATTGTTTTCACATATATGAATGGTGCTCATTTTTCCAGTAGATTTGAGAAATCTTTTCGATCCAGCTTTTGAAGACACACATATCTGTGTACCAGACCAAAAAAAAAATATGTAGCATTTTTGTAACAAATTATTTTTCCAAGCTATTTCACTTTTTAAATCATAGTTCGAGAGAAGGACAAATAAAATGTAAAAAAAAGTAGCATTGTCCGGTATTTTTGCTATTAAACGTTTTCTATGCATATCAGAACGCAGAAAATGAGTAAAATTTTCACATATTTATATCGATTAATTTGTAAATTTTAATGGCGAAGCAGTTGCTTATGAGATTATTTTTTTTATAATATTGATTGTCCAAATGTATTTTTTTATATATAATTGTGTTTTGTTTTAAGAATGTTTTTATATTATGTTAAGCCATTGGAAAATATTCAGATTAGATCGTTCCTAACATGAATTTTTACCAATTTGATAATATAACACACGTACCATTTAAAAGTGTGTTAAATATGCTAAGAAATGCTTAAATATTTATGTAAATGTAAGACTGATGTGTTATCGCTAAAGCTATTATTTAGATGGCCGTAAAATTAAATTGTATAAATGCCATAAGTCTTTTATTTTCCAAAAACCATTAATTTTATCCCGTCCCTATATAAATACCAAAACTACAAAACAAAGACATAAAAAAACCTTCTTGCAGGAAATGTGGTGGTGACCACGCTTCATACGATCCAGAATGCCCGAAAATGCAATTCCCTACCTTTAAACCCGAAGAAACAGCTCCCATTACAATTCCAAAACCTATGCCATTCTTGAGATCACCTGCGTTATCTTAATGAATGCAATTCAATTTTCCCGTGGGACGGTAATCGAGACGCTCCGTCATTTCATACCGTGTTGAAGAACAGGGCAACAAGGCATATTTTAACAGCTCGCCAATCTCTTAACCTAGGACAATAACACACATCCTCACCTTACCACCACGAGCCAAAACAGTGAAATTCCACCGAAGAATAAGTGCACCGAAATCAAGAAAAACTCGACGAAAAAGCGACAGACGAACCGTTGCAACGAGAGGAGTTCCCCTGCGAGGCACTTGTCACTGCAAAACACACACTTCAGGTACTTTTCCCTATTCTGGGATGATAGATGCAGGTTTTCTGTGGTTTTTCCTGCATCTTAATTTC
The DNA here is from genome assembly GCA_947563755.1 of Lochmaea crataegi. NCBI lineage: Eukaryota > Metazoa > Arthropoda > Insecta > Coleoptera > Chrysomelidae > Lochmaea > Lochmaea crataegi. The sequence goes on along the minus strand of OX387435.1, from coordinate 35,972,702 downwards.
CGCAATGATCGGAACCACGATACATTGCGGAAATTAACCAAATGGCCATCATTGGGTGCACAGCCACATCTGTCCCTACTGCGACCGCAAACTCACTTGCCATTTTATTCAACAACCAAACCTGAAGAGGACTAAATAACTCTCCTATAACAGGGTAGAATTCAATATTTGCATATCCAATGAAAGATAATTTAAAATCTTTCTCGAACAAAAAAAAGAACCAAAGGCATCATTGTTCCATCTTTTTCTTAAAACTTCGTTGTGGATGAAGACTGAATAATATTCGGAATTACTTTTTTGTTTCCAATTATCTTAGAATTGAATTCAACTATAGGCGAGACATTTATTTTTTTAAAATTGACGAGACTGCAAGCAAGATTTGATCAAACTTTTAACTCTTGAATTAACCATTTCACCTCTCTCCGACCTTTTGCATCCATAAGCTGAATATTTTGAGTAAACTAGAGCTGCTTTATAATTATGGGTACATATATCCAAAAACTCTCACGATATAATTATATTGTAACTCCTATAATACTATTCATGTTATTAATTTTACGAAAGTATACTACCTCCTTTCTTGACGTGGCAGATGATGTAAAAGTTTTCAAGTTCGATAAATCTCTGAAACGAATAATTTTCGAGAAATAATTTTAAAACTGATTCGATGCGTCTATATCTTATCCCATTATCTTATCGAAAATGATGCGATTGAATTTTTACAAATTGATTCATTTTGTTTCTGAATAAACTCAAACAAGATATTTTCGTACACAATATGAACGGTAATTTGCCAAAATGATAAACCTCTGGATTATATGTTTAAGTATATTTTTAACAGGTAAGTGTTACAACAATTTATTCTAATCAGTTTTTTAAATCTCACTATGTTTAAAATTACACATTAGGGGTACCTATTGATACATTATCATTTAGAATAATAATAAATTCTTATTATAGTGTAAATATAGAATCTTTCAAAAAGGTTTATGTATATCCTTTGTTCATATTGACTTTGATCATCTGCATTACCTTCGATGACACGCAGATTTAAATAAATATGGCTTATTCATGTATTGTTTTAGCTTGAAAAACATGTTTTGATTTATCTTGATATTATAATAAAACTTAACAAGATTACTTCTACTCATTTATTTCCGTTTTTCAAGTACTTAAGTACTCTTACTCAATGTATTTACTCCTATAAAATTATATATGATGTATATCTAATAAAAGGTTTTATTTTCTTCTGGTCGTCCTGTAGTTTAATTTTTTATCTAGTTTTGAAAATTGCAAAAGGAAAAAAAAACAATTTTCGGCCGCACCAAAAGAATTGTGATGTTTCATAAATTGAGCAAAATTGTCTTATTATACAATTAAAAATTATTATTGGTATTTATATGATTTCAGAAATTAGTGAAACAAGTATAACTAATTCTCTTGAATCAACTACATATTTAAGAGATACAGAAATAACAACAACTACAACTACCTCAACAATTACTACACCTACTACTGACGCCTCAACTATCACTCCATTACCTACTTCAACGTCAACAAGCATTACAACACCTGCAACTACTTATTCAAAGGACACTACAACATCTACAACCACTGATTCAACAAACATTACGACACCTAAAACCACTGAAACAACGGACATTACAACACCTACAACCACTGATACAATAGACTCTACAACCACCGATTCAACGGACATTACAACACCTACATCCACTGATTCGACAGACCTTACAACACCTAAAACCACTGAAGCAACGGACACTACAACACCTAAAACCACTGAAGCAACGGACACTACAACACCTACAACCACTGTATCAACAGACACTACAACTTCTATTACTGAAAGTACAACAACCCCAATAACAACACCTACAACAACAACGCCAAGACCATACTTTTTGGGATCAGAAAATATTACTTGGAATCCAAAATATGCTGAAGATTTGATTGTAACCACTGATGAAGGATACAAAATTGCTGCAACTATAAAAGACTGCAATTTTGGAGAAAATGAATTTGCCACATTGTCTACTGGTAAGGAAACTAATATTTTACATGAACATTAGTAGATTTAAATGCTCTATTACCTTTTATTCAATATAATACTTAAACCAATTTCATAGACCAACTATTACCGAAAATGTAGCATGCAAGTTTCAGGAAATTGATAATAATTAGGAGCCACTCTGCATTATAGGAGACAGAGTTTAGCATTTCCTTTGCCGAAAGACGTTGAAAGTTTTTGGTTCAACTATTAATACACTTATTATACTACAACAATTTTCAATTGATGGTGACTGATATACAAATTAAACCGAGGACTAACGGCAACAATGTTAAATCTCAGAACTAAATTTTTACCAGCACTTACGGGGGTCATTTTTATTGTTTATGCACTTTGCCAATGTGAATAAGTGAAAAGTAAGATGATTCCATAACGATGTTGCCAATGAATCACCATCAATTGAAAATTGTTATACTGTAGTTTTAAAACAAATGGACATCATTATAAAAATCTGAATATATTTCTTCCATATAGTTTACAAATATAGTTTTATAAGTTCATCACTAACAGCAGATGGAGTTAGAATACCTAAATCTGTGAATAGGAGGGTGATATATGAAGGTGGAGTATAATCAACCAGAGGATGTCTTTCTTTCAAGTTACATTTTGCTCTTACTTCAGAAGTATATTTATATTCTTCAGGTAAATCCTGCTGACCTAGTGGAAACAGCCTTGAAAATTTAAAACTTTCAGTTAATACATAAAACGGTTTTTTCATTTCTTTAGCACATACCGCCATTGTGTAACTACCAACTTTGTTAACTATGCCACCACTTTCTACAACTCCTTCAGCTCCTACCATAATAAAATTAACTTGTTCCATGATGTATCCAATAGCAGAGTCTAATATTAAAGTACAAGGTATACCTTCGGCTTTTAAATCTTTTGCCATTCTCGCACCACTATTATCAGGAGCCGATATGGTTATAAAAACTTCGAATTTCTTGTTCTGTTTATGTGCTTTACGTAGCGTTTGCAACACTACTCTTGACCTCGAGTGGGTCAAAACTTTCGAACCGTCTTCTATAAAATTAGCTGCTAATTTTACAATTTTACCTCTAGCTTCGTCCAATTTATTAATGAAAAGATGTCCTCTATCTAACATAATTTTTTTGCACTTTCCAAAATCTCTTGTATCGAGAGCTGCTAATGTAATAAAACGTAAAAACAGTTCACACCCCGAATTAATGGCTGCTACTGTGTAGTTTGAATTTTTCATTTCTTGAATAGCATTTTTTAAGTTGGTTTCCAGTTCTTGCACAGTTTCTGACTTCGAACGCTTAATTATTTCCATTAAAGATCTAATTGCAGCTACTCCCACAGAAACATCTTCATCTTCTTTTATTATTTTGCAAAAATAATCTTGAATATCTGTATTCGTCGTCATCATTAATCTGCTCAAATTATGTTCAGAAAAATTACAGTTTAGTACTTCAAATCATAACGTAGAATCTTAAAAATTTCATATCCATATCTTCAATCACTCTTAGATAACATAACCTATTATTTTAATTTATCTCTTCTTTTTTTGTATCCTATATCTGGCCACTTCTTTAGTAAATCAATCTAAGTTTTTCTTCTTATCATTTCTCCTTTTTTTGAGTAATACCCCAGAGGATAATTTGCCCAGAATACTTCAAACTAAGTTGCCCTACTTTAATAATGATAAAGATGTACTTTTTCTTGATTTCAGTTATTCAAGTATATTGACTGTTCAAATATTGCCTAAATTTCAATTTGCAACTGAGTGCAAAATTTCGGACAGGTTATTTATAACACCATATAATTTAGGTATATTTTGTTGTGATTGACCTGTAAAAGGGCTCTGTAGCAGAATAGCGCCAGTCAAAATAGCGCTAGGTTAAAATAGCGTCAGTCAAAATAGCGCAGCACAAAAATAACGCAGAACAAAAACAGCGGCAGACAAAATAGCTTATTCCCTTCTCCTTTTTGGAAAACTTCATGTGGAATATAAATTCTTTGACATGTTTTCTAGAATGGGAAGGGAATAAGCTATTTTGTCTGCCAATGTTTTTGTTCTGCGTTATTTTGTCCAGCGCTATTTTAGCCTAGCGCTATTTTAACCTAGCGCTATTCTGCTACAGAGCCCTGTAGAAGCGTCTCTGTAGCAGAATAGCGTCAGTCAAAATAGCGCTAGGTTAAAATAGCGTCAATCAAAATAGCGCAGCACAAAAATAACGTTGAACAAAAACATTGGCAGACAAAATAGATTATTCCCTTCCCCTTTTTGGAAAACTTTATGTGGAATGCAAATGCTTTGATATATTTTCCAAAAAGGGGAAGGGAATAAGCTATTTTATCTGCCGCTGTTTTTGTTCTTCGATATTTTTGTGCGGCGCTATTTTGACTGACACTATTTTAACCTAGCGCTACTTTATCCAGCGCTATTCTGCTACAGAGCCGTAACATCTGATCATTTTTATAATTTTGGTTTCTATAAGAGAAACTGACTTAATTATTATAACATCTATTTTCAGACTATGCTAATGAAACTGTAATGATAGTACAATACGTGACTCAAAATACATCTGTGTTCTGGAACAGGAATATATTGTATGCTCATTTCAATGGCACTTCAGCAAGTAACTTAACACTAATTTTTAGCAAAGTGGGTAAGTTAAATCTATACTAGTCTCCGTTATAAATACGAATATATTTGTTCATACCATCGTCAACCTTCTCGACTTTATCAAATTACTTGAACGTTTATACAGTAGAAAAGTACTTATAATGTGCCGCCATCTACATTTCACTATCTTAACTAACATATCTTATATCATGTGGAAATCTACATATTTTAGATTATCTCGTGACGATGATTTATGCAACACTATTTACGCTTCATTGTTAACTGTGTTGCATAACCAAAAAGTATTGTGTGTTGCATGAAAGCGTGATGAATGACCAAAGTATTGTGTGTTGCATAAAAGCGTGACGATGACGAAAAATATCCATGTATTTTCTTCATCCAAAAAAAGTGCTCAACGCGCCTAGAGAAGTTTTCACTTCAAAAATCGGCAGATAATACGAGCAGGTTGTGATCTTAACCAATATCTATTATGTTTTATAGGAGAAGAGATTACAACGACTACAACAGAAATAACAACAACCACCGAGTTTTTACCAACACCCGCTGCCAACGATTCATATGAATTGGATGTTCATTTAACCGGTCTGGATCCGTATCAATATGGAGATCCCAATATACTATCGGCATTTAAAGAAATGATCGCCAGTATGGCTCGAGAGTATTGTCAAAATAATAATTTTGAATTGATAGATGATATAACGTGAGTACGAAGTATTCTAACAATTAACAATAATACGCCTAAAACGGGATAAACTATATTTTCTTTCTGTTGGGATTTGGACCTAAAGGCCTGGTTCCAACTCCCAACGATGTTGCCTCAAAGGAGAAAAGGAAGTATAGTTTTTTATTCTCCCTCCTCTGGAGGGGTGCGGACCGCTATAGGCTTTCCGGAGCCTCTTCAGCCAACATTGGGAGACATAAGGATTGTTAGGTTCAGGGGATGGGAGTGGAGGGAACGGTGGTAGGTGCCTGAGAGGTGTGTAGGTACTGACCCAGCACTCGCCTATTGCTACACACGAGAAAACCTCTGAAAAAACTCATAGCAGCTCAGGCGGACCTGGGATTTGAACCCCGGTCCTTCCGAATGCAAGCCAAGAGCGTAAACACTCCACCACTTGCTCGGTTCAAATCAAAGGAGAAATCACACAAGAGATTATATTGAATTAGTACTCGCGGCTCCATCTATGAGACCGTGCCAGTAACGCCCAAGTACTAACACTCTGTTAGTGAGGAATCTTTCCTAGTCTATAACCAATAAGTTAGATGGCAGAAGCGTGACACAGAGAAAAAGCCGGCTCGCTCGTCCGTTGTTGAAAAATGGCTGCTCTCGTTGTACCTACTCTCTTCAAAGTAATGAAAAGAAATGTGATACCTAATTAATCCCTCCACCCAAGAATGGTGAAGGAGAACCACCGTATTTAATATTGTCAGTGGATTGTGCATAAAACTGTTATATTAGTGGTAGGTCTCCAGTTCTGGCAATGGCGGCAAAACTGTGAATTTTATACTTGTCGATAACACATTTTGTTCCTAATGGACATACTTTCTTGTAATAATAAGGTATTTCAAGGGCTAACGACTTTTATTAGAAATCCCAGCTATCGAAGGTTTCTTTGTTGTCCAACAAAAAGGTGTTGGCACCCGATCATGGGGGATGCATGACTATCAAATGGTTTCTACCCAAACACTTTCCTTTCGTTATTTTTAACATTTATTTTTTCTTTTTAGTACAAACAACGTCAAAATATCGGAAATTATACGGTGCAATAATAGTTGGCCTACTTGCAATCCATGTGTTGAAGTTATATTCGCTGTACCAATAAACATGAAAGAAAACAGTTTCTGGAGCGGCTACCAATTAAATTCGGCTAATCTTCAAATCATGTGGGACAGATATTCGCAAAGTTATCTCGGCATGGGAATCGCTACGTGTGAACAGCCGAATATAAACAGTTGGATTAAATGGAATATAATTGGGATTTCCACTGTCACAGGAATGGTCTTGATATTTTTAATGATTTTACGATATTATATCAATAAATTGGCCAAGGATGCAGCGTAAGTGAATGTACCTTTAATATCATGTTTATGTCCCAAACATATACAGGATGGTAATTTCCTCTTTCCCTAAAAGTTATACCTCAAACCCTTCTTTAATTCCCGCTCGACGTCTCATTAGTCTCTTCCAGTCCAACCCTCACTAATGGCCTCAATAACACATCAGAGAGATTCCAATACTGGGGCCATTTGAGATGACCATCCTGTATAATGAATATGTAACGTAACAAGTGTATGTAACAGGTGAAAGTTTAAATTATTTATTACTTTTAATAGGAAATCAAACAGACTGATGAACGGCGTGACTCCAGTTTCATTAGACGACGAAAGGGTCACCGAAGATGAATTACCTCCGCACTACCTTCAAGAAATGCCAAAATTATTTGACAATGCATATCCGATGTACAATCCCGATGGTTGAGATATATAATGCAATATCAGGATCATAAGAACTTCTCAGACATGTATATTTTTTGTTGTCATTAAATACAGTGTTTAATTGTTTATTTCCGTGTTAAAAAACTGGAAACCTTCTTTTCGCCTGTTTTTGACGTTAGCAAAGATCACAACCGAATCAACAGCTACTAACAAAAGAAAATATTTACGGTTGAGATTGTAGGTTTATCGAAGAAATTCAAGTTTTCAGTACTCAACAACCAAACCATCCCAATCAAAATACTAAAAAAGCTAAGGTCCATTATATACGGACTGTTTAAACGCGGCAATTTATACGCCGTAACCACGCCGTTTTTTTGCCAACTATACGATCCGTTAAAAAGCTATTTTGTCTGCCACTGTTTTGGTTCTGCGTTATTTTGTCCGCCGCTGTTTTTGTTCTGCATTATTTTTGTGCGGCGCTATTTTCACTGATACTATTCTGCTACAAAGCCTCTTTTTTGAGAAGGTTCCACCTCTAATGTAAATGGCTGCGACGGAATACTACTTCCATTCGCGGATGATGACGGCTGAGTTAATGCATACACTTCTACGACATTACTTAGGTACTTCTTTTTAATGTGATTTAATAACGTGCTTGTACTTCCCACATATTTGAATGGTTCACTGAACAGTGTTTACACCATTTATAAAAATATAGTAGGTAGGTACTTAACAATAAGAAACAAACAATAACAACCACTATACGGTCGATGCAATGGCGGGAGTATTAAAGCGCGAACCCGACGAACGAACTTTTACTTGATTCGTTCGTTTAACGCCAGACCAAACACGAGTTAGCGAGAATGCAACTCGAGATCTTAGCACAAATCGAGTTCGCACATCTCTAAGAAGTGGCGTGGATTTTCGCTGTCCCCCTCTCATTTCAAAAATTAGTTCGAAGTTTAAATATTTTATTCAACGGACCTAAAGTACATCGTACAAGTTATTGAAAGTCAAGATAAACTACCACTGCTGCTGAAGGAACATATATATAAGTAAAATTAATACCTATTTAGAGGTACCAGCCGTTTTAGTAACTTAACGTATGCGGCTTCTTGAACCATCTGAACCCGCACGAAAAAAATTAGGTTATGACCTTTGTCATGTCAAATGCTTGACATATTTCTTATTGCATTGGCGTAGTGACTTGAAATTTCATATTATCAGTGGCGGTTTGTAATAATACAAATTAATTTGATGAAATTCATAAAATTCTAAAGATGTTGACATAATAAAAGAATATAAAAGAAGCGCACTAATTTTAAAAACATTGTTTTATTAACTAGATAGATAGTTTTCTTAAAAAAATATGGCAATTCAGAGTTCGATTAAGTACAAATTCTAGATTTTAAAAAAATGACAACGTGATCTTCAAGGCAAAGTTTAATTAGTTTCTAAATCAGAATAACTTTCGGAAAGTGATAGTTCATCATCGGATTCATTGGATACAGAGATCACCATAGGTTCGATGTTTAGTAGGTCCAGTTTGTTTTCTACTGCCCATGCTTCAGAAATAATTTTCTCTGTATGATTTATGTAATTCTGCCAGTGTTGCTCCGGTACATTTTTTACAACGTCATTCCATACTTTTAAGACTTCAGTAGGTGACCTTGCAGTTTTCGTAATAGCTTGGTCATAATGCCTTTTAGTTTCTGACCATACCATTTCGATGGCATTAAAATGGCAATGATAGGGTGGTAGCCTGAGAACACAATGACCATGCTCGGCAGCGTATTTGTCTAAATGATAATTTTTTTCTGGCAAAACTTGCTTTTCAATTATATTCCAAACAGCATCCTTTAAAATGTGATCTGGAAAAGGAATATTCTTTTTTTTGAGCCATTCTAACATGCGTGTTTTACTCCAACTTTTTCTTGGGATTTCTTCATCCAGGCGACTGTGATACGTTGCGTTATCCATTATAATTAACGATGGTTCTTCCAAGTTTACAATTAGTTGCTGTTTAAACCAATTTTCAAAATTTTCGGTGTTCATGTTATCATGGTAATCGCCTGTTTTCTTATTGCATTTAAAAATAAGCGATGCATTTGCCACAAAACCTTTTTTATTACCGGCATGAACAATTACATATCGTGTCCCACTTCCAGTTATTTTTAAATCACTGTGTTTAGTACCATCCTTGCCACATTCTTCTGTCCCCGCTTTTACTAAAAACCCATGTCTCATCCAGAAAAACAGGTGTAAAGAGCTTTTCGCTTTTAGCAGCATGGTATTTGTTCAAAAATAATATTCTTTTTAATCTGACTGCAGGCATTTCCAATAAATGTTTTCTTCCATCCTGTTTTTTGAAATGAAAATCCATTTTTTCAATTCCCAAATATAACGAACCTTTGGAAATCTTAGTTTCTGGAGACTCTTCGATAAATTGCCGTAAAATAGTTTCTACTGTGATTTTATCCTTTCGCGCATACATTTTATAAATTACTTCCCTCAAACAATGCAGAGGGTATTTTTTGTAATTCGGGTTTTGCTCCGGGAAACGCTTGCAGACATATTTCTTCTAAATTCGAAATCTGTAGCTCTGTTTGGTTTTTCAAGATTATATAATGTGCTTTCTGGAACTTTGAGTGCTTCGGACGCTTTTTGAATTGCCTTAAATCGAGATCCTAAATCGTTTTGAAAATAGTTTACTACATTAAGCATATCAAGTTTTTTGGATTCATCAGAATATCGCATTTTTATATCTTATTTTGCGTTATGACATTAACATGAAATCAAAATTTGACGTAACTTCAAAAACGTGACATCTAATAAATTAGTTACGACGTTCATTTTTGTTGGTAATTTTTTGTTTCAACCGATTTATTAATAATAAATAAGGATGGTCTTATTCTAAATGGGTATAAAATTTACTATACCTACGTGATAACCATAGATCACATCTATACTGAAAGCGTATAGTTAATGGAAAATTTAGAGTTGGCGGAAATAGATCAAAATTTCCGGGTTCCGCGCAATCCTTCGAATCCGTTCACGACAATGAATGATTTTCTCCGCATGGAATACTATTTAAAATATTTGCCTATTTAGTCCACTCTTCCATGGAATCTTCGAAGTTATTAGTGAAGTTACCACCTATTATTTGATCCTTATCTTGCAAATATTCCATAATTCTTTTGCTTTTCCGAAACTTTTCCTCCGCGTAATTCATTATTAATAATGTTTCGATCCATTTCTTACAGACATACATAAAGCATAACCATAATTAAAATTGGAATAATTTGACAGCGTCAATAATAGAGAATAACGCTTTATTTACGGTATTGCCAAATTTCTCATTTCGCTTAAGGACCCCCTTTAACGAATCACATCAAGAATTGTATTGTAGTAAAGTGTTCGATAACTACTGCGAATTCGCTCGATAGCGAGTGAGGTAGAAATAATTACAAATAGGAATCCATAAAAAACACAAAAATAAGCATATGAAATTTAATGTTACAACAAACAATAACAGTTTAGACATAACCTAGAAATACGTATTTAAAAAATGGAAACTGGTTAAAATGAGATACAAAATTTAATTTAAAAATTATTCATAAACTTGAAGAATTCAATAAAATCACAGCATTTTTCTTTCAACGCAAGAACTACCGACTGGGTTTCGTTTTACTTGCCAGTAACTATCAATACTTTGCACTTGCGTAAGACTTCTTAAAAAATCTTCATCGTGTGTAATTATCAACAATTGGAAATTAGACTGGTTCTCTCTGCTGTTTATAAGTTCGGAGAGGGCATCACTTAAGCTCGATATATTCGCTTTGTCGAGGTTTGTTGTCGGCTCATCTAAAGCTAAGATTCCACAATGAGAGCTAAAAGTTTCTGCTAGAGCCAGACGGATTACCAGACAAGCAAGAACCTTAAAAAATATAAATTATTAATGTTTAGTTTAATACCGCGGTTTATAAACAATCCTACCTTTTGACCGGCACTACAGCGTCCCCGCATATCCAGCTCTATGTTATTTTTCACTTGAACGACTCTGTATTCGTAAACTCTACGTCTGCCGGCTACTCCACTTGTTTTTATATCCTCATCCGTTTTTACTTCTATGTAGTCGATATCGTTTCCTCTACAAGGTGAATGTCAATATTTAAAATCATTAAACAATTGAGACTTACCTATAAATAGTCCGCCACAAGCTTTTAATCATCCGATTAATCTGAATCATTCTTTCTTCGTGAAATTTGAGTACGGATCCTTCTAGAACGGTTGCGTACTGTTTTAAATCATCTATAACGAGCGTATTGAGTATATAACTATAATGGATTTTTTTGTAATTTGTATTAGCGTTTCTATATTCCGGTCTCCTTAACTCATCTTCTAATTCATCGGTTTGAGTTTGTGTTTCTTCCAGTTGACCGTTAAGAATATTTATTTCTCTTTGTTTTTTGCTTATTTCTACGGTTTGCTTTTGTTTTTCCTCGAAAACTTGTCGATAATTATATCCTCCTATTTTTTGTTTGATTTTTTGGATGTCGGTTTCTATGGATTCCTCCGTTTTCCGAATATCTCGCAGTCTTACATTATCTTTTAAAGCACGGAAGTGACTTTCTCTTTTCGCTAAAGCTTCCTTCTTTCGGCTGATAGATTCCGAAGTGTCACTTTTATTTTTCTCTAAACTACTAACTGTTACTTTTAGTTCGGCCAATTCTTCGATGCATTTTTTCAAATTTTCACCAATTTTCTTTCTCTCGTGTTCTCGTGTAATTTTATGTAATTTATGGATGTCGCTTAACGAGTTTTGATTGGTTAAAAGTTTGTTTCTAGCTTTCTCCTTTATTTCCGTATTTGTTTTGGTGATTTTATTTTTATTTTCGATGGATTCTTTTAGTTCATTCCTCTGAGACGCGAGATTTATCGTTAATTCTTCTATTTCTGATTGTAATTCTACTAACTTATCGTTATATTCTTTGTTTTGTATCTCCAGCAACGGTTTCTCTTGAACCAATTTTTGAATATCGATTTGTTTCTGAACTTCCGTTTGAATTTTCTTATTGAGATCTTGACATCTATCTCTATGTTGTTCCAGTAAATTTTTGCTGGTGTCGTATCTAAAATTGGTAAAATTAAAGTTGGAATGCTACTGAAACATTGGAAATCAAATATAAAAACATTATTGCTGTATTTCCCATTATATGGGGGTAAAACCATTAATGAGTTATAGGCAAATTACACGAGCATAGTCAAAAAATCATAGAGGACATCATAATAGGAATTTTGAGCTGAAATTTGAAATACTCACTCTCAGATAGTGAAAGAATATGGAAAAAACAGCGTATCTATATTTTGTATACAGGGGTTAAGTTAAGAGTAAACTAAGTACGGAATACACAAAAAGTCTAAGAGTCTGAGGTGCTGCTAGAGAAAGCGAGCAATAAAAAGTTAGTCTACGATAAATGGACTAATTAAGACAATTCTATTGTTGATCTGAATTTTTTAATTTGATACTAGACTCACCTGCGTTTCGTATTACTAATGTCCCCTTTTACAACATCGATTTCCATTTCGGTTTCTTGTCTGGATCGATTAGAAGGGACTTTTTCGATGTTTTCTTCCAACTCTTTAATACTATAATTAGCTTTTGAAATGTCAGTTTGATATTGATCAAAAAGTGTGGCGTCTGTTATTAAATTCTTACATATTTCAATTAGTTCACGGGGTTTGTCCAAATTAGATTTTTCGGCTAAAAAATTACAATGTAGATCAACTTTTTGTAAACGCGCCCATTGAAACTTACCTGCTAGTTCCATGGATTTGTCTTCGAATTGTTCGGTAAGTGAACTAATTTCCGATTCCAATTTGGGTATCTTAGTATTCGACAAAATTTCTATTTCATTGTTAACGGTATTCATTCTTTGTAGTTCATTGTAATATTCTTCTTCCTTTTTAAATTCGACTTCAACTTGAGCTAGATCAGACGGGATTTTCTCAATTTTTCCTTTCAAGTCTCGAATTATTTCTGGCAACGCTGGTAAGTTATTATGAAAATCAGTTTTGCATACTGGGCAACATTTTTGTAATTCCAATTTTCCCACAAACGCTTCGTACATTATTTTTGCAGCCGAATAATGCCCTCTATCTTTCTGCAGTTTTTCCTTCTTTTTATAGCTTTCATTCAAAGCCATTGAGAAATCTTTTCCTTTGCATAATTCCGAAAGTTTTCGTTTGTTTGCGGATAATTCTGCAAAAAAGTTCACAAATCAATCCTTACTACGTAAAATCTCACACAACCAACTAAGTTAGAACTGCAGCTAACTATATGAAAGTAAATAATATAAGAACATACGTACCTTGCTGATTGGTTTTAAGCATGGATTTGTTAAAATCCAAAGTTGTCTCTAAATTGACCAAATCTTTCTCCATCTTGTTGACAGAATTGGTATACCTGCTAAATTTCATATCTTGTTTAGTTTGAATATCCAAGACATATTTTTTCATATTTTTTTCTGGAATATCGTTATCAAACAGTTTTGTTAAATTTTGAGAATGTTTGGAGAGAATCTTTTTTATTTGGCCCTGTTTTTCGATAACTATAGATTTTTCGTTATCTATTTTTTGTTCTGTTACATAATTTCTTTGTAACACTCTATTTTCTCTTTCCAATTTTTCATAATATTGTTCTTTAGTGTCTATTATATCTTTCAGATCCTGTATCTCTTGTAACTTTTCGTTTTCATTAAACGAGTTTTTTAATTTTGTATGTGTAGACTGGAGAGTCTCAATTTTATCGGTAATAGTTTTAAGTTGAGAGTCTGAAGTATCAAGTTCTTCTAGCTTATACTGAATTTCCCTCAATTTTTTTCTACAATCTTGTGTAGCAGTGGTTTTGGAATCGATTAATTGCTCACTTTTGGCATTATTTTCTCGTAATTTATCAATTTCTTTTTGCAGTTCATTTTCTTCAGAATTTTTTTCTTTTTGAAGGTCATTAAATTCATTTTCCTGTTTTTTTAAAGCATTAGCAAGTTCCCCAAGTAAAATTTCTTGGTCGCCAAAATCTTCAACATCCAATTCCAATTTAAGCTTATCTGTAAGACCCTGCATTTCTTCCAATTTCTTTTTATATTGCTTTTGTTCTTCTTTCATTTGGCCTATATTAACTTGTTTATTCTGGATGTTTAGACTTTCATTTTCTAGCTCTTTATTGATATCAAGGACATTTCTTTCCAATGTTTTAATAACAGCTTCTTCGGAGACTTGTTCATCTTTGAAGGTGTTTATTTTGATATTTAATTCATCATCTGTTCCCTCAAAAATGTATGACATATCTTTGTGTAGCATTTGTTGTTGATTTATAAGACCTGAAAATAAAACAAATCAAAGAGTGAACTTAAAACACTCTGGTTTGCTAACAGCCTACCTTTTTTTTCTTCTTCTTTGGCAGTAAGCTTTCGTTGGAGTACACTCAGTGATTCCTCTAGGTCTAAAATTTCTTTCATTCTATCTTCTAACGGTTTCAACTCATTATTACGTTGTTCTATCATCTTTTTATACTCATCAAGTTTCTCTTTTTTATCTTCCAGTTTGGATCGTTGAAAATCAACATGATCTTTTAGTTCTTTTCTTGTCCTTAATGTTTCTTTCACACTTTTCATAAGAGTCTACAAAAAAGAATTAAAAAGTTATAACGAAAAATATAATGATAATGATCTTACCTCTTTATCTTTTATAAGCTTTCTCAGAACTTCAACACATTTTTTATATCTGGTAACTTCAAATATATCATCAAATTTTTCTTTGAGTTTTTTGGATTCATCAAGAGGCCATAAAGAATTTTCTTGGTGGCAGAAGAGAACATTGTTGAAGATTGCTTTTGATACATTTAAAGCATTACAACAATATGAATCGATATCAGCACATCGACTAGAAATATCTGTAACATTCTCAGGATCATCCTTATCTCTTCTACGAATAGAATAATTTACTTTCTTGAATTGTAAACCACCTGCCGGAGTTAGGTTAACCTGTAAAATTTATATAATTATTAAATTTAGATACTTATAAAACAGTTATGACAAATAAATGAATCTAAAACACTTCTACCATCAAATAAAGGATATTTACCTGTATTACTCTTAATACTGTCAATGTGTTTCCTTGTGCATCAGTGAATTTAATTTTAACACTTCCTTTTGTTGAACTTTTATTTGACATTTTTGGATCATGGATAAAACCTTTTCCAGCACTAGTACCACCAGGTAATTCTCCAGTTAGTGCATACTGAATGGATTCTAGAATTGTTGTTTTTCCTGAGCCATTAGGTCCTTGAAATAGTACAACTGGTATGTTGAAAAACACAGTTTGTTTATGATCTGGGTTAAAGTTTCTAATTCCACAAATTTCCAAGCTGTGCAGCAGAGCCATTATGGATTATTTTCTACAAAAATATATCATTGAACACCCACAACACAACCACACTTTTGTTGTGTTGAATACCGATGATAATCTACGAGTGAGAAGCTAGCTTCTCTAGCTTCAAAGTGAATCTGCGACAATTGACTGAGCCGGCAACAGCGCACCAAGATCTCCGTTTATAACGGTTGCCTTATTAATATACGGGGGGAGGTTGAAAACTGATATTAAAATTTGGTTTGAAAAAGATCCTAGTTATACGTAATAATATAATATAATATAATATAATATAATCATATTCCATACTCAAAATTCGCTGACAAACGTTAGGAGTTACGAGGGTCGAAAAATTTGAAAACAAGGAATTTTTAAAAAAATTACCTTTATTTTTATTACTATAATGCCTTATATCATATGCCAGGGATTTTTAAAAAAATTACAACTTTCTTTTTATAATATATTATCGCTTTTTGATCTATTAACAACTACAGAGAAGATATGTTGAAGGAGAACATATAAAAAACACTTAAAAGGACGAGCTGGTGGAATACAGAGATAAAAAAAATGGCAAGGGAAGAGAAAAAATCCTGGAAAAAATATATCTAAACAAGAACACAAGAAGATAAAGATGACTATAATAAAAAGAAAAAAATAGTAAAAAGTACTATAAGACAAGAGAAAAAGGAATCATGGAAAAAATTTGGTGAGCAGTTGAAAGAAACAAATAAAGTAGATAACCGAAAATTCTGGACACAGATAAAAAGAATGAAAGGAGGTAAAGGAAAAGGAAAGACAGAGATAATGGAAACGTGGGCTAAATATTGCGAAGATAAATTTAAAACGCGAAGAAAGGATAATCAGAGAATATCAAGAAGAGCATGAAATAAGCATAAAAGAAATAGATGAAGCTACACATAAAATAAGGACAGGAAAAGCAAGTGGAGGAGATGGCATTGCTCCAGAAATGATAAAATGGCTGGGACAGAAAGGAAAACAATGGATTTGGGAAGTATGCAAAGAAGCATGGAAAGAAAAAAGAATACCTAGAGACTGGGAAAATAACTTGATAATACCAATATACTAAAAGGGACCAGATGCAATGTGATAATTATAGAGCCATATGCCTAGCACAAACGGGCCATAAGCTAAAAACCAGAATTCTGAAAAAGAGACTAAGAGAATATATGTAGAACATAAATTGGAAGAAGAACAGGCAGCATTCAGACCAGACAGACAAACTAATGATAATGTATGTATAAAACTAGAAGAAAGAGAAGAAATGTTTCAACATTTATTGAGAGAAGAAAGTGGATAGACCAAATAAAGGAGATAGAGGGAATAAGAAAGGAAAAATTCTAGATGAAATGAAAAGATTAGTAAGAGACAGGAAAGAGTGGAAGCATTGGGTACAAGAGGAACCGGAATCCTCGCGTCAGACACCTGAAAAGATAGAAGGAGAAGAGAAAAAGAAGAAGGATCTATTAAGAATCACTTTGCATGATTCTACAGATACACCCTTTTACAGGTAAGCAGCAAGTTCTGAACAGTTCTACAGTTCTGAAATTACCAGTGTTGTATCATTTGATATATACTTAAATACTATTTACTCATTATAAACAGAATACAATTTTATTTTTATTAGGAGAAAATAAACAATGTGTCATTCATAATATATATATATACCCGAAGGTGTAAGGTGTGAAAGTTTGCCTTAATCATTGTATATAAAAACTCTCCATGTGTTTTTGTTACTTGCTTTGGTTCGTGCTTCCGCTAAAGTTATACCTTTGCTTTTCAAAACTTTTTCTATGTTATCGTCCCATGTTTTCCTTGGTCTTGCCCTGGTTCTGCTTTCATGTCTTTTTGCCTCCCATATCTGTTTTACTGGCATGTTATTGCTCAATCTAGTTAAGTGCCCTTGTATTATCTGGATTACTGTAGTGCAATAAGGTTTTCTCTTATTGTTGAATTTAGTATTTTGTCTCTCCTTGTAATTCCTGCGACCTTCCGTAAGTATTTCATCTCCATACTCTGTTATTTTGCTTTCCATCCTCTTTGTCAGTACACAGCTTTCGCATCAAAAGGTTAATATAGGGAGAAATATAGTTCTATATACCTACACAGTCATTTTCGTTTTAACAGAGATTTCTTTCTTTCCAATGAACGAGTTTTTAAGACTATGGTATACCTTTATGCATTTCCTATTCTTGTATTCATTTCTATCTCATGGCTCCCTTTATTATCGATGTTTACTCGTAGGTATTTAGAATGTTCTACTTTGTTCTAGATGTTTTCCGTTAAGATTTACATTTATTTGGGTATTTTCTTTTCCTGTCACCATTACTTTTGTTTTCTCTAGGTATATTTTTAGGTTTTTATTTTCCTGCTTCGCATTCCAAATGTCCAAGTTCCTTTGTAGATCCTGTTCGTTTTTTGCGAATATTGCAAGGTCATCTGCAAAAGCGCATCCACGTAGATAAACAGATTGTAGTTGTCTTTGTTCTCTTGTGTCTTTCATCGCATCATCCAATATTAAGTTGAATAACAATGGGCTTAATACTCCTCCTTGTCTTAGACCACTATTAACTTTAAATTCCTTTGACACCATGTTGTCTGTTTTTACATGGGTGCGGCACCGAAAACGAAACAGATCGCGTATCTTGAAGACAAATTTATTTTGGGAAAATGCAAAGAGTTCGATTTTTATTTCAAGGGGGACATCTTTCGATCAAATCCTCAACTATCCTACATCCCTCCACTCCCCTCTGTCACTATTACCAATAAAATTTGAATAGGGAAAGTACTAAGTGTGATACATCATTGAAAAGGTAATTTTATAAGGAATTTGACACTGTGACATGTGACAGTTCAAATAAGCGTATTTTCATGTGAAAGCCAAATTCAACAATTTAATGCATAATTACCTTTGGAATAAAATTTAACTTACTACGCCTATGTTTTCGTAAAATAAAAATAAAGGTTTTTGTTTCCATAACTACCAGGTCTGTTTTTTAGTTTAGCGTCATTGATACTTCAAGTCTATTAGCGAGTAAAACATAAAAATGGTCTATTCTATTCAGGAGAGAGTAGAAAAATACGTCATTGAGTAGAAATTGTTGTTTGTTATTTAAAAAATAACGATTGTGCTAACACTGCCTGTACAATTTTCAATGAGCGACGACACCCAAACAAACAGGTTAAATGTAAGTACGTTTTGGAACTTATTCAAAATCCAGTAAGAAACGAAGAGGTAGAGGTAGCCGTTTTAGGACAAGTTGTTGCAGATCCAACTCTCAGTACAAGAAAGCTTGCAGAATTATCTGGAGTAAGTCAACGTCCCGTCGGACGAATTTCGAAAGCCATTCCATCCCTATAAAATTCATTTAGTTCAGGAACTTAACGAAGACGATTTTGATCGCCGCTTGCAATTTTGTGAAATCATGAGCGAGCATGCTATAAAAGATACACATTTTCTTTACAACATTTGTTTTTCGGATGAATGCAGTTTTTATGTTAACGGGACTGTCAATCGACATAACTGTCGATACTGGTCAGATTCCAATCCAAGAGTATTTCATGAAACGCATGCATACTCAACACCCAGAAAAGTTAAACGTTTGGGCTGGAATATTTGGCTATCGTATTGTTGGTCCATTTTTTTACCAGGTAATTTAACTGGGGGTATGTATATTTGTAATTACTCGAAGACACAGTTGATCCAATGTTAACAGACATCATAGAAAATGATAACTGATACCTTGAAGATCACCTAATATTTCAACAGGATGGGGCTCCTCCACATTTTGCTGCAGCGGTTCGTCAGTACTTAAATGAAAACTTTCCTAGATATTGGATTGGACGAAGAGGATTTATTGAATGGCCCCTACGATCTCCTGATCTGTCCCCCTTAGATTACTTTTTATGGGGATATCTGAAAAGTAAAATATACGCCACTCAGCCAGGTACCTTAGAAGAGTTACGTGAACGTATTATTACCGAATGTCGTCAAATAACTCCAGAAATGCTCCAAAACGTCAGACAAAGATTCGAGAATAATTTATATTTTTATATGGAAGTTAATGGACAACACTTTGAGCATTATATTGAAGTAATTTAGTTTTTAATTATGGAAGTTGTTCGTTTTCGGTGCCGCACCCTGTATATAATATAGCATTATATTAGCCAAATAAAGATAATTTTTTTCAATTAAATTGGTTTCCTGATTTTCTTACCCTGATAGTTTGGTCTGCCTATTGAAACATTTTACTTTTTTTAAAAATATCATACACTTTCATATTCCCCCCATAAATGGCGAATCCGATAACCGATGGCTGAGCGGAGTTGCCATATCAATTTCTCTTGCTAGGAGACAGCTTCTCACTGATTAATCTATAACAAAACGACACTTTACACTTCCCGCCTTAAAAAAATATACACACAGAAACGAAGATCCCTATTAACTCTTCTTTACACAGGCCTGTTTTTAGTGTTTTTCCAAACAGCCACCGAAAAATGTATGTATACTTTGAGTAAGAAGGCTGGCTCATCAATAAACATAAATTTTCAAAATGTTATTTAATCTCATCCATATACAACGAATGAAAACCAGTATTTTTTTTAAAAGTACAAAAGCTTCATGAAGTCGTTTGAGGTATGCAGCCAATATTAGCACAGAATACTCCACTCACTAACAATGGATAACCTTATAAATTACTTAATCTTGGAAAAACATGCGGATGAAAATAATATTGAGAAATTAGTTCCACCTGTAATTGAACAAGAAGAATGTGTAGAAATATTAGCATTAGGAGGAGCAGAAAATCCTGTATGAAATTTAAATTATTTCAAGGAAGTTATTCACCAATAAAAACGAAATATTTTTTATGCATATAAAAGCTCCCATGTAGTTGTACGAGAGCCAATCAAAAGGAACAAAAACCGACAAGAAAAATACAACAAAATTTAATAAAAAATGTATTACAAAACAATTTAAAACAATTATCAATATCATCATTTAGCGTTGCAGTACATTTGTCACAAAATCTGTTCCCAAATGTGGTAAATCCCCGACTTTTAATAACCCCTTAGGTAAGTATCCAATAAGATTCTTGACATGTTGTTGAAGCATCTTTATTCGTTCTTCTTCTATGATACGACGTCTGAAAATAAAGAAACACTTGAGTAAAACAATAAAAATAACGAGACATGCAAAACCAGTTGGGGAACGTAATCTAGGACGGCTCATGAATATATGAATAGAATTTCAAGATCAACATTTGGCAAAATCAAATATAGAAAAAAATATATACAAAGGGACATTTAACTATGACTAAAGTTTGAACTCACCTAGCTTCTTCTTTTCTTTGTTCATCTTTTTCTATTTCTATCATTAATTGGAATTCTTCTGCATATTTTTGCCTTCTTTCTTTCATCATTTGTTCAATGTCCCTTTTCAACTGTAACATCTTTAATCTTCTCTTTTGGTCGGATAGCTGTTCCAGTTTTGCATCTTCTGCTAATTTGGCCAACAACTAAAAAATAATTCATCATATAAATAAAAAACGAACACGTCAAGCAATCAACATACTTCTTCTTTGTATTTTCTATCCTCTTCCGCTTCCTGTTTGGATCTTTCTTGTCTGTCTTTCATTTGTTGAGTTAAGCATTGTCGAGTTTCTAATTTTGTTCTAAGCTGTTTCTCCACATCTTGTCTATGACGTTGATCTACGTTTGCTCTTTGTTCTTCTTCTTGTAAATCTTGAATTATTTCTTCTCTTTCTCTTTGTTTTTGCTAAAAATTTAGGTCCAAAATAGAAAACTAAGTATATATTGTTCCCTATCCAATGAAAACAAATCTTACCCTTTGTTCAGACATTTTTCTAGCAATATTTTCAATAACTTTTTCCTTTTCAGCTTCTTTCCTAGCTTGTTCAATTTGTCTAATAACAAAATAAATGTTAAAAGGTTATGCAAAATGTAAGTAAAAATAACAATAAATATAATGCAATTATTGGTTTTTCTGTATATATAACACAATACCTAGCTTGTACTCCAGCTGTTTTAGTCATGAGATATTCCTCTATTTTTCTATTTTCCTCTTCAATTTCTTCCATCCTCTTCTTTTTCCAGGTATCTTGGGCGTTTTTGAATGCAACCATTTCCGCTCTAGTCTTCTTCATTTTACAAAAACGTTCGTATGCTTCTCGTTCATCTTCATCTTGTATTCGTTGAACTATATCATCTATAAGTTTTTTCTCTCTCAAATACTCTTCATATAGATGACGCTTTATTTTCTCTCGTAAAATCATCTGCTCTTGGAGTTCTTGTTTGTATTGAGCCTTTTTTATTATTTCTTCTTGAAGGCACTGGTTTTGATATTCTTTTTGATCCATCCAAGCTTGTTCAAGAACTTTGTGAGCTTGTGATTCTCGAATCTATTACAATTTCAAAAGGTTATATTTTTATATTACTTGAAATTAATTTATCCAAATCCAAAAGGTCTTCAATTCTATAAACATTTTCACTTACCTTCTCATTGATTTTCTCTGCTTGTTTTTGTGCTATCTGGGCAGCTAGTTCTTTATTAATGTATGCAGCCTTTAGTTTTCTTTCAAGTTCCCGCAACTCACTTGAATTCTGTCTCAAAAGTTGCCTACAAACACCAGAAATAGATCAGGCAAAAATAAAAAGTAGAAAAATCTTCCTGATAATATGGAAAATATAATGTTCTGTAGTTATTTTTAAGCATTGTTCGGTGTAGTACAAACCTCATTTTTGCTTCTTTGAATTCTTGTCTTTTTATTGTATCCAATCCTTTTGCCAATTCATTTTCCCAGTGAAGTTGTTTCTCTTTGTAAATATTTTCTTCTCTTGTCCTTTTTGCATGTTCTTCTTGTTCATATTCTCGTCTACACATATTAACATATCTGTCAAAGTTACGGAAAGCATTTTTCTTTTCAACATGTCCTAGAATGCTCGACTGGTAGTCTTTTAGATCCAATATTGAATTTTCTCTTTTTTCAGGAGGGATAGTTTTAGGTGGCTATAAGAAATACATATAGGCATGTAATAAAATTAGAATTTTCAGTTTTTGTGAAAAGTAGCAGAATAGAAAAAAATATAGTAATGATTGTTACATTATATTTTGAATGGGTACCTACCTTAATTTTAAAATAATCATCTTTTAATTCAGATTGTGTTTTTTCACTAGTAACTGTTTCTCCTTGAGAAATTTCATTTTTTGTAGGTGTGTTATCAATGAAGCATAATCTAATATCTTCACACATTTTATCAAGACAGAATGGAATACTATATTAATATTAGTGACATAAAATATGATTAAATAATTTAAAAATTCAAATGAACAATTGTTTATAAACAAATATTTATCAAAATAGGTGTGACGTAATATAGACAATTGTCATTATCCTCTTCTTTTTTATGGCCCTCTTCCGTTTTAGTAACCGTATAGATTTTAGCTTTGAGACCATTCAAAAGGGAAGAGGAGTTTCCCAATCATTCAAGAAAGAAGAAACCTCACAGTTACACGTACTCTGTGGTTTCCATGATTTGTTGATAATAACTTGAATAATAAATATTGTATTATTTCTAAAATAAAACAACAAAACAGTAACAAATGGATTTTATTTAAATATAAACTTGAATAGAAAATGAATGAAAGTTTTATTGTCCGCAAGCATTTTCATTTTCGAGTGGTAGTTCCTTGTTAATTAAACGAACGAACTTATTAAAAGGACAGAAAGTGCTACAGCCGGGAAGCTGGAGCAGTTTTGGACCGTCTCCTGTCCAGTTATCGAAATATATCTTAAATCCTGGAACCCCTTTGACCAAATGGAATTCAAATATCACAAAGGAACCGTAATCTGGAATTTGATTCTCATAAACGCCCAAAGAAATAAGAATTGAAGCGATGTTATTTTCGTGAGCGGAGTAAAGATAGATTTTTTTACTAAATTTTCCGTCATTAGCGAACAGTCTATTTTGGGAATCTTGTACAATTTTTTTAAGTAAGGCTCCAGCGAACATTTTACGTAATTGGTAATTACCAACAAAAACGTAATATTGACGTACAACCATTTCTTCTAAAATTTCTGGATACACGAGTTTTGTCCATTCCGGTAATTGAAGTCCATATTCTTTTTGGGTCCTTAGTCCATAATACAATATAAACGCATCGTAGAATGTGGTAATGTTTCCTCCTGTATTTTTTGAAAGATATTGGAACACCTTTTCGTATTTTTTTAACGATGCTTTTATTGGCTCAGTTTTCATCAACTTTTCAGTTTCTACCACCCAATTTGGACATGCTAATGGTAGTAGTAGCTGAAATAGAAGTGATTTTTTTTAATACACCGCATATAGTTTACAAATAGAATTGAACTTACACTGTCTTTATTTGATGGTACATAATTATATGGAACTGGTTGCCAATCATCAATTTGTTTAGCAAATTCATCATTTTGATTGGGAGGAAATAGGCCGGCTAGAACTAATTGTAAAGACATTTTTGTTCTGTTGGTGTCTGTACTACGAGCGTCTAGCATTTGAGGGTAATAAAAATCACCGAGGAAATTATTGTACCTTTGCCGTAACTTCTTTCCTACATTATATTCTCTGTTCTTTCCAGCCTAAAATAAAACTAAAATCTATAAGCAATTCAAAAATAGTCTAAAGTCTGAATAAAATATAATTATATTCATTACCCAAGTAGCAAGAAAAAATATACAAGGATGAACGAATGGGCGCGTTCAGCCACGCTATCGACTGCTACAGCAGCGATTTTGGTATAGGCAACCAAACATTGATTGATTGATTGGTTCGGCACCGCCAGTCAGAGGCTTAGAGACCTCGGCACCTCAGCCTTTAGGCTTTTTGTGCTCTTGGTTATACCGTTTATGTGAGGAGACCAGTAGCCCTTATTAGGATCAACAGTCTTTTCACTAGGTCCTTCTTGGGGAAATCTTCCCTTGGATACTCTAGCAGTAGGAGTCTATATCTACAGTGCTTCACATTCGAAGATAATGTGAGAGGCTGTTTCTTCCTCTTCCATGCGCAATCGACTGATAGGTTCCTCCCTATATATGCCAATTGTACGCAAGTGCTTCCTTAGGGTACAGTGATCGGTGAGTAATCCCGTCACTTTCCTTATCTGGCCCCTGCTGAGGTTTAATATTTCGTTAGTCAGCGACTTCGAAGGTTTTTTGAACAGGAGTTTGCTATATTCCTGTTTTGGCACGTGTCTCCAGTAAGCCTTAACATGCAGAGTAAGAGGTGGAAGATTTGGAATGGCTTCCATTTCCGCAGATATCGCTTCTCATCGCACCCGTTATCATAGACAGGCAAGCCTCTGAAGTTTTGATAGCTCCAGTTCGGTTTTCCTCTGATCGGTTTTTGGCCACCAAACTGAGGCTCCATAGGTAACCATGTAGGTCTCACCACAGTTGTGTACATCCAGTGAACAATCCGTGGATTTATTCCCCATGTGTTACCTATCGCCCGTTTGGCAGCCATTAGAGCCATTTTCCCTTTATTGGTTTTGTCATGTAGGTGTGAATTCCAGGTTAGTTTTGCATCCAGAATTATGCCCAGATACTTGACCTCCTGGTTTAAACCAAACCAAATACAGTAATATTGAAGATATTGAAAAGCTATGCGTATTCCATTGCTCCAAGAAGACCAACAATTGTTCAAAAGATCCATTTAATTATATTTTAGTGAAAAAACTGAACTACTTACATTTGTCAACTGTCCCAAGCCGAGTGGATAAAAATCAACGAATTGGTAAGGATCTCTGGGATACCATCGACTCATAGATTCTGCTGTTCTGTTACCATGTCTGAAAAGCTGAAATGTTGAAAAATATAATCATGCCTATAGACTTATGTTGAGTGTTAAATTTAAAAATTATTTTAAAATAAAATAAGAAAAAAACATTGTTAGGTCCTAGGTATAGTCCATTCAAAAGATATTTCGTTTTGACTTGATGATTCAAGACCAAAACCCACAGGTAGTCGTTAATCCGATAATAATAGCACAGTATCGTACTCGTTTCTTCGAAAAGCGAGAATATAATGCCTAATAGGGCAAAAAAGTGCATTTATCGCCGGATGCGAAGAAAATTGTGAAAATGTGTTTGAATCATTGAAACATCGAGGTTATAGTATAACCGATGCAGCAAAAGAAACATGTAAGTTGACCAAAACCCCAATATCCACAGAAGAAGACATTATCAATAAGCCAATATATAAACGAAAAAAAAAACGAAGTGACGCTAATAAAACCAAATGTGTTGACCAAATGCAAAAGGTACAGTGAGGGATTTAAAACTTTTAATATTAAATCCTTAAGGCCAGACGCCAAGTCAACGAAATATTCTTTACTAGTTATCACATTTCTCTTCTTATCAATCTCGAGCATTGGTCAGACGCAAAAATAAAATCACTGTCACGTAAGCTTGTCCTTCCTCAAACAATTTCGAGGACTGCGTGATCTACAGTGCTGCCTTTTATTTTGTTGATAGTTAAAGCCAATATGCCAAAAGTAAAGGCACTCTTCTTTCAGCCATCCCATAATTGAATAAGGTTTACGCCGTCTTTTCCGAATCAAAATAAAGGTATTTAAACAAATATTAAATCCGCCATTTTGTGATGGCATCCATCTTGAATTTAGTATTTTTTATGATGTACTGTATTCTACTGGTAAATTCCTTTCATTTGATATCCATATTGAGATAAAATATCACTAAGGAACTAAAACATAATGGGATATCGCATTCCTACTATGATGTGGAGAACCCTGGAATTTCTATAGATCAAGAACATATGAAGGAGCTAGCCAGATAAAAGAAATAAATGAGAGATTAATTTTACTCACCACACTGACAAGAACTAAAGTGTTCTCACTATTTTCAGCTAAAGAGCTCAATTCCTGTTCCTGCTGGTCATTGTTGGTTTTAACAACTTCCAGCGGGAGTTTTAAATTATTTAAATCGGCATTATCTTGAGAAATTCCAAAATTATTTCCTGTATTTAAATTATTCTCTTTGGCAGATGTACTGACAGGCTCTGAAGGTTTCTTCTTGCCAAAATCGAGTATGTTAGATTCTGAAAAAGCCACTAAAAGTACAAATATAAACAAAGTAGTAAACTTCTTCATCTCTGACTTAAGCACGCAGTCACCGTTCTCAAACCTTCTTGTTGTTTTTTTCAGACACCGACTTTCCGATTTAAATATACTTCCAATTATTAAGGCTAGATATTATAATTAATAATTTCATGACATAAACAAAACATTGTTTTTGAAAATCAATAAGGCTAAGAAATCGGCCTTTTTCAGTCTCAATGAAATTTGAACACTCATTTGATCTTGAAACGCTTGGAATTGTGCTGGAAATACATCAAAGCGAACTTCAGCTGACAGTTTTGTTTTTGTGGTTAGTTTGTTTACTTTACGAACTTCTTTGTGCTTTGTGCGGAAATATTAGGTTCGTTAGGTACAAATGGCGATAGAAAACCGTTCTAGATATCGTTTGCGCAAGTGCTGTATTTATTTCGCGTTCCAACTGATTATAGTATCGTTCTTGGGACGGTACAAAAACTGCCTTCTGGAAGGGGCGATAAAGTTGATGTGTCCATCCCTAATTCGAGTTTGCGCACTATATAATAATCGATACGATTCCAGAACGGTTCCTAAATGAAAGCTGGAACAAACCTATTATTGTAAGAAAATAGAGAACAGATAATATTCCAAATAACAGCAATAACGAAAAGAATTCCAATCGGAAATAGTTATTTGTGCATTTAGAGCGTAAAGTAACAGATTGCCGCTTGAGAAAGATCTTTTGAAAGCGGCAATTTTACTTTACGCTCGGAAAAGACACATACTTTTTTCTAATAATTAAAACAAAACATAATTATTTATTGCAATTTTTGATTCAGAAAAAAATTTCTTCCATTACTGATGATTGAAAATTCGGTTGAACAACCGATTAGAAGGACACGATGAACCCAACATAGAAATTTCTTCCATTATTGTAGATTGAAAATTGGGTTGAACAACCGATGTAGATGGACAAAATCTTCTGGGCTATGTCAATTTTGTTACTAATAGCGTCTTCTATATATCCTTCTGCGACACTTGAGCTTTTCCAGCCTCCATGTCGTTTGAATTGGATCAAATTGAAACGACATGCCTGAAGCAGTGACCAGTGTATAATTCAAATAAGCGGTGTGAAAAAGATTCCTTTTTTTGCTCTAGAGCGTAAAGTAACAATACTCGGCATTTGTCGACTTTACGATTTCATTTGAATATAGTAATTAGTCATTTTACGCGCGACTGTAGGAAAAATAAATTTCGAGGTTAGCTGTCAAAAACCAGGGAAACAACATTGCAAAATCCCAGATACCCAGAATTATTTACATACAGAAAACCTGTAAGTGAACCCACCATTGCCCCTTAGTATAGGCACAGCATAATAACAATAATTATTTTGTGGTATAGGTGATAATTTAAATCAGTAGCTAAATTAAAATGTTTAGATAAAAGTTTCTAGATAATCTTTGAATAATAAGAGTAAGGTACCTTTATCACACAAACATCCACCTTTATCAAGTTGTTCACTTTTGGATAAAAATATAATTATCAGTTATCACGACAAAAGAAAGTCTGTAAAAATTCTCAACAACATTTTAATTCTTCACTACATACAATTCTACTATCTTTAGATAGTATTAAATACAAATATATAGTTCGAGTTCAATCAATAATAATTTTTAAAGTACGAATCTCTTGAATTTAATAAATCTGCACAACAAGAGGTCGCTACTTATCCAGAACTACACTAAAAATTGATTTTAAAACTGTATTTGGTCATTTAATTAATTTTAATTAACAGATGTTCTTATCAAATTCAATCCTATGACTTATTTTTAAATAATCTTTTTCTACAATAAATTAGAGATTTCTTTATGACTTTACACCTTAGTGGAGCACCTCGGATCTCTCGAGGACTGAATGAATTTACATGTAACCCACGGGAATTTGTTTTTTATACTCTAAATTGCAATTTCTACCAATAGTATACTGTGCAATTAATTTTTTCATTGTTTAAATATAAAAATATGAAAAATTAATATTGGAGCATAATATTTTGTTTGAAATCATATTTTTTTTAGTCATAGATTCCAATATTCCAGTTTATTTGAAGGGTCCTAGGGACCTTGGGCAGGTATAGTCAAATGTGGCGGGGTGAATGACAGATGCAGCATACTATGGATTTTTTCTGGCTAGTTCAGTTATAAGTGACACGTGTCTAGTGCATGTTGTGTATACTATAATAGTGAAAATTCTGTGATTTTATTTAATACTTGAAAAATTTCGCAAAGCTATTCATTAATCGGAGCAATTTGAAAACCTTGCATATTTCTGACGCAAATTTCATTAATAACGGTTTTTTTAAGTAGTGGTTTATATTACATCATTTAGTAAGTTATATAATTGAAAATTTCAATTCATTATTATATGTTTGATTAAAGTAAATAAAAATTAATCATGGCTAAAGCGCAATAAATCCATAATAGGAGTATTAAATTGTTTTCTATTACAGCTTTCGGATAATGGATCAACCATCGACTAGCAGCATTACTGATGAACATAGCTGTATAATATGCGAAAAATTGGGTTCAAATGTAGCAGATCTTGGGGAAATAGTAAAAATAAGTAGAGGAAGCTGAATTTGTATACGCTCATTCAGGTTGTCGTGGAAAATATATACACCAAAAATACATTGATGCCTATAAAAAGGAAAAGACAACTGCATCTTCTCCCCCACTGAAAAAACTCGGGAGTTCCATTAATTTCTCTCACTTCGATTGGGAAAATAAGTGTTTCATTCTTGGACAAGAAGCGAATTCAATAAAAGAAGCAAAATTGAATAATTTCATATGTAAATACTCCAACTTTGAGCGATGACGTCCGAAAATGTATTTGCATTGGCACCCACCGATCGTGAAATATATTTTCTAAAACCAACCTGAGGCAAAGTTAACCAACAAATATTTTCATCGAAAAGTCTAGAAAAATCTCTACCAGCATGTAAAGAACATTTTTTATTCTTAGAAGCTTTCAAAGGGTTGTGATACTACTTCAGCGTTTTACAATAAAAGAAAAATTAAGTTTGCCAAAAATTTCGAGAAGCGAAATGATCTAAGGACATAACTCAGCAGCTGTAAAAATGTAAATGAAGATGCAAATAATACATTTCAAGCTGATATTACATGTATTTTGGGTCTGTATGGTACTTCGGCAAAAATTACAGATTTGAATACATTTAGGTTAGGTTCAATTCTTTCATCAAAGCAAATGCCAAAGACACAGGTGTTCTTTTATCTTAGTTACCTCCGACATGTGATGCAGCATTTGAACACTTAAAACGGGTTTACCTGCAAATCCAGATATGGCTAGGGAATGATTTAATCATCGAAAATTGGGGATGGAACTATTCCAATAATATCTATCATCCAATAACTATGAATCAATTACCTGCTCCGGAAAATTGATTAAAAATGTTAATTTGCAATTGCAAAAAGGGATGTGGAGCTGCATGCGGATGCCGGAAAAGTGGATTATACTGTAGTGTAGCATGCCTACAGTTCAACGACGACAGCTGTTTAAATACAGCGCCAATGCTTCAAATAAATGAAATAGAAGATGATATTTGAAAAAATGTAAATATTTAAATAAACAAATAAATATTTTCTACATATTTATAGTCATAATTTACTTATTTTTTATAATTACTAATATGTTACTTATGTGTTATAGTAATAGAAGACATTTTTAATGCAAACTATTTAAATAAACAAATATTTTATATAGGTACTATTTAATTTTTTTATTTAAATATTCATAATTTACTCATTTCTTGCAATAGTTTTCACTTCTTTCACAAAAAAAATTATACTGCGTAATCTGTATTATAGCACATAAGTTATTGCAATCCTCAATTTTTACTATTTCAAAATCAAATGCACAACTTTTAAATAGGTAGAGATTTTTATTTATGTTATTCACAACACATTCCCGCAAAAATCATTTAATTTCATCCAGTCCTTCAGAGGCATCCCACACGTATTGAAAGTTATATTTATCACTAAAACGAGAATTAATCAGAAATTCATTGAATAGTCGATCTTTTATTTACTAATTATTAGGAGTTACACTCAGTATTGACTTTTCAAACCTTATTGTAAGAGTTTTTACGTCACAAAGCTCTGAGTGCGTCTAAGAAAATTCATATTTACGAGGGCAAAACTTTTTTAATAAGTCCCGGACGACTGTGAAGTCTGGGAATGTTTAATTTTTTATTCAGACTTCATATTTGTATCAAGTTTTAATATTCGGTATTTCTAGAGCCTGTAGAGTGGTTGAGTTTTTAGTTCACAATATAAGCTTTTAATTTCCTGTCCTGCAAGGCAGAAAGTGATGAGATGTTTTCACGAACCTTCAACTTATTCGTAGGATATTGGGGTGATAAATGTTTAAGCATTCGTGACAAAATACCAAAAATTCGTAATTTATTCTTCAACTTATTGAAACACATACGTTGACACTAAATAAGGTGCGAAAATTTTTCACTGATAAAGAATTTTCTGAATATTTTTCGGGTCTAGGGCGTATTGTATACTAAATACCAAGAGACCATCTTTGTTCTGGTAGACTTCGCGACCCTCGGAATTTTATGTTAATTTTAAATTTGTTTGATAGCTTACCTTAAATAAAGCAGCTTAGAACAAAAATTTCGCTGGATCACTCGGTAAAAATCACAAATTTAGTTCAAAAAATGGTACTTTTTCAACACTATTTAATGCTATTTTCACTTTAAACTGTATAGATTGTTATCTTAAGCTAAATATAAGATTGTTCCAGAAAAAAACACCGGAAGAAAATATTTAAATTTTGCCAATTTTTAGAAATATTTTCATTATTTTCTCTTGACAATTATAGGTTATATAAAATTTCACACTAAAATCTTATCTCTAGCTTCACAAATTAGGATTGTTTACAATAGTGTGATTAGGTGATAGTTTTAGCGGCGTTGTCAGATGGTGTTTATTTTCTTGGTAAACTTATTTGTACTTATAATATTATGAAATTTGATATAATAAACATCCTTAGAATGTAGTGTTTATCTTAGATTTGTTTTATTCCTTAAATAAAAAAAAAAGAGATTAAAACAAACTTACTGGTGGACCACATAGTTTTTTTCATATATCACGAATTTTAGTCCAAAATAATGAAGGTTCTATTTTCAATATTAACAATTGCAATTCTACTATACATATTTTCTCCCTTTATACTTTAGAGGTGATTATTTTAAAATAAATGGAATGATACTTTGGAGATTTACCGTCTCTAGTTTATTAGGGACATTGTTGAGTTTTATAGACCATTCCAGAATGACGTCACTGACAGGTCGTCCATATTGTTCTGGAGGACTCATGTCATATTCTATTTAGTTTTCATTGTTTACTGGTAAGACTTTAATTAGTAATTAGTTCTTGAAATTATCTAAAATGCCATCGTTTTGTAGTGTTTATAAGTGTACAATGCGTAAAGTATTATTTTTTTCAATTACCTGCTTTTTTAACGAAGTGAAGACTATTTAATTGATCTCTCTGTGCAACGGTGCGATGCTTGGATTAGTGTTTTAAAACGGGCCCCCTCAGTGAATCACAACTTAAAACTTGGCGTGTGTGTGTGTGTTCTAGGCATGTTATCGAAGGTTAGTTAGTGCCTTAGAGGAAAACATGCATCCTGACTGGATTCCTACCCAAAATATGGGCTACACTACTAGTGGGAAACCAGATGAGACTGCAGCAACAAGATATGAGAGATTTGAAAGAAGAAAACGGAAAAAAGTTGCAAGAGAGGTAGATATTATATTTAAAAACAATGGTTTGCACCTAAATCTGTTGCCCTTGACTTTCGTTGGAATCACATAACTTCTCTGTTGATTGCTTTTTTCGTCGACTGACATTTTAATTATTATTTATTTCAATTCAGAGACAGTATACTGACTGCGCCATGTGTTATTTGTAAAGTTTTTATTATTTAAATAAAATATATATTACATTGAGTTTACTGTTTGAACCCTTAATTTGAGGAATCTACTCATATTACTTTTTTCTAATTAAATTAACTGTTTATAATTAATTCCACGGTTTAATGAAAAGATTAATGAAAATTCTTAAATATTATTGATAATTATTTCGATATTTGCATATCATCGTCAGAATGACAAAAGTTATATTTGATGTGATGCCTACCAATAATATCTTAGCATTTTTATTAGTTTTTTCATTAAATAGTGGAATTAATTAGAAACAGTTTAGTTTAATTAAAAAAAAGTACATTAACATTGTTCTACAAACTCTGTCTGACAACCAAATAACTTACAGCGCATGTCAAGACACACAAGCTTCAATTCCAACTGATCGTTTGTCCTCCAGAACAATATGGCCGACCTGTCAAATGCCAAAGTCAGGTACTCTGGAATGATCTATTTGGTTAGTATAAGTTAGGTTAGCTTTTGGTTATGTTAGGTTAGTAATTGATTTTTGAAGCTTCTTATTGCACGACATAGGACTTTTGGGAAGGCTAGTGAACTCGTGAAACGTGTAATGTTACGAAAAAGCGTTCGTCACGCGATGACTCATTAGAAAAAGAGAGACGCATTGAAATAACGCGCGATGCTATATAACCAACGCTGCGTAAAAATTTTGAAAAACGGTCAAAAATTGTAAAAATTTTGAAAAAATGGTCAATAATTATAAGAGACTGTTAAAAATTGTCAATAATTGTAAGAATCTTTCAAAAATGGTCAATAATTGTTAAAATTTTGAAAAATGGTCAAAAATTGTTAAATATTTCAAAAAATGGTAAAAAATAGTCAATAATTGTCAAAAATTTTTAAAGTTGTCAAAAATGGTCAATAATTATCAGAAACTGTCAAAAATAGTCAATAATTGTTAAAATTTTGAAAGATGGTCAAAAATTGTTAAAATTTTCAAAAATGGTCAATAATTTAAAAAAACTGTCAATAATTGTCAAAATTTTCGAAAAATGGTCAATAATTGTCAGAACCTGTCAAAAATGCTCAAAAATGGTCAATAATTGTTAAAATTTGAAAAAATGGTCTAAAATGGTCAAAATTATTGAAAACTTGTCAAAAATGAACAAATGATATTCTAGTTACACTTTGCTGGTCGTTGGTCGGGAAGCGATATGTATGTGTTGAATTATAATGAAAAATATTGATTGCCATTACTATTATTTATTGAGGTTATTATTATTATTATTATTTATTTATTGACGGGCTAGAACCTATTAAATACAATAGAGTACAATAATTGATACACAGAAAAATAGAATTTAAAAAAAAAGAAAAAAAAATATATATATATAAATAGAAAAACCATAAACTTATAGATACATTAATTAACAGATAAGATAAAGCACATATCACTTACAATAACAACTAAAAATATTTTTTAAAAATTAAAAATTTGGAGTTGTCGGCGAAACTCAGAAGAAGATGTAAAGAAATCAAGATTCAATCGATTGGCCAATCTTGTGGACCTGGGGATGAAGGAATTATTGCGATAATTAGTATAGTAGTGTGGTTGTGAAAAAGGTTATTTGTATTGTTATTTACCAATTTTTTATTTATTTTCTATTTTTATTTTCTGATATTGTTATAGTTAGTTACACTTTGATCTTAGTCAGTTGGTCGGGAAGCGATGTTGATTCCTAATTATACTAGTTTCGATCTAAAAAATTCCATTACAATTTCACTCCAAATATTTGTGACTGTTGGTCGGGTTATAATCGATTCCAGGAGGAAAAGGAAACATGTGAATATTCTGAGAATCATGGTATTTTCCCTTCCCCTTCTCGAAAAAATATCAAATAATTTGTATTCCACATGAAGTTTTTCAAAAATTTTGGAAATTCTGAATTTACCACAAATTTTTTAGTAAATAAATAAATAATCATTGGGTAAAGGATCTCCAAGCCGTCACGAGTTATGGAAATGAGAACTGGCAACATTGTCCATCCAATGCTCTTTCTAAAATTTGTGACCATCAGATATCTAGACGTAATTGTCAAATTCGTTGACTTTTAATGTCAGAAATTTGAAAAAATTGGTTTCCCAATACTTTTTATTGCAATTTTCTCTATCAAAAGTGTATCATCCAAGAATGTTCTATAGCAATAGGGCTTTCTAATAGAAAAAAATTGTTGCAAAATTTCGATTGTCGCCAACTTTACCGGATCCAAAATCTGCATTTTAATGTATAAAATCATAGGATTGTATTGATAATATTATAATTATTAATGTCTAATACTACATATTACAATGTTATTATAAAAATTATTTGTGGCAGAGCACTTAATGCGCTGGATTACTGTAAATTTTCAAGTGAGTGTTGTATAGATGACTTGGCATGGAAGCAAGTCCATTTTGGCACAAAATTTTAATTATTATTTGCTATTTTCTCCAATCAACTCACTACTTGAATATAAAAAAATGTATAACTGTGGAAGGAAATATCTAGTCAAAAATACAAAATAACATTGTTACCATTGGTACTAGTTTTTTAATTTGTTTAATAGCTTCAAGGGCCTCAGAAGACGCTTTAAAAAAATGCGGACTGGTGGGCTTCAGGAAGAAGATGATCACTTTTTCTTACTTCATACCAGAAAAAGATGACTCACAATTCCTTTCTTTACAAATAGGTCAGATGAAGGAAGCTATTCATTACTGATAAAAAAAACATTTGATAAGTGACGAAAGAATATTTAGAAGCTAGTGTTGTTTAAATAAACACAGATCAATTAAACTGTCCTCTTCAGCGCCCGAAAAACTCATTTTGTACAGTGAAAACTTGTTTCCACCTTGAGGTCAGTGGTCGGCGAAACCGAGCAAGTGGTGGAATGGTAACGCATTCGGCTTGCACTTGGAAGGAACAGGGTTCAAATCCCAGGCCCGTCTGAACTACTATGAGTTTTTTCTCCTAGCAATAGGTACCTCTCAGGCACCTACCATCATTTCCCAAAACTCCTCATATCTTCCAACGTTGCCTGAAGAGGCTCCGGCAATTTTATAATTTCCCACTCCCCTTAAGGAGGAAGAATGAAATAGTATCCTTCTTTTTTGGGTCGACCCTACTGTACTGCCACCTATGGTCTGTCGATGCAGTCTGATGTGATTTTTGATTGCAAATTGCAACAATTTGTTGGCGCAACGGACATAATATGAGACCAAACCGAGTACCAAGAGAGCCGGAGACGTCACAACCGTGTGCTCGATAGAAAGAACTTTTTTTTATAATCAAATTTGTCCCCAAAAAGGATTAGAAGCTTTGGGGAAAATTAGGTTTTTGACTAGACATTTTTTGTGCATTCTTTAAAATGTAGAACCATTTATGCATAATATCTATTTATTCTATTACGTTAAAAATGACGTTAATACAAAGACCAAACAGCTTATATGATTATGAGTTTCAAGTTGTGACCAAAATTTTATATAAAAAATACAAATTGTAATTAGTTGAAACATCCCATATACTGTCTTGTACTTAGGGTTTGACACGTTGAACATCTTCC
The DNA here is from genome assembly GCA_947563755.1 of Lochmaea crataegi. Taxonomy (NCBI): domain Eukaryota; kingdom Metazoa; phylum Arthropoda; class Insecta; order Coleoptera; family Chrysomelidae; genus Lochmaea; species Lochmaea crataegi. The sequence goes on along the minus strand of OX387435.1, from coordinate 35,936,442 downwards.
AATATCAAATACATCGTAGTGATTAAATCAATTGTTCCTTGCCAAGAAGGCTTACAGCTGGATACCTAAAACAATGTTATATGACGATAAAGTGTGGTTGAAGATAAACCACTCAATAATATAAAACCATTTCACATAATGTAGGATATTTCCAAGTATTTTGATCTGATTAACACTACTTTGTATTTAATAACAAAAAACACATGCCTATCTTCATCTGTAAGGTATCAGGTAGAAGGTAAATCTTGTTGGCAGCTATTAGTATCGGAAAATGTTTCTTCTGAATATTGGCATCGTTTACTTTTATTTGAAGCTGGAGTTCCGGTAACTGTAGTGACAGTTTCACTGGAATGTCTCATTTTTCTGCTGCTTAGCTGAAGGTATCCTCTGATGCGGTCGACTGATAAACTAAAACAATTATTAATAGTTATCTATAGTGGAGACTGGGTTGATTCACGCTGTAGCTTGTAGGTTGATATAAAGTTAGGTTTATAATGAGTGGGTCTAATCAGTTCACTAGTGTGCTGGGATGAGAATGAGAAATGAAAATGTAGAAAGTTTATGACTTTGAATAATAAATAACAGTTCACATTTACACGCTACAGATGCGTCCTCAACTGGATGGGCTCGATATTATTATTACTTGGATACAAATTGTAGATAAAAGTGTGTGCTGTGATTCAGATCTCTACAGCTACTCGTAAGTCAAACAGCGGTTAAAAAAAACCAGGAGAATTCTTTTTAGAATAATGTTTTTTTATCCTTTTTCCACGTAACTGAGATCTGAGAGTTCTTTACTTTTGTGTTACAAATGGACCGAATCGATGATAAAACTGTCTTTTTACGTACGTCATCGTCGTAAAACGTACTATCCGATGAAAAGCTTTTTGAAATTAGGCTCGTAAAACGAGGATAATAAAAAGAGAATTAAACCAATGTAGAATAATTTAACTTGACCGATAAGTTCAATCAGCTCTTGATGAGAATGAGAAAGTCAACAGAAATGAAATTACTTAATTGAGAGAAGCTGTCCTTGATTAGAGTTTAGCATCTGTTGGTAAGCCGCGTAACTCAACAGTTAGAACGTTGTAATGATCACCAATCCATTCAGGGGAAAATTTTACATATTCGAGTGGATTTTGAATCGATATTTCCAGTATTAAGGAAATTGGAGGAGAAAAATTAAAATCGTGTAAATTTCCATACCTATCCCTTTCTCCAAAATTTACAAAAATACAAATTGGTTAGGTAAAACTTTTGTTTTAGGTTGGTGTTTACTGATAACGGTCTTAACATACTTTATGTGATATGTATGTATGTACATTGAGGTGACATTCACTGAGACCTAAAAGATCTATTGTTCCCCTTACTTCTACCAAGTTCCTGAGGAAAATCTTAGAGACTAGTAGCTCCTATTTCCCAGAGGAATTTTGGGATATCTGCAGGCTTCAACTTAGGTAAATGTCTCTCTTCTATCCAGTATTCCATGCCACACAATCTACATTCTTCTCCCTCCAGTATTTTGAGCTTTTTCAGGTGACTATTCAGGCGACTATATCCAGTTAGGATCCCTGTTAAGAGTCTTAGTGCAGTTTTACTTTGACTTATGCATTCATTTGATCTCAACAGGTTGTAGTCACCCAGAAGAATCTTTGATTGTCTAAGTCCTACTAGATCTTTCCAATGGTCAGATCTTCTCTTTTTTTCGGCTTTGCCTATTTCTTCCAATATTACATTGGAGCTGATATCGCAAAAGGGTTTTTCAGTCCCCCTCTTTGCTAGCTCATCTGCTATTTCATTTCCTTCTATTCCAATGTGTCCAGTAAGGTGACTATTGTTCTCGCATAGTTCATTGAGTTTGCCTAGGCATTCCCACACCATTTTGGAACTGATTACAAAAGAACTCAGTGCTTTAATGGCTGTGCTTTTATGGTCATCCTTTGCGTTCTATATCCTTTATCAATATTGAACTGGGCGTGAATTTCCGCGTGAAAGATACTTGGGGTTTGGTTCCTGGCCCGTAGGGGAGACCGGGGTTGGTTGAACCAGTTTTTTATTTTTTATTTTTTTCTCTCCCCTACGCTCCTATCCCAGTTCCTTCTATTGCCTTTGAGCCGTCTGTGTACCATTGAATGGCATACTTTCCAAGTCTGATAATGGTATTTGGATCGTACTCCTTCTTCCTCTACTTTATATAATAATAATGGGTGCTAGTTTTTGGAAATATTAAATTGCGCATTTTTTAAAATTATATAATTAGTGGGATCTTAATTTAAACTCAGTCATGAAAGTGGTAAGCCTTGGATTTCCCCACAGTTAATATGTATTCCATTGTTTGGTCCGTGCTTGTATTTTCCGCTTCAATTTACACGAATTCGGAGGCTTAAATTGTAACAGCAAACGTTCAACATGAACAGTTTAACGTATTAATGATTTCATGTTATATGAATCCAATTAAGTTAATTGTCACTCGACTAAATCTAAACGTTGCTTAAAAAACGTGATTTGGATTATTAGAAAAAGCCAGATGTTTTTAAAATATAAAAGGGTTTTATTATTTTCAAAAATATTCCCCATTCTACTGTCTCATCGTTATTTAAATAGAAATCTTTTATTTCAAGAGACAGCTACAAAAACAAAACAGATGGAATTACCTTATTCTAAAATAAAATAATGTTTGTTTTTTATAGTTTTACCCAGGGAATTTGCACAAAATGACCTTTTATAAAGCATAACCATGTTAAAAATTCGTGAAAAGGGTTTTTTTGGGACGATAAATTGACTGGCAGACTTAGTTTTTTGATAAAATCATTCTTTCACCTTCAAATGCGAAAAAACGCAATTTCAACATAAAAAGTCTTGTAAATACCACAAAACCAGGAATATTGAACTGAAATTTTAAGAGAGTACTCTTAAAAGACCAATCTATTCGGGAAGAGCATAACTTGAAGGGTTTCCATTTTATAAGTCATCGAATTACTAACTAACGTGACTGAAAACGGATGATGACGCGAAAGTACGGACGACTATGTAACCTTGTCTGTTAGAAGAAATGGGATCCAAATACCATTACCAGACTTGGAAAGAATGCCATTCAATGGTACACATTCGGCTCAAAAGCAATAGAAGGAATAGGATAGGACCAGGAAAGCTTGGAAAAAAACCCCAGGTATTTTTCAAGCGGAAATTCACGCCATAAGAAAGTGTGCCCAGTTAAATATTGATAAAGGATATAGAAACCCCAATGTAATATTGGAAGAAATAGGCAAAGCCGAAAAAAAGAGATCTGACCGTTGGAAAGATCTAGTAGGACTAAGATAATCAAAGATTCTTCTGTGAAGATCAAATGAATGCATAAGTAAGAGTAAAACTGCACTAAGAGTTTTAACAGGGATCCTAACAGGACATTGTCGCCTGAATGGACACCTGAAAAAGCTTAAAATAGTGGAGGAAGAAGAATGTAGATTTTGTGGCATGGAAGAAGAAAGCTCCATCCACATACTTGCGAATTGCAGAATCCTAGGGCACAACACCTAGATTAATTGATAGAAGAGGGACATTTAGGGGAAAGATTAGCGTTTAATCTTGCAACTAAAAATAATTTGAAACACAAATTCGATGAAGAAACCAAGATGGCCGGAAAAGACTAGTTATATGGTTTTTTAAGAAGGCATAAGAACAATATTTCTCTTCGATTTCCAGAAAACAGCAAGCAAGGGCCATGGGATTCAATAAGCAAGCTGTTGATGAATTTTTCGATCTGTTGTAGGGTTTGTATGAACAACACAATTTTTCTCCTAGTGATATTTATAACGTCCATGAGACGGGAATAACCACGGTTTCCAACAAACTATCCAAAATCCTAGCTTCACGAGGAAAAAAACAGGTTGGAGCATTGATATCAGCAGAACGAGGCGTTTTGGTTACTGCTGAAACTTGCATGAATGCGGCCGGAAATTTTCTGCCAACAATGTTTGTTTTTCCTCGAAATAGAGAAAATCCCGCGCTGATTGACGATGCACCACCGGGAAGCTTCGCTCAATATCTTCTGAATGGATGAAAACAGACATTTTCGTGTATAGGTTTCGAAGATTTATTGAGTTTTCTAAACCAACGTCTGAAAAACCAGTCCTCCTGATTTTGGACGGCCATACTACCCATACAAACAGTCTCGAACTTATTAACATGACCAGAGAAAACAATGTTGTGCTTGCCACCTCGTTTGTTATAGATAATTAAGATTATCTTTCAAGAAAAAATAGAATTTACAAATATAAAAAATATTTATACTATTTATTTTATTTTCCGAAGGAGCAAAGTGCTTCATTATTTATTCAAAAGTACTATAAAAATAGGGTGAGTCTTTATTTTTTTCTATGTGGAATAAAATGATAAAACAGGTCGGTTTTACCAAAATTAAATCGACACCCTGTATGGCCTCAAATACAATAGGGTAGTAAAATTAAGCAGAATGGTTAAGCTCTTGAGAGAAATACAAAAAAAATTCTTTTAATCTTCTTAACAACCAAATAGATATCAACCATTCTCCCTTTTTAAACTTATTTACCTAGAAGATAGGTCAGGAGTAATTGTTATGAATGAATTTCCAGGTAAACTTGTTTTTTGTTTTTGCTTTAAGTTATGGTAATTTTTATTTAAAGTTGACATGACCTGTTTATTTGATATTATGTATTACTGTTTTTGTAATAGGGGTTTCCCGTTTAAATAAATAAATAAACTATAGACCTGTAAAGTTGGAAATTGAAAATTGCTAAAAGACGGCCCCGCTTTGCTGTGTCTGAGCTGTATATTAAGTATGTTAACTAGAAAGTCTTTACCTAAAAAGTACTCGGATGCAGCTGTTTTTTACAATGAAATATCCTTTCATACAGACTGCTCACTTTTTCTCTTTCTGTTACAGGATATAAATCACTACTTACTTTCCAGCGAATCGAATTTATTTTCCAAAATGTCAGTTAAGAGTTGATGGATTAAAAATATTTTTCCTTCGTAAACCAATATCTGTGAAAGTTTTGCTTGTAAAAAATTAGATTTATAGGTTTGCAGCGAATTAGATAAATAATATGAACTGTCATAACTTTAGAATAATGTAAGTGACGAGATTGTATTATTGGTGAGTTAATAAAATAAACTTTAAAACTAGAATATCGAAAGTGAAAGAGTACTATCTGAATTAATTGAACTTTAAAGGAGAGACAAAAAACTGTTTAGTTTCTAGGATTTAGAAAAAAAAACACGTCAACTTTAATTTTTTATTTGTAATAAAAAAACGATTTTAAAGAAAATATTGTATTAGAGTGTATTTGTACGAGATAGGACAAAATGAAACCAAAACTTCTTACACATAGGACATAATGCAATAGACAAAGTAGGTCTGATGAAATTTTCAAAAACGATGAATGGCTATTTTATTTGAATATGGTAAAGTATCATAAAAATTATGACAATCAGTTGGAATAACCGACTTTAGTTCCTGTAGATTTTGCCACTTTGTCTTCGAAATTTTATACCTTTGTGTGAGGGTAATTTACTACTGGTGGATATTTTTTGGGTCTTGTTGATAGAACATCACTAGTGATCGAGTTTTACCTTTATAAACCACTCTGGATCATAATAAATAACCTTGAGGTCCATAACTACTGGATCATTTACTACTCTGCCCGGTCGTATAGATGAATACCGCAATGGGGATGTATAATTTAAAAAAAATGTGAAATCACAGTTTATTGCCTCGTAAGGAGCTGGATTTTTCCTAGCTTCTTTGGTAATATTTATATAATCAATAGGAAGCTTGATGTTTCAATTTTCTTTCAATACATGCATGCACCGAATCCACCTCCATTTGTGTGTGTCCAACCTTTAAAACTTCTGAAAAATTTCAACTTTTTGCAAGATGCTAAAATTTCAAAAAAGCGTTGGACATCACACATTATTTATTCAAAAGTACTATAAAAATAGGGTGAGTCTTTATTTTTGGTTTTGTGCAGTGCATCAATCTGAAAATATGGTTATATTTTCAAAAATTGTCAAAAATTGTAAATGATGGTCAAAAATGGTCAATAATTGTCAAAAATTTTGAAAAATGTTGAAAATTTTCGAAAAATTGTCAAAAATGGTCAATAATTGTCAAAGACGGTCAATAATTGTCATAACCAATCAAAATTCGTCAAAAATTGTCAAAAATGGTCCAAAAATATCAATAATTGTTAAAATTTTGAAAAATGGTCAAAAATTGTAAAAATTTTGAAAAAATGGTCAATAATTGCCAAATATGTTAAATTTTTTGAAAAATTGTCAAAAATGGTCAATAATGGTCAATAATTGTCAAAGACGGTCAATAATTGTCAAAATTCGTCAAAAATGGTCAATAATTGTTAAAATTTTTGAAAAATTCTCAAATGTTTTTAAATATGGTCAAAAATTGTCAAGAATTTGGAAAAATCGTCAAAAATAGTCAAAATTTTGAAAAAATGGTTAATAATTGCCAAATATTTTCAAAAATTGTCAAAAACTGTCAAAAATGGTCAATAATTGTCAAACATTTTGAAAAATGTTTAAAATTTTCGAAAAATTGTCAAAAATGGTCAATAATTGTCAAAGACGGTCAATAATTGTCAAAACCAATCAAAATTCGTCAAAAATGATCCAAAAGGATCAATAATTGTTAAAATTTTGAAAAAATGGTCAATAATTGCCAAATATGTTAAAAATTTTGAAAAATTGTCAAAAATGGTCAATAATTGTCAAAGACGGTCAATAATTGTCAAAATTCGTCAATAACTGTCAAAAATGGTCAATAATTGTTAACATTTTTGAGAAATTGTCGAAAATTTTTAAATATGGTCAAAAATTGTCAAGAATTTGGAAATATCGTCAAAAATTGTCAAAAACTGTCAAAATTTTGAAAAAATGGTTAATAATTGCCAAATATTTTCAAAAATTGTCAAAAATTTGGAAAAATGTTCAAATATTGTCAAAAATTGTCAAATTTTTCGAAAAATTGTCAAAAATGGTCAAAAATCGTCAAAATTTTGAAAAAATGGTCAATAATTATTAAAAATTGGTCAATAATTATTATAAATTGTCAAGATTTTTAAAAATGGTCAAAATTTTTGAAAAATTGTCAAACATGGTCAATAATTGTCAGAACCTGTCAAAAGTGCTCAAAAATTGTCAATAATTGTTAAAATTTGGAAAAATGGTCCAAAATGGTCAAAATTTTTGAAAAATTGTCAAAAATGATCAATAATTTTCAAAACTGTCAAAAATGGTCAATAATTGTCAAAACTGGTCAATAATTATTGAAATTTGAAGAAATTGTAAAAATTTTTGAAAAAATGGCTAATAATTGTCAAAGACGGTCAATAATTGTCAAAATTCGTCAAAAACTGTCAAAAATGGTCAAATTTTTTTGAAAAATGGTGAAAAATTCACGAAAAATGGTCATTCTATTATGCATAAGAAGCAAGCTTCTGTCGGCGGTCCGACGACCGCTCACCTTTTTTTTTCATCAGGACTATTCGTAATGTCTCGAAGAACTTTTTCTTCATATTTATTGGGATTGCAATTTATTGTTACATCCTGACTGGTTGCAGTTTCCCCCACAACAGTTATCAACGTGATAGTCGGTGTTTCGGCAACGTCGATCTTATTAATCTGCAAAACAATAAAATGATTTAAATTTACTAAAATTAATAAAAAAGCTGCCTTGATAATATCAAACAAATGGATAGTCGAATATAAATATTATATAATTATACCTCTACATCAGGAGATTGTTCGTTTTCTGACGTATTTAGCTCTTTTGCCAAATCAACAAGTTGTCTTCCTCTCCACACTTGATTCATTTTGTTTTATTTTATCCTATGAGAAACAAATTACTGTTAAAAGTATTTCTAAGTTTTTCGTGGAAAAATAAATAATAATTCATCATTCTACTACTCCAAAAGTAAAAAGTCTGCTATCTTATAAGCTATATTGAATGTTGTAATTTTATGAAAGTGCAAAAGTTCCTATCTATTAATAAAACAAATTTTACATGATTTTAAAAGTCGTGGCTAGAAACATTTGCAAACAATTATTTATACTAATTTTAACTGTGACTTACCTTTATATAAATAATAAAACTATTTTTCTATGAAAAACTATACTCTTCAGCACGTTTTTACCTTACAATTTACTGACCTGTACTTGTACCTGTTGCCATTAAAATGTCATTTTAATAAAAAATATTACATCTTCACCTTCGATATGTAGTTACCTCTCGGTGCTGGATTAAACAATGTTCCTATTTACATGCAATCAACATAGAAAGTAGAAAATTTAGATATTGGTTGTACGTGAGCGTATTATTTCAACACCAATAAATTTATTGAACAATCGTATAATTTAAGAATATATTTTATGTTTACACTATTGAGTTGTCAACTTGAATGTAATTTATTTGCAACGTTCCCATTTTAAATCCGAACTGTTTAAAATTTCAGACACTCTGCAATTTGTCAGTGTTTGGAGATTATAGCCCGGAGTGACTTTTAAGTATGGTATCTCGGAAACGGATAGCACGATTTTTATAGATTTTATATATAATATAATATGGTCGGGTCTAGACAAAGGAACTTTAGAATAACAGGAGGACACACACAACAGATCTGCAAAGGTCGTAGTGGAGAAGATTTTAGAAGCACATAAACTTTTATCTTAGGGCTTACTGTTTCTTTCATTGAAGGGTGAGGTTGTTCCAAGGTTAGATCGTCGCGGGTATAGAACTAAAGTCACAAGTTAACTTGACCAAAGTAAGTTTATTAATAACCGTTTTATCAAGTGAAAATATTGATAAAACAATATTTATAGCTGGTCTAGTATAATTTACACGTATTCATAGCATAATTAATTGTTTAATTTAGAAAGTTGAGGTAAACATGTGAAAATTGTGAAAACACAAGTAAATAAGTCACTTTAAAAATTTAAGCGTACGCCTATGATAGAAGGAACTTTTTACAAATAAAAAACCACAAATATTATCGTTACGCATCCAAAAAGGATTCCCATCAACCCTACCAGAAATCGCTAACCGTTCTTTTTCGCAGGTGTATGTTTTTCCACAATCTACAACGGAACGAGAAATATATGAACCGGACTATGATCAGAAACCACTTTCATGGTTGAGAAATTTCCATTTACCAGTTGGCACAATCCCGAAAAATTCCACATCCCAAACTAGTTTCTGCCTAAAATTTAGGGGTGACAGAAAAAGGATCGTTTAAGTAACAAATTCTTCGAGACTATATTTTTCTCAGAATCAGTGAGTTGTATAAATTTCCACTTCTTGCAGTTCGATAAATCATGCTACGAACGGCTATTTGGCTGAGCTGGTTAATTGGAATTATTCGTTTTACAGAATCCAATTATACATCAACTTGATTGTTTATTGAGGTTGGTATTGGAAAAAACTGAAATATTGGGAAATTAATTAACTGCCACTTGTATAAATTGTGGTTACCATTAGATCAAATTTGACCAATTGGTTGAGTCTCTTTACGAAACAAAAAGTCGTCCACAGTATTTATTGTACAAAAACCATGGAAGAATCTATTAAAAACAATCTTGAAATTATTCAAAACTGCGATGTGGTGCACACATGTGAAGACAAATGGTGGTTTTGGGGTAAACGCACTCACAAGAAGGTAGGGAGGCGCAGACATGAATGTTTTGCCATCTACAAGGAGAATAACCTCTGAGTTATGGCGTCAGCACCATTTTCTTAAATTTAGGAATTTTCCTTGCCAAACTAATACCAAAAATGTATCACAAGATGATTCAAATTGGTGCAGCTTGAGGATCCCCATCATTGCCTTCACCCTTACAAAAAGCTTCAGAGGATGAAGGCCATTAAGGGCTTCCATTGATGCCCCGTACTGTCATTGATCTAGTAATACCAAGGAGAGTTTTTCTTTGGAGAGAGAGGCATATCGCTTTTGCTTCTCGTAAACTTAACGATGCAAAACGAAAATACTCTGTGATTGATCGTGAAGCTCCAGCCATCTATTTTGCAATAAGGAAATTTGAACAATACCTACAGGGAAATAAATTCACACTTGTAACAGACGACAAGCCTTTAGAACATCTCTTTGGTCCAAATCGTCAACTTCCAAAATTAGTAAATAACCAACTTACTCGTTGGGCTTTATACATTAATGAGTACAATTATGACATTGTTCATCGCAATGGTAAATTTAACACAACGGCTGATAAGAAGGAGGCAAGAGACAAAAAATGTCTCTAATATGGGTGCCGACACATTGCAGGGGATTGCAGGCAATGAAATGGCGGACCAGCTAGCTAAAGAAGGCTCTAACGGAGACTTCATAGGTCCAGATCCGTTTTTTGGAATCACAAAAGATTGCATAGGAGGGGAAATCGGAAAATGGCTAGATAGGGAACACCAACTCAAATGTAGGTTGTCACAAGGGCACCTCCATACAAAGGGTTTACTGAACAAGGTAGACAAGAAACTCCCAACCAGGCTATTGAAACTGGGCAAGAGACATTTGAAGATAGTTACCGACCTGGTGACTGGACACTGCACCCTGAGGAAACATCTGCACAAAATGGGCAAAATTAGTGCAGAAAATGTGAACTCGATGATGAAACACCTACTCACATACTCTGCTTCTGCGAGAACTTACAAGTGCTTAGACGGAAGCACTTTGGAGAGGAATTAATACAACCATCACAACTACTGAAAATCCCTCCAGTCAAACTAGTGGCCTTTATAAAAGACACGAAGCTTCTGGAAGTAGATGACATGAGAAACGGTACAAAGATTCAGTCCAAGTGCCTGGTCTGTTGAGCACAAACCAAATGAATGAATGAACAGACAAGTAAATCTGCACTCATTGAATTTCTCTTTGTGATATTTTACATTTAGAGAGGGATTTATCAGTAATAAGTACAAACATTTACAAAATCCTACAAATGTATGAAGTCACTTCTAATTATGAATATAAGTACGACAAAGAGCCATTTAAGATATCCTGTTATTCCCAGATACTTATTCATGCTACAAAAATATATAAATTTAAAATTGCTTTTGACATTCAATAGAGCTTATATAAGATGTGAAGTGCAATTTCAGTTTTCATAATAATCTGCAATTTATATCTCTCAGCGGTTTTTTTGCCAATTTCCGGTTTTATTAAAATAAACAACGTTTCAACGTAGACAAGAAAATCGGTGGTTTTTTGTGGGTGAGAAACTCCCAAGAACGAGATCCCTATCTAATAAATCTATTCCCATAAAAACGCAAGATAAAAATATATCAGAGTCAGTGCCACTTTTATCCGAACAGTTATATTATAGTTATTATTTATTTGTAACCTAGCCATGTATATGATCATTGGTCTTTTCGCCACTCCACTCTTCGACAAAGCAGTTACAACAAACTTGTGGTAAATTGTTTGTTATTTTCTTTGTTTCTAAATCTATGCCTGCAGTTTTATCCCATCTGGTGTATTGTCATCGCATGTGTCGACAAGTTTCTTGAACTCATTGAAGCAGAGAGATGTGGAGCTATGCCCTATTTTCACCTGAATGGATTGAAGCTCTTTCCTCTTAAAATTTCTCGCTTCCCTCGCCTTGTAATTTCCTTCCCAACTGTAGTACTTTTTCAATAGTATTTTTGAGGTAGTGTTCCATACAAATTCAACTTGTAGTTTTGGCCATCCATTTTCCGCTTATTGTACTCATTTTCTTTAGTACTCACGACTACTCGCACCCATAGCTCTGGTTGAATACACACTTGATCTTGTCAATTTTCCAGCTAAACAAATACACTAACCTGACGAGTCAACACTGGTACGAAAAGGGCTAAACACAATTAAATCAAACTAAAAGAGTTTTTGGTCCTACTAAGTAAACTAATATAAATTATTCCGTATTTACCTGCTCAACTTCCAGGTAGTGAATAATACAGGAGTAGTGCATACAGGCAAGAATGCAATCCACACAAATATGATGTATACAACGTCGAAATACGCCATATTCTCATAAGTCTCGACGATCGCCAACCTGACTATTTTCATTACCATCAAAGGACAAAGGCAGATTCCGTAAAGGACTATGATGGTAATGAGGAATTTTTGTGTCCTTCTCTCTTTTATTACGTTCAGGTCTGGCTCTCGAAATTCATAAAGTGTTCTGGCGGTATCAAAGTCACGGAAACTTCCTCGACTGTACTGACTTGATCGATCGTAGTCTGTTCTGATACTCCTGAAAATAAATATGTAACATAAGGATACATTTTTATCTTATAACAGACAAAGGACGAAAGTTAATTTATGGATCAATTTAATATGAAATTTATTATGCGAGAGCGGAGAAACTTTATGTATCAAACAGAACTTAAGCCACACCTACTCGTTCTTTTATTTTATTTATTTCGGGAATAATGCCTTATTAGAATTTCTTTGTTATAGCCTCAAATATTTTGAATAAACAATGCATTTAACAAACAATTAATGTCAAAACAAAAATGTCTATGTTCACTTTTTTGAGTGTATTTGTTGATTTAATACAAAAATACTTAGGCTCTCCGTTAAATGTGTCTCCTTAATCCCTATTTAATGCTAAAGCATTCTCTGCTCCTTTCCAGTAGACGTTATTGCGGTTTTGTTGGAAATGTGTTGCAGATAAGCGATAATCACGTCTAGGTAGAGTTTAAAGGCTTAAGAATTTAGATTAATAAATTGATTGTTTGTATTAATATAGTTTTTTTTTACTCCTAACATAGTAAAGATTGTATAGTAAAGTACTCTCTAAGGACTAATCTATTGGGATGAAAATTTACAAGACCATAACCTGAACGGTTTTAATTTTATAAATTGTCAAAGTAATAACATTGAAAATACCTAAAATAACAAATTGTGAAAAAAAAATTCGCGCAACTTCTACAATTCAAGAGTTAGAATGTTCCAATCGATTCAGGGGAAAATTTTACGTATATGTCTGAATTTTGAGTCGTTAATTCCAAGCATTAAGGGTGTTAGGGAAAAGCAATTTATATCGTGAAATATTTCCATACCGACCCCTTGGTTCTAAATTTTTGGCAAAAAAAATAAAAATGCTAAAAATTCGTAATAAGGGGTTTTTTGGGACGAGAAATCGACTGGCACAATCAGTTTTTTGATAAAATCATTATTTCGCCTTCAAATAGAGTCATGAAATTTTCGAAAATCCACTTTTCAAAACAAAAAATCCTCATAACTCGACTAATAGGAAAGATAGAACGTTCTAGTCTTCACCAATCGATAGAGGGGAGAATTTTACATATTTTAGTGAATTTTGAGTCGATATTGCCAAGGATTATGGGAGTTAGAAAAAAGCCATTTGTTTCTCAAAATATTTCCATACCTACCCCTTTGTTCTAAATTTTCGACAATAAAAAATGCCTAAAATTCGTAAAGAGGGTTTTTTTGGGCCGGAAAATCGACTGGCACAATCAGTTTTGTGATAAAATCATTATTTCTCCTTCAAATAGAGTCATGAAATTTTCGAAAATCCACTTTTCAAAACAAAAAATACTCATAACTCGACTAATAGGAAAGATAGAACGTTCTAGTCTTCACCAATCGATAGAGGGGACAATTTTACATATTTTAGTGAATTTTGAGTCGATATTGCCAAGGATTAAGGGAGTTAGAAAAAAGCCATTTGTTTCTCAAAATATTTCCATACCTACCCCTTTGTTCTAAATTTTCGACAAAAAATTTTAAAAAATGCTAAAAATTCTTAAAGAGGGGTTTTTTGGACCGGAAAATCGACTGGCACAATCAGTTTTTTGATAAAATCATTATTTCGCCTTCAAATAGAGTCATGAAATTTTCGAAAATCCACTTTTCAAAACAAAAAATACTCATAACTCGACCAATAGGAAAGATAGAACGTTCTAGTCTTCACCAATCGATAGAGGGGACAATTTTACATATTTTAGTGAATTTTGAGTCGATATTGCCAAGGATTAAGGGAGTTAGAAAAAAGCAATTTGATTCGCAAAATATTTCCATACCTACCCCTTTGTTCTAAATTTTCGACAAAAAATTTTAAAAAATGCTAAAAATTCGTAAAGAGGGGTTTTTTGGACCGGAAAATCGACTGGCACAATCAGTTTTTAGATAAAATCATTATTTCGCCTTCAAATAGAGTCATGAAATTTTCGAAAATCCACTTTTCAAAACAAAAAATCCTCATAACTCGACTAATAGGAAAGATAGAACGTTCTAGTTTTCACCAATCGATAGAGGGGACAATTTTACATATTTTAGTGAATTTTGAGTCGATATTGCCAAGGATTAAGGGAGTTGGAAAAAAGCAATTTGATTCGCAAAATATTTCCATACCTACCCCTTTGTTCTGAATTTTCGACAAAAAAAAATAAAAAAGGCTTAAAATTCGTAAAGAGGGGTTTTTTGGGCCGGAAAATCGACTGGCACAATCAGTTTTTTGATAAAATCATTATTTCGCCTTCAAATAGAGTCATGAAATTTTCGAAAATCCACTTTTCAAAACAAAAAATCCTCATAACTCGACTAATAGGAAAGATAGAACGTTCTAGTCTTCACCAATCGATAGAGGGGACAATTTTACATATTTTACTGAATTTTGAGTCGATATTGCCAAGGATTAAGGGAGTTAGAAAAAAGCCATTTGTTTCTCAAAATATTTCCATACCTACCCCTTTGTTCTAAATTTTCGACAATAAAAAATAAAAAATGCTTAAAATTCGTAAAGAGGGTTTTTTTGGGCCGGAAAATCGACTGGCACAATCAGTTTTTTGATAAAATCAACATTTCGCCTTCAAATAGAGTCATGAAATTTTCGAAAATCCACTTTTCAAAACAAAAAATCCTCATAACTCGACTAATAGGAAAGATAGAACGTTCTAGTTTTCACCAATCGATAGAGGGGACAATTTTACATATTTTAGTGAATTTTGAGTCGATATTGCCAAGGATTAAGGGAGTTGGAAAAAAGCAATTTGATTCGCAAAATATTTCCATACCTACCCCTTTGTTCTGAATTTTCGACAAAAAAAAATAAAAAAGGCTTAAAATTCGTAAAGAGGGGTTTTTTGGGCCGGAAAATCGACTGGCACAATCAGTTTTTTGATAAAATCATTATTTCGCCTTCAAATAGAGTCATGAAATTTTCGAAAATCCACTTTTCAAAACAAAAAATCCTCATAACTCGACTAATAGGAAAGATAGAACGTTCTAGTCTTCACCAATCGATAGAGGGGACAATTTTACATATTTTACTGAATTTTGAGTCGATATTGCCAAGGATTAAGGGAGTTAGAAAAAAGCAATTTGATTCGCAAAATATTTCCATACCTACCCCTTTGTTCTAAATTTTCGACAAAAAATTTTTAAAAATGCTAAAAATTCGTAAAGAGGGGTTTTTTGGACCGGAAAATCGACTGGCAAATCTTGACAATTTTTTTAAGTCTTAAACTTCAAAATATTTTCGTGAGTTCCAAATTGTCAATCTTTTTAAAGGCGTGAGTTAGGGAAAAAATTAGTTAAATATAATAGTTCTTGATCACGATGTTTGTTGAAACTCTATTTTTAAAGTTTCGGTAGCGGTCCAGCTGCCGTTATCAAGAATAATGAAAAATAATAAATTTTCGAATCATCGAAAATTGATTATTTTCGATTAATCGATTTTATTCGATTAATCGATTTTTTTTCGATTAATCGATTTTTTTCGATTAATCGATTTTTTCCGATTAATCGATTATTTTCGATTAATCGATCATTTTCGACTAATCGATTATTTTCGATTAATCGATTATTTTCGATTAACCGATTATTTTCGATTAATCGATTATTTTCGATTAATCGATTTTTTTCGATTGTTCGATTTTTTTCGATCAATCGTTTTTTTCGATTAATCGATTTTTTTCGATTAATCGATTATTTTAGATTAATCGATTTTTTTTCGATTAATCGATTTTTTTCGATTAATCGATTTTTTTCGATTAATCGATTTTTTTCGATCAATCGATATTTTCGATTAATCGATTTTTTTCGATTAATCGATTATTTTAGATTAATCGATTATTTTCGATTAATCGATTATTTTCGATTAATCGATTTTTTTCGATTAATCGATTTTTTTCGATTAATCGATTAATCGATTTTTTTCGATTGATCGATTTTTTCGATTAATCGATTAATCGAAAATAATCGATTATTTTATATAATCGATAATCGATTATGTTTTTTGATAATCGCCCAGCCCTAATTTTGAGTCGATATTGCCAAGGATTAAGGGAGTTAGAAAAAAGCAATTTGATTCGCAAAATCTTTCCATACCTACCCCTTTGTTCTAAATTTTCGACAAAAATTTTTAAAAAATGCTAAAAATTCGTAAAGAGGGGTTTTTTGGACCGGAAAATCGACTGGCACAATCAGTTTTTTGATAAAATCATTATTTCGCCTTCAAATAGAGTCATGAAATTTTCGAAAATCCACTTTTCAAAAAAAAAATCCTCATAACTCGACTAATAGGAAAGATAGAACGTTCTAGTCTCCACCAATCGATAGAGGGGACAATTTTACATATTTTACTGAATTTTGAGTCGATATTGCCAAGGATTAAGTGAGTTAGAAAAAATCAATTTGTATCGCAAAATATTTCCATAGCTACCCCCTTTGTTCTAAATTTTCGACAAAAAAATTATAAAAAATGCTAAAAATTCGTAAAGAGGGGTTTTTTTGGCCAAAAAATCGACTGGCACAATCAGTTTTGTGATAAAATAATTATTTCGCCTTCAAATAGAGTCATGAAATTTTCGAAAATCCACTTTTCAAAACAAAAAATACTCATAACTCGACAAATAGGAAAGATAGAACGTTCTAGTTTTCACCAATCGATAGAGGGGACAATTTTACATATTTTAGTGAATTTTGAGTCCATATTTCCAAGGATTATGGATTATGAAGAAATCAATTTGTATCGCAAAATATTTCCATAGCTACCCCCTTTGTTCTAAATTTTCGACAAAAAAAAATAAAAAATGCTTAAAATTCGTAAAGAGGGGTTTTTTGGGCCGGAAAATCGACTGGCACAATCAGTTTTTTGATAAAATCATTATTTCGCATTCAAATAGAGTCATGAAATTTTCGAAAATCCACTTTTCAAAACAAAAAATACTCATAACTCGACAAATAGGAAAGATAGAACGTTCTAGTCTTCACCAATCGATAGAGGGGACAATTTTACATATTTTAGTGAATTTTGAGTCCATATTTCCGGGGATTATGGGAGTTAGAAAAAATCAATTTTTTATCGCAAAATATTTCCTTAGCTACCCCCTTTGTTCTAAATTTTCGACAAAAAAATTATAAAAAATGCTGAAAATTCGCGAAGAGGGGTTTTTTTGGCCAAAAAATCGACTGGCACAATCAGTTTTGTGATAAAATCATTATTTCGCCTTCAAATAGAGTCATGAAATTTTCGAAAATCCACTTTTCAAAACAAGAAATACTCATAACTCGACAAATAGGAAAGATAGAACGTTCTAGTCTTCACCAATCGATAGAGGGGACAATTTTACATATTTTAGTGAATTTCGAGTCCATATTTCCAAGGATTATGGGAGTTAGAAAAAATCAATTTGTATCGCAAAATATTTCCAATTTTCGACAAAAAAATTATAAAAAATGCTTAAAATTCGTAAAGAGGGGTTTTTTGCGCCGGAAAATCGACTGGCACAATCAGTTTTTTGATAAAATCATTATTTCGCCTTCAAATAGAGTCATGAAATTTTCGAAAATCCACTTTTCAAAACAAAAAATACTCATAACTCGACTAATAGGAAAGATAGAACGTTCTAGTCTTCACCAATCGATAGAGGGGACAATTTTACATCTTCTAGTGAATTTTGAGTCCATATTTTCAAGGATTAAGGGAGTTAGAAAAAAGCAATTTGATTCGCAAAATCTTTCCATACCTACCCCTTTGTTCTAAATTTTCGACAAAAATTTTTAAAAAATGCTAAAAATTCGTAAAGAGGGGTTTTTTGGACCGGAAAATCGACTGGCACAATCAGTTTTTTGATAAAATCATTATTTCGCCTTCAAATAGAGTCATGAAATTTTCGAAAATCCACTTTTCAAAAAAAAAATCCTCATAACTCGACTAATAGGAAAGATAGAACGTTCTAGTCTCCACCAATCGATAGAGGGGACAATTTTACATATTTTACTGAATTTTGAGTCGATATTGCCAAGGATTAAGTGAGTTAGAAAAAATCAATTTGTATCGCAAAATCTTTCCATACCTACCCCTTTGTTCTAAATTTTCGACAAAAATTTTTAAAAAATGCTAAAAATTCGTAAAGAGGGGTTTTTTGGACCGGAAAATCGACTGGCACAATCAGTTTTTTGATAAAATCATTATTTCGCCTTCAAATAGTCATGAAATTTTCGAAAATCCACTTTTCAAAAAAAAAATCCTCATAACTCGACTAATAGGAAAGATAGAACGTTCTAGTCTTCACCAATCGATAGAGGGGACAATTTTACATGTTTTATTGAATTTTGAGTCCATATTTCCAAGGATTAAGTGAGTTAGAAAAAATCAATTTGTATCTCAAAATATTTCCATAGCTACCCCCTTTGTTCTAAATTTTCGACAAAAAAATTATGAAAAATGCTAAAAATTCGTAAAGAGGGGTTTTTTGGCCAAAAAATCGACTGGCACAATCAGTTTTGTAATAAAATCATTATTTCGCCTTCAAATAGAGTCATGAAATTTTCGAAAATCCACTTTTCAAAACAAAAAATACTCATAACTCGACAAATAGGAAAGATAGAACGTTCTAGTCTTCACCAATCGATAGAGGGGACAATTTTACATATTTTAGAGAATTTTGAGTCCATATTTCCAAGGATTATGGGAGTTAGAAAAAATCAATTTGTATCGCAAAATATTTCCCCTTTGTTCTAAATTTTCGACAAAAAAATTATAAAAAATGCTAAAAATTCGTAAAGAGGGGTTTTTTTGGCCAAAAAATCGACTGGCACAATCAGTTTTGTGATAAAATCATTATTTCGCCTTCAAATAGAGTCTTGAAATTTTCGAAAATCCACTTTTCGAAACAAAAAATACTCATAACTCGACAAATAGGAAAGATATAACGTTCTAGTCTTCACCAATCGATAGAGGGGACAATTTTACATATTTTAGTGAATTTTGAGTTCATATTTCCAAGGATTATGGGAGTTAGAAAAAATCAATTTGTATCGCAAAATATTTCCATAGCTACCCCCTTTTTTCTAAATTTTCGACAAAAAAATTATAAAAAATGCTAAAAATTCGTAAAGAGGGGTTTTCTTGGCCAAAAAATTGACTGGCACAATCAGTTTTGTGATAAAATCATTATTTCGCCTTCAAATAGATTCATGAAATTTTCGAAAATCCACTTTTCGAAACAAAAAATACTCATAACTCGACAAATAGGAAAGATAGAACGTTCTAGTTTTCACCAATCGATAGAGGACACAATTTTACATATTTTAGTGAATTTTGAGTCTATATTTCCAAGGATTATGGCAGTTAGAAAAAATCAATTTGTATCGCAAAATATTTCCATAGCTACCCCCTTTGTTCTAAATTTTCGACAAAAAAATTATAAAAAATGCTAAAAATTCGTAAAGAGGGTTTTTTTGGCCAAAAAATCGACTGGCACAATCAGTTTTGTGATAAAATCATCATTTCGCCTTCAAATAGTGTCATGAAATTTTCGAAAATCCACTTTTCAAAACAAAAAATACTCATAACTCGACAAATAGGAAAGATAGAACGTTCTAGTCTTCACCAATCGATAGAGGGGACAATTTTACATATTTTAGTGAATTTTGAGTCCATATTTCCGAGGATTAAGGGAGTTAGAAAAAATCAATTTGTATCGCAAAATATTTCCATAGCTACCCCCTTTGTTCTAAATTTTCGACAAAAAAATTATAAAAAATGCTAAAAATTCGTAAAGAGGGGTTTTTTTGGCCAAAAAATCGACTGGCACAATCAGTTTTGTGATAAAATCATTATTTCGCCTTCAAATGGAGTCATGAAATTTTCGAAAATCCACTTTTCAAAACAAAAAATACTCATAACTCGACTAATAGGAAAGATAGAACGTTCTAGTCTTCACCAATCGATAGAGGGGACAATTTTACATATTTTAGTGAATTTTGAGTCCATATTTCTAAGGATTATGGGAGTTAGAAAAAATCAATTTGTATCGCAAAATATTTCCCCTTTCTTCTAAATTTTCGACAAAAAAATTATAAAAAATGCTAAAAATTCGTAAAGAGGGGTTTTTTTGGCCAAAAAATCGACTGGCACAATCAGTTTTGTGATAAAATCATTATTTCGCCTTCAAATGGAGTCATGAAATTTTCGAAAATCCACTTTTCAAAACAAAAAATACTCATAACTCGACTAATAGGAAAGATAGAACGTTCTAGTCTTCACCAATCGATAGAGGGGACAATTTTACATATTTTAGTGAATTTTGAGTCCATATTTCTAAGGATTATGGGAGTTAGAAAAAATCAATTTGTATCGCAAAATATTTCCCCTTTCTTCTAAATTTTCGACAAAAAAATTATAAAAAATGCTAAAAATTCGTAAAGAGGGGTTTTTTTGGCCAAAAAATCGACTGGCACAATCAGTTTTGTGATAAAATAATTATTTCGCCTTCAAATAGAGTCATGAAATTTTCGAAAATCCACTTTTCAAAACAAAAAATACTCATAACTCGACAAATAGGAAAGATAGAACGTTCTAGTTTTCACCAATCGATAGAGGGGACAATTTTACATATTTTAGTGAATTTTGAGTCTATATTTCCAAGGATTATGGGAGTTAGAAAAAATCAATTTGTATCGCAAAATATTTCCATAGCTACCCCCTTTGTTCTAAATTTTCGACAAAAAAATCATAAAAAATGCTAAAAATTCGTAAAGAGGGGTTTTTTTGGCCAAAAAATCGACTGGCACAATCAGTTTTGTGATAAAATCATCATTTCGCCTTCAAATAGAGTCATGAAATTTTCGAAAATCCACTTTTCAAAACAAAAAATACTCATAACTCGACTAATAGGAAAGATAGAACGTTCTAGTCTTCACCAATCGATACAGGGGACAATTTTACATATTTTACTGAATTTTGAGTCTATATTGCCAAGGATTAAGGGAGTTAGAAAAAAGCAATTTGATTCGCAAAATATTTCCATACCTACCCCTTCGTTCTAAATTTTCGACAAAAAAAAAATAAAAAATGCTTAAAATTCGTAAAGAGGGTTTTTTTGGCCAAAAAATCGACTGGCACAATCAGTTTTGTGATAAAATCATTATTTCGCCTTCAAATAGAGTCTTGAAATTTTCGAAAATCCACTTTTCGAAACAAAAAATACTCATAACTCGACAAATAGGAAAGATAGATCGTTCTAGTCTTCACCAATCGATTCAGAGAAAAAATTTCCATATTTTACTGAATTTTGAGTCGATATTCACATGCATTAAGGGAGTTAGGAAAAAGCAATTTATATCGCGAAATATTTCCATACCTTCCCCTTGGTTCTGAATTTTTGACAAAAAAAATGAAAAATGCTAAAAATTCGTAACAAGGGGATTTTTGGGACGAGAAATCGACTGGAATAGTCAGTTTTTTGATAAAATCATCATAAGTGGATTTTCAATCGATATTTCCAAGTTGTGGAGCCGACTCAGTTTTTTGATAAAATCATTCTGTCACCTTCAAATAGTGCCAGGAAATTCTCGAAAAAACGTATTTTCAACCTAAAAAGGCTTGTAAATACCACAAAACCAGGAATATTGGACTAAAATTATGAGAGTACCGTCAAAAGAGCATAACTTGTAGGGTTTTCGGTTTATGAATCATCAATGTAAAAGTAGTGAAAATATTCGAAAGTTCACTTTATTATACCAAAAGGTACTCATAACTCGACTAATTGAAGAGTTAGAGTGTTCTAATAATCACAAATCGATTCAGCGGAAAATTTTACATATATAAGTGGATTTTGAATAGATATTTTTAAGTATTAAGGAAATTGGAGAAGAAAAATTTAAAAGCGCGAAACATTTCCAAACCGTTTTTTAAAAATTTTCAAAAAAAAATTGTGAGATGAAAAATGTTAAAAATTTGTGAGAAGGGGTTTTTTGGTATTTTTTCGAAATTTCTGGAGAGCACTCTCAAAGGACACCCATTTATTACACCACTAGTAATGCATCAAAACTTTTCTGCGGCCTCTTTGGCGCTTTTGCTTTCAATCAAAACTTTGCTAATATAGTCTTTACCTACCGAATTCAATCAATGACTTTCCAAGACATCAAAAACCAGTTACTTTGAACATTTTACGAGTTACAATTTTGACTGAGCACAAGTTTCTATATCGACTTTCACGCTGTTGAATTGTGAAATTTCAAAACTTTTATTATTTTGAATATAAAGTTGCGGCTGCATCTCCAACATCCAATTTAAAAGTTTAATTCTGGCAAATAAAAACGTATTAATCTGACTTTTGTGATTAAATTTTTTTTTGCTTATAACAAGGCGTATGAATTAATTTATATAACTCTATATATACCGGGAGGAGGACAAAGACAAAGTTTCCATACTATATTTTTTCTCGTGCTTACTCATAGCACCCACTCCAGCATCTTTGGAAAAGTGTAAAACATACTTGAAAATATCTAAAGTGACAAAAATTTTAAGACTTCTACCATTTCTCTATTTGCCTTTTATATTTATAGCGACAGATGTATTTTCAACATTTATTGAAAAAGACCAAGTCGGGAATACATACAAATTGGAAGTTCGAGATTTCTAACAATAAAAATTTGATTTTGGTCTCGTTTTATATGTCAGACATATCAAATACTTGACAAAGCAAGTGGAAAAATATTTTTCACACCAAATTTTATTTGATGTTTGCACAGAGTTATAAGAGATATCTAAAAATGTTGTCTGAGATTCAAGAAAAATCCACGCACTGCTGTTAGTGAAAATTGAGAAATATTGTTCGAAAATGGTTACGATTGAATTCCATTTTAAAAACATTGGAAACAATGCAATTTCTGCCCCCAAATTTCGCCACAGGAACGTCTGATATATTTTGTATTCCACTTCTTTTTGACTTTAGTCGTATGATACTATTCATACAAATTCTTTTCTATTTCAATGAAAGCAACAATTCAACAATATACAGAGTGCTCTGAGATTAATGGGAACAAAGTAGAGAGCGTTTGTAGGTGAAGCAAAAACTTATTCAGCCGTATTGATCAGTTTAAAGTTGGAGATAAGTTATAGGCGTAACCGACACCGCTTAACTGACACATGTCACTTGTCACCGTCATGCTGTAGTAAGTGAGGTTAGGGTGGATTTTTCTTTTTCCTCTATTGGAATATATTAGAGTTATTCGGTTGATTATTTTGGGACCGTTGGCGATTCTCGACGCTGAACTGAGTTAATATAAATTCATTGTTTGATTTCTAAGTCATTTTAGTTCCCCATCTCTACCTTAAGAACGTTTTTATATTGATGAAAGGCATTTTTCAACGTTTTAATTGCCTTTTTTTTATCTTAATTTGAAATTATTATCTGCAAATAAAACATTTCGATACACTTTCCTAGACGTCAACGATCCATTTTTCCAAAGAGCTTTTACAGAAATTAAAACGTTTCTTAACTTCTGAAGTAGACATAAGTGTTTATTACTTACTGAACATCGGCTGTTCCAGATTGTGTACTGTCTTGCATTCTTGTTTTCGTTTCTTTCGCTCTCGCCTCGAATTTAATGGCAGCCGCAGGATTTTGCTTGGATAATTCTTGTGACGCTCGGATGAATAACCAGGTAATTATGGTCAAAGGAGCAGCGTACCTAAAAACAGTTAGTGCAGAATAAGAGGGTAATTTTACGCATATTCAAGTAGAAGATCAGAAATCGTCTGTTCGTAGTACAATTACAAAGTGTTGGAAACTGGAGGACACATGCGCAGAGACTGTACATGAGTCGTCCATGCCGTTTCCAACTACTTGTAATTATTATACTACGAACAAACCTATTAATATTTTGAAAGGTTATTGTAGAAAGATACTTTTGTCTTCAGCTAAAGTCTATAGATCAGGTGTCACAGTTTGTACACCATCTAGAGCAGTGCAGCTAGATTGGGAGTTAATTTAAGTGACACAGATCATAGAGTGCTGCCTGAACATGATTCTATGATGAAAATTTATTGCTAGACCTTTTATTTATAGCACAGCTTACACGATATTATTTAACCAGGAATATTCCGTGATTCCTGCTCTTTTATTATTTATTTTGTACATTGCTCCAATTTTGAGGTAAAATCCGTCTTAGGTATTCCCAAAATTCTAAATTTGTTGCTCACGTGTCCAAACACCTGTCTTGCTAACCCTGACAGGGAGTTTTCCTCACATACGACGAACTTTCATATAAATCCCAGTTGTGGCTCAGGATTTCGAACGTCTCATCATATTAGTGAGGTGGAGAAATGTTTTTTGTAATTTGTTATAATTTTTTTAAACAACTTGCAGGTCCTGCAAATAATAACTACAATTTGGAGTAGTTTGTAAACAATTCAAATTCGAAACGTTCGAAGTAATTTTAGCTCGTTGCAACTCGACTGTAATTATCCCTGTTCATCCAAAGTTCGTAGATCATCGTTAAGGATCAGTGGATTGGAAGAATGAGGAAATCAGCCACATTGGGAGTGGACTGCTAGCATGTTGCTATAGACTATCTTAAGGGAAGATTATAAGACACATTCCTCAAAATCTCCAATGAAAGGAAGCCTCAAGGTAGCCTTGGACTTAATAAATCGCTGAGGCTTGCTTAACGGACTATAAAACACGATTTTATACCAAGGGTGCGGTAAGGTTGAAAGATACCTCGAGGAACGGCTGTAAATTCGATCCTAAATATTATTTGTTTCTTCTAGTTAAGATTAGATGTTATGAGGTACATACAGGTCTATTCCACTGTAATATCTTCAGATTGATTCTGGTCCTCTTTATCTAGATCACTTTCTCCAGTCTATTAGTGGAAAACCCATTTTCGTTGTCGTCCACATCACAGTCCCATATTGCTGGTCTAACATAACTATATATGGTACTTTTAGGGTTTCTAGTCTTCTCTTCTGTGATCTCCTTTGGACAAACAGCGTCGACATTTTATCGCTAAGTCGCCCATTCCATACATCTTCTGGCATATGTAATCTGCTTCAGATGAAAATGTCATGGTTGATATTATAACATTTTTATATCTATCACATAAATTTAATCTATTTTTGTTTTTATGAAAACTTTTGTCGTTATTGAAGTCGTGTTTGTGGTTAGAATGGATTAATATAGACCAACTACATATTAACACTGGTGAAACTGGAATCATGAGTCTGGAAAATTGCACAGCTAGTGACATTTGCCACATATTAATCCATGATATTTATCAGTTTGGCATCATAGTCAAGAGACTAAAGGATGGAATTTTGAATATTAAATTTAGCTGAAAAGTATGTAAAATTATTTTCTGATGTAGGTATTAAGAGACCCATATTTCCATTTGATTAAGTCATCTCCTCCTATTTCAGGATATTTGACAAAAGTACATTATACAGGGTGTCAATTTTTAAACTTACAATGCGCTGTACCTCGTGAACGAAAAGAGATTTTAAAAAAAATTTACAAAACAAAGGAAACCATTTTGAATATTTATTAAATTAATTAACATTTTTGTAGTTCGACACTTTTTCATTTTGTTGTCAAATAAACTTTTCTGCTTTATTTTTACACCCTGTATAATTATGACTTAGACCGTTGGAAAGCATTTTCTAAGGGCTTCCTAACGACGTATCACAAGTAGGGGGTTGCCATTTAAATTTTTGTAGGTGGGGTTTAAGGGGTTGATGGGGGTGCGTTCTCTCTCATGTCATTTATTTCCCCCTCTCTACCCTAGAAACGGTTTTGAAATTCTTTCTTTCACGAAGTACTTTAAGTATTTTAAGTTTTAAAATTGACACCCTGTATGTAAAATAGTTAATTTGTTCCATAGTTGGCAGCGCACTGTATATAAAATATTCAGTGTCTCAGATATACGTTTTAGCCCAATTCGACGGTTTGATAAAATTATCTCATGAACTACATCGACATTTCCAAGTTTGCAATCCAATTATTCCCTGTGACATTCGAAGGACCTTAATCGTCAAAGATATTGTGCATATCCTTGAAAATTCGCTTACTTCTTAACCGCTTTAAATATAGATAAAGATCACCACTCCAAATTTTCGATCTTCACCATTTCGGACGACGTTATTTTTTTCAAATTTCTTCACGCTGCTCTTGTTTAACTTTTTGACGTGAAAATTCATTTCTAATAAGATCTTATTCGTTCCTAACTATATTTTTGGAAATAATTTAAAAACTATGATCAAAGTCAAAGATAAAGATAAAAATTGGTAGCGCAACAGTATCATGAACGCCTTGGTAAAGACAAAAAGTAACATAACACAAATAACACTGTCTCACGTAACATTAACTTCCCAAGGAACTTCCGCTTGCCTCCACGTTTGTAAGAGAAGAAGAATACAAATTAACGTATAAAATACAATCTTCGGATTTTCAGCACAAGAAACTTTCTATTTTTTCGGAAGCAGGATCCCAACGGTCGAATGGTTATAAAAAAAGAAAAAAAGGACAACGAAGTAATGGAAATCTAATAGCCGTAACAAGTTTTTTGTAGATGGATTAGTTTATGCTCGAAATAGCACATTTGATAATGGCAGCTCTGATTTAATAGTCTTGAATAATTAACCTCCGAGAGAGACTGTGTAATTTTATTTGCTTGTTCTTGGAGCCAGATATTAAATTGTTGTGAGTGGCTTATGTCATTCAGTAAAAGGCCATCTTTTTCCGTTTTCGTAGAGTTGACGTTTAACTTGGACATGCGACGGAGTTACTGTTAATGAAAGAACTAATAAAGTGCAACACAATAATCTTTTAATCATTAATTGATTAACCATCATAAAGTATATAACATGGCGCAGTCAGTGGGATAGTCCCTGTACTTTCAATCGTTGTAAAGCATTTTCTACGGGCTTTCTAACGACGTATCACAAGTAGGGGGTTGGCATTTAAATATTTGTAGGTGGGGTAGATGGGGTCTAGGGGGTTGATGGGTGTGCGTTCTCTCTCATGTCATTTTAGTTCCCCTCTAGTTGACCATGACATCTTAATGACAGTTGAGGCGGAAATATCTTCACGTGGATAAGGAAAAATTCATTTGTTTGGACTGGTTGAAGATAACTGGCCTTTAAGATTAATACCAATCGTTAATCCTATCAAAAGAAGTTGTTGCTTTCACTGATGGGTTATTATTCTGTTATATCTGCAACAGAATAAGGAATATTTTTCACTCCCACCTATTTGTGCGATACCTGAGTATCACAAAGAGTTGTGAAGTTCTATTAAATACTTTTCAATATGGAGAGTGTCACAAATCCTTGAGAGCTGATTCCCAATAGATATCAGGTAGATTACTTACCCTAGACGGTGTGTGACCTTTAAGTGTTGGTGTTTATTAAACCAGGAACTATATCCCTGCATTCATGCACCTTTACAACTCGTTGTGTAGGAAAATACCTGATCATTAATTTTCCCAATTCGCAAAACCGTATCAAAACGAAAGTTGAACAAAATTATTGCAAACTATAACAAAAACATGTGAGGAATTGATAAAATGGACTCTATACGAAACGAGAATGCGACAAAGAAAATGGTATTGGCCAATAGTTTCATACTTGGTCGATGCTAGATTGACAAATGATTGGATTCTAATGAAAAAACTGATGCCTAATGACCCAAACTGTGCTTCTCTACTTATTTTTCGAAGATATATCAGTTTGCTTCAATCTTATGGCAAAAAATCAAGCAGAGGAAAAACAGCACCGCTATATCCACTGGCTTCCAGATTTGACAATATAGGTCACATGATTTCTTACAATGAAACAGACAGGGGGTGTCAAATGTGCAAGAAAAAAAGAATCCTTGTTTTTATAATGTAATAAATAATATTTTTATCTGTTCAATTAGCATAAAGTCCCTTTAAACGGACACTTAAAAACAAAGAAATAATAAATATTCAAACATTTTCCATAAATTTTTTTTTAATATAATTCTCAATATTACTTAGAAAAAACTCAAGAAAAAAATTAATTTTTAACTTTATGCACTAATGGGTTAATATTAATTATTATTCTAGGGTGAACCGTAACAACAGCAACCCAATAGTTTCTTAGAGGCAAATCTATTTTTTAAACTATGATATCTGTGGATGTTTCCGGAAAGCGGATGATTGAGCTTTTATTTAGCTCGATATTTCTATTATTAAATTTTGCAATAATCACGCTTGTTCACATTGTTTAATTCTCACGCTGGAAAATGGACACAGGAAATGAGGTTCGTATTCAATCGATATAACGACGCTTCCCTGAAAAAAATTAATGCATTTTTTTATGGGTCTCTTTTGTATACATCGACGGATAGGACTGGAATGAGGGTCCAACGGGCACTTTGGAGGTTTGAAAGGTTTGCTTGTTATTTCCATTGTCGACGTAATGGGCACAAAATGTTTAAAATACAGCTTTTTGTAAGGATATAAAAAGAAACCAGAGTAAACAACTACCAGAACGCACAAAACTGTTGTTGTCAGATCTTCTATTTTTCTAGAAATATTTAATGTTTTTGTTATTTATTTAAATAGTTTTTACTTGTGGGATAAAATTATACACACTATGGCTAGTTACTATCTATCGATTTATTTATTAAACTTAATTTATATACACACTCTACTTAATGTCTACTAGTTTATTTACACTCGGTATAATAGTTCTAATTTATTTTTACCACTTGAATATTACACTATTTATCTTCACTATTCAATTCACTATCCGATTACTAAGAACTTCTGTAAACTGTCTGTGAACTCTCTACTGTCCGTTACACTAATTCTCAACACTCTCAAAAACCCGCGTATATATAGTCTTGATCAATTCTGGAAAGTTCTTGTATTTTCCGCGCTCGTCCTTTGCGTAAACAAAGCGCCTTCCAGAATGTTCTCGAAAGGAGCGCATTCGCCAAAATTTATAGTCGAGAGACAGGGCCGGCTTTGAATTGGTGACCTCGCAACAATATAATGAACTTTGTTATATAAAATGTATATTCTACTAAATACCAAAAATTAATTATATTCGTATTGTTTTCTTCCCGATTCATTGTAACTTGGAAAGATGGGAAAATATATATTGAATATAAACATTCAGAGCACGTTGTTAATTATATATTTATAAGGTAAAAGTTTTGTTGAAAATTCGCTCGAGTCCTGGAATCAGTGTTGTTTTAAATTCTGTAACGAGCTATGTTCGTACTGGTGAAACTTCGAAACTCGGGATGAACATTCAACTGAAAACTTAATGAGTTTGTGTAAAATTCAATAACTTGTTAACTTGAAAATTACAGGATTGCAATTACATCAAAATGCTTGCGATCGATATAAAAATGTTCTTCAGTTAACAGATGCAGTAAAGATAGAGTCAAGCTATGCCAAAACAAAGGCAACCAAAGAGGGCTGGGAACTCACGAATAAGATATTCAGACCCCTTCTTATCAAACTCATTTGACACCTACAAAACTTCAGGACCAGATGGCATATTCCCCAAGCTTCTGCAAGAGGGACTAGACATCATAATGGGTCCTTCAGTTCTGATACTTCCAAGCAGCCATGCTCTAGGGTATATACCAATTACATGGAGAGAGTCAAAGGTGGTGTTTATTCCTAAACCAGGAAAAGAAACGTACATCCAGGCTAAATCCTATCGACCAATCAGTCTAACATCATTTATGGTGAAGCCATGGAAAATAATATGTATTCACAAGAAGGAGCGCTTAAGAGCATCCCTCTACATAGACTACAATGGGCTTATCAAGCAGGGAAATCAGGTGAAGCTGCCCTGCATCATTTGGTCTCAGGTCTCGAAAGGAGTCTGAATCATAAGGAAGTAGCTCTTGCAGCATTTCTAGACATCGAAGGTTCTTTTGATAACACATCGATGTTATCAATTAACAGCTCCCTTAAAAAAAGAGAGATTAACAGCACCACATGCAAATGGATAGGATACATGCTCGAGCAGAGGAGAATATCAGCACATATGCATGATAAAACGTACAGAAGGTACATAAAGAAGGCTCTAAAGGAGACTTCATAGGTCCGGAACCGTTTTGTGGAATCACAAAAGATTGCATAAAAGGGGAAATCGGGGATTGGCTAGATAGGGATCACCAACTCAAATGGAGGTTGACACAAGGGCACCTACGTACAAAAAGCTTACTGAACAAGGTAGACAAGGAAAACTCAACTAGGCTATTGAAACTGGGTAAGAGATATTTGAAGACAGTTATCGACCTGGTGACTGGACACTGCACCTTGAGGAAACATCTGTACAAAATGGGCAAAGTAAGTGAACCTATGTGCAGAAAATATGAACTTGATGATGAATCACCTACTCACATAGACACTCTGCTTCTGCGAGAACTTACAGGAACTTAGACGGAAGCACTTTGTAGAGGAATTAATACAACCATCACAACTACTGAAAATCCTTCCAGTGAAACTAGTGGCCTTTATGGAAGACATGAAGCTTCTGGAATGGAAGTAGATAACATGGGAAATGGTACAAAGATTCAGTTCAAGTGCCTGGGCTGATGAGCACAACCCAAATATATGAATGAATGAATGAAACCTGTTAACTGAGAGTACCTAATGTTGTTTTATAATTTTTGTGTCGAATACATTGTCGTAACCATTATAGAATATATAATGGCTAGTTGGGTAGCCAATAGCTTTATTATTGAAGATGGCTAGGAGCAACCAATTTAAACTTTCAAATTCTAAAACACTCGAGGACTTCAATAAAAACCTTGCGAGAATCTCTAAGTGTGCTTCAAATATAAAGTAGCGCTAAAATCCAGACTCTACGAACTTTTACATATTTTTCATTAAAAGTTCAATAGTTTTCGCAAAGACATTTCCATTTTCTCCAGTTCGATAGATACATTTGCTTTTCATAAAAAAATGTCAGTTATCTAACAAGAATTTTTATCAAACCCCTTGTTATTTACAAGACAAAAAAAGGCACTTCTATGCACGTATTCGATAAATACACCAGCCAACGTAGAATAGAGAGATGTTATTTTTTTAGTATAAAGCCCCAAAGCTCGTGAGATCATCAACGAGCTTCCAGCACTCTGCTTGACTTTATTATTTACAGAGCTTAATGTATAAAACGGATACTAATGAAGATAAAATTTAATTATGGTAATTTACGCAAAACATTAACAATCAAAATTCAATCCAATTTACTCCGATACGATGCAAATGTATTATTGTTATATTTCTGTTGGAGAATTTGTTATTTATTTGAAAATCATGGAAGGCTTCCACGTAGTATTGGATGAAATAATTAATTTGTTGGAAAATTCTTCAAGTGAAAAAGAAATTGGTTATCAAGAAAAACATCTGGTCCAATTAGTAATGCTTGAGAATGAATCTCATTTTTAGAAATCAGATAAAGCTATCAAAAAAGCCGAGAAAATTAAGATAGAAGAAGAGAAAACTGGATAAAAATGTCTTTAAAAAAATAAGAGAAGGATAAATTTACGTCGGACCTGTACTGAAGGGAAGGAAAGGCGCAGAAAAGAGTTGTATAAGAACTGCAACGAAACTGGAAAGACCTCTACGCAGTACTCAAGAAAATCAACGACCTAATGTATGGCTTCTAATTGTCACCAGGTAGTAAGCCCAAGGTGATCATTATCGAGATGTTAGCCTCTAGCTGTGGGTCCGATCTACTCTGTTGGGGCTGTATTCTTGACTGAGGGAGGAGAACACATATTTTGTCTTTATTTTGCTTGGTTACTATCACTGCAGGGGCAGAAACTGGCCCCTGCAGTCAGGTTATACGGGACGAATAACTAGAAATGGAAGAGCAATGTTACGTCAAAGCTTAACTAACGAATTTGTAAAAGTCCATGAAGAAAAGGAAGAATAAAAACCTCTGGAGTCATCTAGAAATGTCATCGAAAAGTCGAGAGCTGTCTGGAACATGTGAAAAGTATAAAAATCGAGACGGTTGACGTTAGTTTTTAATTTTTGAGTTCTGAAAGTAAGACGAGAATAATATTGAATAAGTTAAAGAAATAAAGAAAGTTGAGTGTTATATTTAAGTCGTAGGTATTTATTCCCCTGATGGTCGTAAATTACAGACACTCAGATGGAACCAGCATTCCATTCGATCCTAACTCAGTCAATTATTGGAAAGGAATATTAGGAATTGATGACAATTGTGGTGGAATCCTCAACTACTAATTAATTACGTGAATTAGTCCTTGATTCTGGAGTTTTTCTTTTACTCCCCTTCACCGAAACGGCACAAATAATGGTCAGTATCTCCTTTACTCGTTAGGATATTACGTGAGACTAGAAAGACTGTATAAACTTATGATTCGTCGACTGGTCTTCAATTTTGATATTTTTAATAGAAAAGTTGCCAAAACTTTAATTTTATCAAACAATTTCCAACTGAATGATTGGATATCGTGAAGTTGTGAGTTGTCTTAAGCTTTATTGAAAGATATTGTGCTAGAAAGTAATCCTCGTCGATTTGGTTTGTTTTCCTCTTACCATATTCATTTTCCTGTTTCGTGGTATCGATTCCAGGATAGATGAGGATTCTGGATAAATCGAATCTACCATTCAAAAGAAACTTCAACTGTATATTGGTGAACTTTGAATGATACTTTTCTTCCTCATGTCTCAACTTGTATATTTTTTCTGGAATATAGGGGAGACCGGGGAATTGTGGGATACTTAAGGTGAATCGGCTAGTAATGCGGCATTTTATTGTTAAAAAAACTGTTTTAATGATTGAGATTGCTTACTGGAATTGTTGTCAATCATTTGCCATCATAGTTTCATTGCTACATTCTTGAATAATCGATAAAATATAATATTTTCCTTAAATCTCGTTTATCCCGCTGTACCCCACCATAGGGTAAAAGCAATAGAAGGAACTGGGATAGGAGTGAACGGGCCAGGAACCGAAAGCTTGGGAAAAACCCCAAGTATTTTTCAAGCGGAAATTCACGCCATAAGAAAGTGTGCTCAGCTCAATATTGATAAAGGTCACGGAAGGCAAAGGATTATCATAATGTCGGATAGTCAAGTAGCCCTTAAAGCACTGGCTTGGGAATGCCTTGGCAAACTCAATGAACAACATAGTCACCTTTCTGTGGATTCCAGGACACACTGGAATAGAAGGAAATGAAATAGCAAAGAGAGGGACTGAAACACTCTTTTGGGGGCCGAAACCCTTTTGCGGTATCAGCTAGAATGTAATATTGAAAGAAATAGGCAAAGCCGAACAAAACAGAAGATCTGAGCATTCGAAAGATCTAGTAGGACTTGGACAATCAAAGATTCTTCTGGGTAACTATAAGATGAGTTGAGTTCAAATAATGCATCAGTCAACGTGAAAGTTTCAACAGGGATCCTAACGGGACATTGTCGCCTAAATGGACACCAGAAAAAGCTCAAAATAGTGGAGGAAGAAGAATGTAGATTCTGTGGCATGGAAGAAGAAACCTCCATCCACATACTTGCGAATTGCAGAATCCTAGGGCATAACACCTAGGTGATTAATGGATAGAAGAGGAATATTTACCTAAGTTGAAGCCTGCAGATATCCTGAAAATTCTACAGGAAATAGGGGTAAAGGAGCTACTAGTCTCTGAGACTTTCCTCAGGAACTAAGTAGAAGTAAGGGGCACAATAGATCTTTTGGGTCTTAGTGAATGTCATCCCAATATACATACAAAGGGTACTTAGTGGGGCAATGTGGGGTATAGGTTATTTGTCAAAGAAAAACGTACAGATTGTAGAAAAATTACTTTTATTGATCAGCTTGACAAAAACACACCAAATACACTCTATACGTTGTTATGCTAACTAAATCAACTCAGGTGCACATATCACAAATATGCTTAGCTTCATCATCTTCATCTTCTTTTCCGGCAAAGGACCAATGTGCTCAACAACTGCACTTTCGGCATCTAATGCACCCCTCATTGGACTGAGACCAGAGGTATCAGCATCTTCATCATCGTTAGAGGATATATTTTTAAGTTTACGTAATCTTATCCGATTTACCTTCTGAACTCTTCTTTATCTTTCCTGATTGATTCTTTCGCTTATACGTCCGAACTATCGTTCTATTACACGTAGTGACAATGTAAACAGTTACTTAATAAATAAGACTTCTGTGTATTTTCATATATTTTGCGAAATAGCACGTTCGTTTTACACGGACGTCAATGGCGCTGGTCTTGGTCTCCCCTACTTCAGGTCTAAATTGAAATCAACTTCGTATAATTAACACCAACCAACCTCGAAAACGAGAATGTTGTTTACGTGTACTTTTTATTTGATTAGTACGAAAAAAGTGGAGACAGCTCAAATAACCAAAGACAAACAACAAAGTAAGACAATTACCAATAGCTCGTCAACTGTAACAAACATTTGGAAATCGTGTCTGTACGATCTTATACATTCAGTTTACATAAAATGTAAACAGAGTTCTATTGCCTTAGAATGTGATTTACGTTTGGATGAATTTAAGCTGAATATTCATTATTAAAGGGGTATCAAATACATACTGAAAATCTCAAAGTCTTGAAAACGACCCACCCTTAATATTTCAGAAATGGGACATATTAGAAAGAAAGGCCGAAACACGTCAACGTTTAACTTGAGGAGGACACTTTTTAGCGCTAATGTCATAAACGTCAGATTCACCCCCTCCCTACTGGAGATACCCCTTGAATTTTTTCAAATGGCATTAGGTATCAAGTCATACCTCATTTAAAAGGTCTGGTAATCTCTATTCAATCATTTTGTTTTGCCTTTGATACCAGTCTTCCATTGTTATTTAATCATTATTTAAAAGTGGCTCTCTTTCAAGTTTTCGTATCCCCCCGTGTTATGTTATGACAGAAAGACTCTTTAAAGAATAAAAAAGGTGAGCGGTCGTCGGACCGCCGACAGAAGCTTGCTTCTTATGCATAATAGAATGACCATTTTTTGTGAATTTTTGACCATTTTTCAAAAATTTTGACAATTTTTTACAATTATTACCAATTTTTTCAAATTTTTTTCAAATTTTAACAATTATTGACCAATTTTGACAGTTCTGACAATTTTTGACCATTTTTGACAAATTTTCAAAAGTTTTGACCATTTTAGACCATTTTAACAATTTTTGTGCATTTTTGACAGGTTCTGACAATTATTGACAATTTTTAAGCACCATTGAGCATTTTTGACAGTTTTTTTATAATTATGGACCATTTTTTCAAAATTTTTGACCATTTTTCAAATTTTTAACAGTTACTGACAATTATTGAAAATTTTTCAAAAATCTTGACCATTTTTCAAAAATTTTGACAATTTTCAACAATTATTGACATTTTTTTTATAATTAGACAATTTTTTCAAAATTTTAACAATCTTTGACCATTTTTCAATATTTCAACAATTATTGACCATTTTTCAATATTTCAACAATTATAGACCATTCTTGACAACATTCAAATATTTTGACAATTATTGTAAATTTTTCAAAATATTTAACAATTTTTGATCATTTTTCAAAATTTTAACAATAATTGACCATTTTTTCAAAATTTTGACAGTTTTTGACAATTATTGACCATTTTTCCAAATTTTTGACAATTTTTGAAAATATTTGGCAGTTATTAACCATTTTTTCAAAATTTTGACAGTTTTTGACAATTTTTGACGATTTTTCCAAATTCTTGATAATTTTT
Organism: Lochmaea crataegi; assembly: GCA_947563755.1. NCBI lineage: Eukaryota > Metazoa > Arthropoda > Insecta > Coleoptera > Chrysomelidae > Lochmaea > Lochmaea crataegi. The sequence goes on along the minus strand of OX387435.1, from coordinate 35,900,381 downwards.
GACCATATCAGAAACTATTTATCGTACAGCTTAAAGAAAAAAATCTGTACGCAGTTTCAGACCTGTCGTTTCACTGCCCCGTGACCCACTTAAGAGCTACTCTATTACATTTCAAGTAGACACAGATTAAAATAATACCACTTGCCTATTTACTGATCAGTCTCCATTGAATACTATCGATAAAGTTGATGCACTAACTGTTACCCAAATCCAATGCTCTGTCAGCATTCTTTTTTCATTTCGGCTGATATTAAATATTGTTTCGACAGCTAAGCTATAAATTTGTTGCAGGTATACTACTCGATGTGTATCATAAATCACAGCTGCCGTAGTATGGAAATATCTACCTCAAACTGAAGTGATTTAGTAGATATTTCTATTCAAATGCTTGCATTTTCTGCGAAATCCAGGTCAGTCGTAAACTGGATTATTCTTGGTATTGTAAAAATTTCCTTAGGTTTCCAAAAATCTCCCTAAAGAATATAAACGAGATTGGAAACTTCTAAATTAAAGTTTAATTCATAAATTTTGAGGCGGGTGTTTTTTTGTCACTTTCTTTCATCGGGACATTCGTATGCAGCTACATCCCTTCCTCACCATTACTCTTTTTTTTTCGGGTCGAGATGGGAAACTCATGTTTGAATGGGACCAGGACCCAAACAGTGTTGGACTCATCCCCAAGGGGAAGTTTACTAACCAAACCCAATTCAAACTCGCCGTTACCCCTGCCTCGGAATCACTACTTCGAGACGGACGTTCCTCGCACACTCTCCGCTCACACCGTCTTCTTCTTCCTATCCTACCTCTCATGCCATATCGAGTCCTTCTCACCCTCTAATCATGCTTTCCACTACGCCACTCCCTTCCATCCATTCCTCCTCCCCCCTCAACATTATCACCACCATGTTCTCCCAATACAACGCATCCCCTAGTTTCCTCTCCATCTTCTTCAGCACTTCCTCGTTCCTCCAGCATTTAGACATGCTCCACGTCATTTTCCACTTCACACCTCTCGCACACTCCACTCTCTCTTTTTCCAATCCTCACCGTTACTCTAATTTTATTATTATTACAATAAATTGAGAGCTGAGCAGTAAGTAAGTAAAGAATTGATATCCATTCTGTATTATTAAGTAATACTTTTGTTGTGTTTCTTTGACGCTTTTAAAAAAATCTCATGAATATAACTCTGGCTTTGCAGCCTTAACATTGGACACGGGTAGTATTCAATAAAGTTTGCGAGGAAAGGAAAATAAAGGAGACAAGGAAAAATAAATAAAAGAGGTTTGTCCCGGGAGGTATTTTATTCGTACATATTTACTGAGAGTGAAAATTGAGCTTTCATTCCCTTTTTTATGTACACCAACGTCATGTAATTCATTGACCTCGGAACGTTAGTCAATAAAAAAGTAAAAATATATTTTGCATTTCTTTACCCTCTCTACAATAGCAGCACTTTAGAGGCTCTATTATCTAGACGTCGAGTTGCGGCGTCGGTCAGTGGTTTTCCGGTAAAAGATTGTAACGAAAAGCGTCTTTTGTTGTGAGTTTTTTGTTAAGTAATAAAAAGTTTAAGTACTTAAAAGATGGTAACTTTTTAACTTACATGATCATAAAAATTCCCCTGGCGTATTCTTTTATGTCATCCAATAAATTAACGGTACACAATCCAACTCCTTGGACGGGCTCCAGCTTAGGGTACACTTGCTGCAACAAAATAAACTATATTAATTGTGAGGGATTGGAATATTTGGAAATATCGAAATAGTTATCTATAATTTTTTAGAATTTCCATTAATTTTCTCATTAAATAATAAATTCCACAAAGTAAGGGTCCAAACAGTAAATTAAATTACTTTTAATATTGATAAGTAAAAATTAAATTCACGGCATTCCAATTTTTCCACTCCCGGTAAATCAAATTTAACCCTCTGAGATTTTACAATCGTCTTAGTTGCGGAAAATTTTATTACTTCAAAAGAAAATATTTATTCAACATCTCTTTTTTCAATTAAAACACCTACACGAAGTTATATTGAATCGCCTTAGCAAGTTTTTAAAAATCTGAAAAATTAAAATTTTTAAATGAAAAGTCAACCTTTTTAATAAGGAACCTTCTAAAAGTATAGACTCAACCAAAAAAATCTTTTTTCTCAGAAATATTTTCTATAATTCTTCTGATAATTTGACAAGTTACCGTTACAAAATCTACTGGTTCTCTTAAAATGACGAAAAGTAATTTTATCATCGGCATTTTATTTTCGTAACTTGATGCTAAGTAATAAATTGGGAAAATTACGTATAGTTATATTAATTGGTGGTTAGTAAATAATTTAGATAATCCCTTCGAAAAGTATCCGATGCCAAATTGGAATTCAGTAATTATAGATGTTAGGGGGGCGTACATTAATTACGTGAGGTGTTCAAGGGGGGGAGGGGATAGAGCCGAATATTACCAAATCTCACTTGGGGGAGAGGAGGGGGTCTTGGCAAATATCACGTATTTTTTCTAGCAGAAAACGATGTAAAATTGCGTCAAAATTAGCCCTTTGATTGTTTAAGCTCTATCGTTTTTTTTTAAATAAATCCAACGCTTTTACACCCAAAACACAAATTTTGAAAAACCCCACGTTAGATTAGGGAAGTGGGGAGGGGGTCGAGAAAAATCTTACTACATCTCACCAAGGGGGGAAGGGGTCAAAAAATCTTAAGAAATGCCTCACTTATTTAATGGACGCGCCCTTAGATAATATACAGGGGGTTCCTAATTTCATGCGAAAAAATTCAGGAGGTAATTAGCGAAGACTTCTCTGATGTATTAAAATATAATTTTTTACAGATAGAATATGGAGTATTTACTTCGCTAAATAATACCCTTTTTATGACTTCAGTTGAAATCCTTAGCATTGCTTCCATATCAGATCCAGACTGAACTAGAACTGCCTTCAAAAGCACTGAATCCTGGCAAATCACACAAAGGTGGGTCTCGGTCACAATGATATTGTAGGCAATGAAACGGTAGATACCCAAGCAAAGCAAGGGTCTGAAACTGCATTCACAGCACTTGGGATATCATAAACTGGGGATTCAAACAAAACATCAGACGTACTGGAGCCAAAACAGCAACCCTTCAAACTTCTGGTCAAAACACTAAGGTGGATTTTTCCAAGAAGGACTTAGTGAAAAGACTGTTAATCTTGATAAGGACATCTAGTCTCTTCATATAAACGGTACTACCAAGAGCACAAAAAGGCCGAAGGGCTGAGGGCTCGGAGTCTCTGATTGGTGATATTGTATAAATCTTATCTTGGATGTAGAAAACATTATTTTTTTTACGAGAAATATTTTGTGGGAGTAAAATTGCGTGCGATAAATATCAACGTCATCATGATATTGAAATGTTATATTTCTGTTAATACTCTACCCACAGTTTTCTCATTTTTAGAATTTTTATTTCAATTTATATGCATGGAAATATTAATTCAAATATTACACTGTTCGCTTCTAAGGACTAAAAAAGCTAGAATAATGTTATTCGCTAATCTGACAATTTAATTATATTTTCTTTCAATATTGTTTCATAGATTCTATGTTAATTTTAACCAAAGAATGTAATTTTGGCTTACAATTTTAATCTTTAAATTCTCTTATAAACTTCCAAAACCAATTTCATTTCTTCTGTCTGAGTTACTCTAATTTTTTTAAAATTTGATTGGATCCGCATGAACACTTAATATCCTTTTAGATCCTGCCAGCTCTAAGAGACTGGAGAAGCAAGTGGCGCTAACGAGACACAAAACGAATGCGATGGGACTTATTTTCTGAAGTTTCTTTTCGCGCTTATATCCTGCAAACACGTACAGTGTAAATAACTGATCGTTGTTCATTTCCCCCTGTATTGTTTTTTTGCGGATTGTTGTTAGGTGCAAGCTGCAGTTTGTAGCATCATAGCGATATTATAAGCAGCGTGAAAACAAGTTTCTATTACTACTTTATGTGTTTGTGGATAGAGATGTGAGCATGAAAACAAACTGCATAAATAAGTAGATCGAACTCGCTTTTTAGCCGAAGATGGGGGATCTTGAGAACGCAGCACATCAGCGGGAAAACAAGCTGTAAATGGACAGCCACGGAAGATAAATTGAGCAAAAGGTTGAGAGCTGGAACCAACATTTAATAATAAACAAAAATTATTAATATGTCCATCAAACATGTTATACTAGAATGTCGCCAGTTTGCAAACCAGCGAAGACAACATAACGGTAAGTCAAACTTGAAAATTTAGTACAGAAGAAATGAAGGGACAAGCATCCCAACATAAAGAGCTGAGATGGAACATAAAAGTGGCAGGTGATTTTTTAACAGCTGAATTTTTTTCCTTTATACAATAAACGTTTTGCAGCTCTTTCAGTTCCTTTTTGACTTGTGTACTTTTGCCCAAATAATCTCGCTTGAATCCGAACATTATTATTATAATTTTCAATGTTTCGAACACCTTTTTATCTTCCAGCTAAGAAAATCTATGATTCTTCCCTATGATTTTCGGAAAATCGGGAAGTTATTGTTTTTACCCCGTTTTACAAAAATCGAGGTTTCAACAAATTTCGACATTTTGAAGCCCTAAGAAGCTTCTAAAACCTCTAAACCTCTTATAACTTCTGAACGGCTTGACCGATTTGATCGCAGTTAGTGTCATTCGGAAGGGCTTCACCAAACTTAGATTTCCTGTAAATTGGAACCAATTGCAAAAAAAGTGAAAAAAAGTGGAAAAAAATTGTTTTTTTCATTTTTTCAAAATATCTCCGAATTGGTAGAACCGATCGACCTCATAAACTGATCAGCTCTTAACCTTGAAAACCAGCATTGACCGCTACCAATTGCGTCAGAATCGGTTGATGCGTTCGTGAGATATCGTTGTCGAAAAAAAGTGTTTTTTTGTAATAACTCCGAAATGTTTCATCAGATCAATTTTTTTGTTTCAAATTTTTTATAGAGCTCAAAAAACTACATCTATTGCCGCCAACCGCGTAAAAATCGGTTAATTCATTCAAAAGTTATAGCAGTTTGAAAATTAAAAAAATCGTGTTTCATCGAACTTTGAGCTCGAAGAGCTGAATAGCATCGAATAGCTTTATCTTTGAGCTCGGAGAGCTCAAAATAACACAAAAATTAAATTTTTCAGCCCGAGGAGCTCAAAAACATCACAACTAGCGACAAAATCGCATGCGTTCGAAAATTGAATTTAGCGGGAAGTTGAAGGGATGGCCTTTAGGGTCAACCGATTTCCAGATTTTTTTCGTTTACATTGTGGTTCTTCACTATTTGAAAATTTGTCAAAAATGGTCAATAATTGTCAGATACTGTCAAAAATGGTCAATAATTGTTAAAATTTGGAAAAATGGTCTAAAATGGTCAAAATTTTTGAAAAATTGTCAAAAATGATCAATAATTGTCAAAACTGTCAAAATTGGTCAATAATTGTCAAAAATGGTCAATAATTGTTAAAATTTGGAAAAATGGTCTAAAATGGTCAAAATTTTTGAAAAATTGTCAAAAATGATCAATAATTGTCAAAACTGTCAAAATTGGTCAATAATTGTCAAAAATGGTCAATAATTGTTAAAATTTGAAAAAATGGCCTAAAATGGTCAAGTTTTGAAAAATTGTCAAAAATGATCAATACCTAATTGTCAAATCTGTCAAAATTGGTCAATTATTGTTAAAATTTGAAAAAATGGTCAACATTAAAAAAAAAGGTCAATAATTGTCGAAAATTGTCAAAAATGGTCAAAATTTTCGAAAAATCGTAAAAAATGGTTAAATTTTTGAAAAAATGGTCAATAATTATAAAAAACTGTCAAAAATGGTCAATCATTGTCAAAATTTTGAAAAATTGTCAAAAACGGTCAATAATTGTCAGAACCTGTCAAAAATTGTCAAAAATGATCAAAAATTGTTAAAATTAGGAAAAATGGTCTGAAATGGTCAAAATTTTTCAAAAATTGTCAAAAATGATCAATAATTGTCAAAATTGGTCAATAATTGTCAAGAATGGTCGATAATTATCAGAAACTGTCAAAAATGGTCAATAATTGTTAAAATTTGGAAAAATGGTCTAAAATGGACAAAATTTTTGAAAAATTGTCAAAAATGATCAATAATTGTCAAAACTGTCAAAAATGAGCAATAACTGTCAAAATTGTCAAAATTGGTCAATAATTGTCAAGAATGATCAATAATTGTTAGAATTATAAAAAATTGTCAAAAATGGTCAACATTTTAAAAAAAATGGTCAATAATTGTCAAAATTTTTGAAAAATGGTCAAAATTTTCGAGAAATGGTCAAAAATGGTCATTTTATTGAGCATCAGAAGCAAGCTTCTGTCGGCGGTCCGACGACCGCTCACCTTTTTTTTGGATTGGTGTAACACTAAAAAAATTAAAAATTAGACGGAAAATGTTCTTATTGCATATTTCTCGGAAAAGTCAATGGAAATCATCAACGTTATGGTCCCATTATTCAATGTTGAAAACTACCATAAATTTAAATTTAAACATTGATATAAGTAAATTTCATAAACTTATTACCTTCATAAAACGACAATCAGAGAGCTATAAACCAAAAAAATCAAAAAATTTCACAAGGGAACAGATTTTGGATTTTATAAATGGAGCACCAGATAATGAATTTCTTATGATGAAGGTAGGCAATAATTCAAAAACAATTAATAAAAAGAGAGGTTATGTAATATATAATTAAGGGGAAGTATTTTTTTAATGTGGTCTTAGATAAAACATTGTATGATACTCATGCGTGAATTACTTTTGCGCACTCGTTGCGAAAAAAGGCACTAGCTACGCTCGTGCCTTTCATTTTCGCAACTCGTGCGCAAAAGTATCACTTCACGCACTTGTATCATAAATAACCATTAAACACTAAACTAAAATTTTGTGGCGTTTTAATTTTCACATAGTAAATAGGATTTGTCTCCTTTATCAGTCTCCTAAATCAGCCATTCGACAGCGAAAAATGCTCATGGCCCTATATTTCATTGAGATACTAAAGATAGAGGCAACAATCCAGCTCGGAACCCGTCTGCGAATGAAAGAGAAATAGAAAGTCAGAGGTTCAGGCTGTCTTTCTCTAATGGCGCGCATGCTATAGATGAGAGACAAAGACAGAAAAACCTCTGACGTCTGACTTTTTCTCTCTCACCGGAGTTCAGACGGACATTCTCTATGCTATATTTCCTGACCTATAATACGAGTTTGGAGTAATTTTAGTCAATTAAAAGTAATTAAAAGTATAAAATATTCAAAAAGGAGTAATGTAGAAAAGCTAGATACACAGAAACGAAATGAATTTATTTTATAAGGACTGGGATATTGCAACTCTCAGCTAAGTTAATTTGAATATCTTCGTCATCAATTATAAAAATGCTACAGCTGCTAATCGTAGCGTAGCTCCAAATGTACTGCGCTTCAAGTTACAGTAGCTTGAAATTGGCGTCTGCAGAGAACCGGAAATAAAAACTGGGATCAGCACCGGGAATACATTATTGGAAAGAAGTCGGGATAAAAAAGAGCTTGATCTCACTGAATTGAATATTTTGTTTTAAATATGACTAGGCGGGGATTTATTCTATTTATAATTTATATAAAATAAATATTCCAGCACACTGCAAAACTGCGGTTCAGTATATCTAACTGTAAAAATTCAATTTCTTATTATTACTTTTTCATGATATCCCAGCTATTCTAGATCAAAACAGTACGAAATTTTTTAATTTCTTCCATTTTGAGATGGTGGCTTCTCCTGCGCTCATCATGATGGAAAAATCTATACAATAGCACTAGAAACAATTTCTTGGTGATTTTTAGTAGAAATTCAAATGAAGTAACTCTCGGAATACTAAAATAAGCAAAATGATGTTATAATTTCTTGGAAGTTGTCTGTTACAACTTATCAATAGATTACGGGGAAGCACCAAGTAGGGTTATGATTTTGATCGGTATATATACAGACAGGGTGTGAACGAAAAGAGATTTCAAAAAAATTTCAAAACCGTTGCTAGAGTAGAGAGGGGGAACTAAAATGGCATGAGAGAGAACGCACCCCCATCGACCCCCTATGCCCCATCTATCTCACCTACAAAAATTTAAATGGCAACCCCCTACTTGTGATACGTCGTTAGAAAGCCCGTAGAAAATGCTTTCCAACGGTCTAAGTCATAATTATACAAGGTGTAACAATAAAGCAGAAAAATTTGTTTGACAACAAAAATAACAATTAATTGTGGAACGATACTTTGCTTTGAAAGCTCAAGTACGGTCCCTATTTAAGTGTTAAATGTTCTATTAATTGTATTAAAAAAAAATTGTTTGCTTTATCAACACCCGTGGCCCCCTAGGTCACCTGGACACAATCCTCTGGATTTTTGTGTGTGGGGATATCTAAAATCGCTGATTCACACAACCCCGATATTAACCTTAAGAGATCTTCAAAATCGTATCATACAAGGCTGTAATGTTATTCGTAACAATCCTGGTATCTTCGAACGTATTCGACAATATCCATTAGACGTCGAGCGGATACTTGCATTTTGGCTGGAGGTGCACATTTTGAACATATGCTCTGAAATGTACTATTTTTCCTTTATGTTTAACCCATGTTGTTGCTTCTAATAAAACAATTCAACACCCTCTATATAAATAACGACAAGACTTATCACACATGTTTATAAGAACTTTTCGTTTTAAAATGGAGTGACGAAGCGCCTACTACAATATTTTAGATTACTTAGGAAACACCCTGTATTTCAATTGAATATTCAACTCATATTATTATATTTAATTAACCTTAAAGTTTCTGAAACTTGGCAATCAATTTTGGATCTACTGAGTAAGTTTCATAACAAACTTCGTCCCGGATCACATCGCCAAATTACAAAAGTGGCGTAAATTCATATTATAACTAGTTTTATTCAAAATTAGGTGCTTTTAAGGAAATTGAAATTCCCTACAATGTATTCGTGACGCTTATAAAGCACATACCAAAATAATATGTTACATTAAGCTGACGTGTAATTAATCTTTATAAATCCTTCCTCATCTTCACTATTCTTTGGATAACAAATAAAAAAAGCGATATCCGTCAAATACCCCTCAACGTTCAGAGGTTTATTTATTATGGTTTCCATGGTAACTATTAAGAGACGTTTTGGTTATTTTGTCTTTCAGTGAGCGCAATTTAGAAGAGCTTGTCTCTTTGTAGACCAAATACTTTCCTAATCAAATTTCGCGCATCGCGTTGAATAATATATATTATATTCAAAGATAAATTTGCTGAGCTGTGAGTACTTGGTGAAGGTATGTTAATAATCCGAGTCTAGAAATACCAAGTATTAAACGACAACGGACGTCAAATCGTACGTTTAATATTCAATAGGTTGAGGAAAACAGTAAGATGATTGGTTGATCGGAATTAGTTAATTAAGATGTTATGGAAATTTTAGAGAATTCTTGTGGATAAAACCTTGTAAATTGCCTGTATAATACTTTCTAACATTTTCGACATATAATTTTATGCAGTTAAAGTTTAAAATGCACAATAAAATAAGGCAGAAGCTATTATCTGAAAAATTTGGTCTAGATATGAACTTCGTAATAATATGAGTGCCAGCACATAAGGGAATTGCAGGAAATGAAATGGATAATGAAGGCTCTAAAGGAGACTTCATAGGTCCGGAACAGTTTTGTTGAATCACAAAAGATTGCATAAGAGGGGAAATCCGGAACTGGCTAGATAGGGAACACCAACTCAAATGGAGTTGACACAAGGGCACCTCCATACAATGAGTTTACTGAACAAGGTAGACAAGTAACTCTCAACCAGGCTATTGAAACTGGACAAGAGACATTTGAAGACAGTCACCGACCAGGCACCCCGAGGCACCCTGAGGAAACATCTGCACAAAATGGGCAAAGCTGGTGAACCTATCTGCAGGAAATGTGAACTTGATGATGAAATACCTACTCACATACTCTGCTTCTGCGAGAACTTACAAGGACTTATTGGGAAGCACTTTGGAGAGGAATTAATACAACCATTACAACTACTGAAAATCCCCCTAGTCAAACTAGTGGCCTTTATAGAAGACATGAAGCTTCTGGAATGTAAGTAGATAACATGGGAAATGGTACAAAGATTCAGTTCAAGTGCCTGGGCTGATAAGCACAACCCAAATATATGAATGAAAACTTCGTAAGTAACAAACAAATTTTTATAACATTGCACATTGATTGTTTGCTGTGTTCTTGCTTTAGTACGTGGCTCCAGTACGTCTGTTGTTTAGTTTGAATTCACCGAAATGTACAACCACGTGCAGCAGTTTTTGATATTCCAAAAACTGGTTCAGGACCTGTGAATGCAGTTTCAGACCCTAGCTTTGACCCACTTACGTGTTACTCTATTATGGTTTGGCAGATTTAAGAGTTTTTGCTGGCAGTTCCAGATCAATCTAGATCTGATATGGGGACGTGCTAAAGATTTCAGTGCTGCCTGACTATCTGAGAGTGTGAGGATCTTTTGGCCTCTATACCTTTGTTCATTTGCAAAACACGTGTGGATAGCGTAGATTTCCGCATGGAATACGGATGCAAGCTTTTATTTGTTCCATTTATTTACGAAATATTCACAAAAAATTATACAATAAATTCCTATTATACGTTCAACTGCCTTTGGAATGAATAATTTCCATAATTAAGTTAATTCATGCTCTACTAAATGTTTTTTTGTTAAGGATCAAAGTACCTACTTAAATAAATAGATTCTCGACACGTACAAATTATAATTTTGAATAAAACATAATTTAAAGTTACCGGCATATATTTTCGAGTAAACAGGAAATTGGCGTATTTTTCATAACTATCATAAGAACTTTTGACACTTTTATGATTCTCCTAATTTACGAAGCGCTCAACATCTGAATAATACTTTTTCGTCAGGAGCATATTATTATTTATTCTCCAGACCATAAAGCAAAATATTATATGTATGAGTCAGTTAATTTATGAGAAAACAAAAAAAAACCTTAACAGGTTTTTAAAGTAACAAAAACATTATAAATAAATCATATTTTTGTTTAATTTGAGGTGGGACGTTTAGGGTTAAGATAAGATAGGATAAATATGGGGCTTATGTGCCTCTAAGAGCCTCTCTACTACGACCTTTACAGATCTATTGTGTGTGCCCTCCTGTTATTCCACAGTTCCTCGTCTAGACCCGATCTTATTACTAGACTTCGAATGCCAAACCTCAGGTCCTCCATATATTGGAAGGGTTGTGGTTTTTCCTCCCCTATCGTTGAAAACCTCAGCCTAGTCAGGCCTTCGCAGTAGCACAGTAAGTGTGCTGAGGTTTCCTCATGTTCTTGGTCAATCCGATGTTATTTATGTGTTTGTTTAGTCTGCAATGCCCTGCCAGGAGCCCAAGCAAGATCCTGATTGTTCTCCCATTCTGGCTCAGTAGGTATTCCGTAAATTTTGGCGAGGATTCTTTGATGCATCATCGAAATTTGATAAAACTTTTTCTGAGTACTCTAGTAATGAAAAAATACTGCCAGTATCACTTGACTGCTAGTGATAAGAGAATTAAAATAAATTTACATCGAACATTTTTTTAATAGCGACGCAGTTTTTCAAGCATATTTTCATTAAATATTGAAAAAAATAAGGTATTGGATGCTAAATAATTTCTAGTATTGGTAGCGTCCATTTGGTTGAAGTTATTGAACACCATTTAAAAACTGAATTGAAATTTATATAATATAGCTATTAAAGAAAAGACTACTTCGAAAATTGAAAACTGAACGGTGAATTTGTCGCTCCGGTCGACAGTGATTCACTCTTTCACTTTTTCCGAATTTCATGGAAATTAAAACCGGTTGAATTTAGATTTTAATTTCCTGTATTTCATACTTGCAATTGAATTTTTCATTCTGAAACGTTTATTAGAATGATAGCAATATAATTCAGCTCAATGTTATGCTAAATTTTTATTTTTTTTGTATATTGTTTAATTTACAATCTACATCATTATAGAGTATTAAGTAAATGAGATACAAGTTTTGCACATGAAAGGGAAATATCCAGTGATATTATTTAACCTTATTCTATTGCCGTTTAGTTTTCAAGCAGGTTTGAAGGCCAGTCTTCTTGTGGTGTGGCCATTATTGAATAGTTCTTCTACTAACTGATTTGTATGGTGCATGGTACGTTCTTTGTATGACGCCGAGGCTTGATGGCCTCTGATGAAAGGAATCTTTAGGTCGTCATGCAGTGTTTGATTGCTAACATACCATGGTGCATCCACTATCGATCCTAGCAGCTTTGACTGAAATCTTTGGATGATGCTCAGTGACGTTGGTTTTGCACATCCCCATAGATGGAGTCCATAAGTCCAGTTAGGTTTGATCATCGTTTTGTATAGCAGTATTTTATTGTGGAGAGAGAGTTTTGATCGCCGACCTAGTAGCCAGTACATCTGAAGGAACTTTATGTCAAGCTGTTGTCTTTTAATTTTAATGTGTTTATTCCGTGTAAGACGTTGGTCCAGGTGGATGCCGATATATTTTGTCTCTGTTGCTGTAGGTATACGTACTTTATCTATCCTTAAAGGTGGGGATCTGTTGTGACGTGTGGTAAATGTTACTTGGACTAATTTTGCCTCATTTATTTTAGTTCGCCATTGTGTATACCAAACATTGAGTACATTCAGGTGGTTTTGCATGTTTTGGGTCTTCTTCTACTGAAAGAATCGCCACATCGTCGGCAAAGGAAGCAATTGTGGTATTGTTGGTTTCAGGTATGTCAGACGTATAGAGTAGGAAGAGCAGCGGACCTAGAACACTGCCTTGTGGGACGCCAGATTTTATGGGACATATGCTGGACTCCTGATTATCGAATTTGACGGAGAAGTAGGATTTAAGTAGAAGGAAATAGTTACTGGATAGAGCATTTTTTAGTTTGTGGAGCAAGCCTCCATGCCAGACTTTGTCAAACGCTTGGGAGATATCTAGAAATACAGCGTTGCAATATTTCTTTTCTTCAAGACTCTGTGATATTTGGTTAACTATTCGATGAACTTGTTGGGTGATTGAATGGTCTTCGCGGAATCTGAACTGGTGTTTTGGTAGTAGTGTTTGGAGATTATGGTCTGTGTGAATCCTCTGCAGCAGTAATCTTTTTTTCTCGAGTTTAGTGGTTTTTCAGAAATACCTGAAACCTCAAAATTATGGATTTTTCAACATCGGTTTTTGCGAAAAATATTAATGTTGCGAAAAAAATCATTAGGACCATTTTTGTAGATAATGACTTGATCTTCATTTTTCCCCTATACGAAAATTCTCTAAATGCCATATTTTAGGAGATATTGGCGGGATACCAATTTTTGGAACTTTGGGGCCGGGAATACCCCCCAAAATAGAGATTAGGTGTGTGAAATTTTTGGATGTTCAAGTCAAACCCTACCCTTCACGTAAAATTCATGGACCGGCAGGTATAATCGCCCTTTATTTAATGGACTACAATTCAAGAATTAAAACGTTCTAGTGACCATCAATCGATTCAGGAGAAAATTTTACGTATATGAATGAATTTTGAATCGTTATTTTCGAGTATTGAGAGACTTAACAGGAAAAATGTTAAATTTCCCAATATTTCCATTTGTTCAAAATTTAGAAAAAAAAGAATTTTTTTTGTGGCATGAAAAATGCTAAAAGTCCGTATTCAAGGGTTTTTTGGGTCATTTTTAAAAAAAATCATTCTTTCACTTTCAAATAGAGTCAAGAAATTTTCGAAAAAACGCATTTTCAACATGAAAAATCTGTAAATACCACAAAACTATGAATACCGAACTGAAAATTCAGGAAAATACTCTTACAAGACCAATCTACTGGGAACAACATTTACAAGACCATAACTTGAAGGGTTTTTATACAATCTGACATAATATTTATCATTTTGCATCACTAACAATATACTAAATATAATAAAAATATTAATCATCAATCATTACGAAAGGGAATAAGCCATCTCTCACTTGTCTGAAAACGGTTTCTTTCCAATGAATCATCTCTGGATTCACTTTCAGATAAATCGCTAACGGAGACATAATCTTTATCGATTACGATTACTTGAAATTCTCTTCATGTTTTCGCGCTGCTCTGGATCTGGAGTCACTATATCTATTTATTAAAGACTTATTACTTTTTTGCTGTACCGGGTGGGCAAATAAATAAACCTGGAAGTTATTAACAGACTTGTAGGTCTAGAATTGTTTTTGTCCACAATTCGGTCCTAAGATATTGTTATTATTCGCCCACCCGGAACTAGAACGACGATATGATTTCCATGCCTAAGGAGTCCAGGTAGCGAAATAATTCATACAAATGTGAATTGCATCCCTTGTTGCCTCGAATTATTTAATTATTAGGTACTGGTTTGTGTTTTGTAGCCTAATGCTTCTTGTTTATTTAGTATTTTATTATAAATTTCTTGAGTTTAAATTCATGTTGGAGTAAACAGTTGATTAACTTTCCATTCGTTTGGGTTGTGCTCAACAGCCCAGGTACTTGAACTGAATCTTTGTATCATATTATCTACTTCCAATCCAGAAGCTTCGTCTCTTCTATAAAGGCCTCTCTAAAGTGCTTCCGTGTAAGTACTTGTAAGTTCTCGCAGAAGCAGGGTATATGAGTAGGTGTTTTATCATCAAGTTCATATTTTCTGCACATAGGTTCACTAATTTTGCCCATTTTGTGCAGATGTTTCATCAGGGTGCAGTGTTCAGTCACCAGGTCGGTAACTGTCTTCAAATGTTTCTTACCCAGTTTCAATAGCTTGGTTGAGAGTTCAGTAAACTGTTTGTATGGAGGTGCCCTTGTGTCAACCTCCATTTGAGTTGGTGTTCCTTATCTAGCCAGTTCCCGATTTCCCCTCTTATGCAATCTTTTGTGATTCCACTAAACGGTTCCGGACCTGTGACGTCTCCTTTAGATTAACTTGTTTGTTTGAAAGCATTTTATATTAAATATTTGGAGCACTAACTTCTTTTGAGTAATAAAAAGGAATTTCTCCAGTTTATAACGTGAGGTGGGTAGAAATGAACAATATTGAATATCTAATAGACAGTGTATCCGTGAAGCATGGAATAAATAGGATAGGGCCGGACCGCGACCTTTGGAGGCCCTTGGCTAACGATATCCGGGGGACCTACAAAATAATTAAAAGGACAAATTTTATTAAAAACTCCAGGAGGATGGCTTATTTCAGTTTTTTCACTTGCACAATAAAGTCTAAGAAAAAGTAGGGTAGGAGGGAGTCAACTTACCTTGACTTTTGACAGAAGGACATTTTGAAGTTTAAAAGTGTGGTAAATTTAAAATTCTTCACGTGCAGAGAAATCAACAAGATTTCTTTTAAAAATCTCACCAATTTGTTTATGGACGATAAATTTTTCTTCCTGAAGTGAAAAGGAAAGAAAATAGATTGGAATCCGATGCTATCTATTTCCCTGGGCATCTAAAGAAGAAGGACTAACAAGAAAAAATTAGGTACCTAATTCTTTCATCCTACAATATAAAAGAAAAAGAAAGTTAATTATTAAATAATAACAATAATATTCTAAACAGATTTGCTATAGCTAAAAAAATAGCTCTAAATAGAGACTTAAAGGCCATAAAAATAATAAAAAAGACAAACAAAAACAATAAATGCATTCAAACTAAAAAAAGCAATTAAAGAAGATTTGACATATTCATTATTTGCGGTAGTATTTATATATTTATGTATTATTATTAGATTGTAAACATCTATCTATTTTTTTTGCTTATAGACTAAACAAGTTCCTAGTTTTCCTTTATGAATAAATACTTTACTAAAATTAATTTTCACTTACTTTGTTGGTCGATGAGCAATTTTCATCATTGATTTTGTACTTATAAGATAACCATTGTTTTTTGTAAACACTTCTCACTTGCAAACTGATTTCTTGAAATTAGCAATTATTTTTACTATTCTTCAAGTGTGGAAGGGATGGTAAAATACATCATACATAATTTGCCACTGTGTTAGATTTTGTTTCTCAATAATAAAATATGATATTTCTTCGTTTAATTCAACTACTTGTCTATTATTGAACAGCCATTTTGGAGATAATTAATAAGAGTGCGTAGAGCACTCAACTAAGGAATCCGACTGATATAGGTAGTTTTGTGCTTTATCAGAGTAAGTTACAGGGTTGTACTGAGAAAGAAAGGACATGTAAATTTAATAAAATTTTAATAGGTGGAATTATATAAAAAATAAAAAGATCATTAACTGTATTCAATACCCCTATATACACACATAACAATATACTCTTATTAGTCTCAGTGAAGGGCCCAATAGATCCACTTGCCACAAATCTAATCTAATCCTCAAGGAACTAATTTTGCGATCTTATGTTTGTGACACTGGTAGAACTGTGTTTGTTGAAACAAATTAAAAGGGTAATAGTTTTACTTTATGACATTTTTAAATATTCAAAAGAATATAATTTGTTAAGATAACTCTAATGAATATTAAATTAACTGTTAACAGTGCTTCAAAATAACTACTTTATATAAAATTGAGACGTGGTCTGTTGTTTGCTGATTCGTTCCAACGCTAACAAGTCAAATCCCTTGTGGAAGATAAAGAGAAAGCTTCACCAGAGATAATAAAGTGAGAGTGCTCTACCACTATTCAGGAATTTATAATGATATTTACTTAGAGGATGAGTTTTAGTAACATGTATAATTTTATGAAACGTTAGTCTGGCCGTTCTGTGGAAGATCAATCTGAGATGCGTGTATTCGAAAATCAGATCTCGGTCGTGATTGAGCTGAAAATTGCACTGTTTTGGTAAGCCTGAAGCAAGATGAAGTCGAATCCTCTTCGGATCAAGCACTTTTTAATCAAATAAGAATTTAAATCTAAATCAATATGTATACGTGATGACGTCTAATATAAATTTGAGATATTGACAGTCACGCTAGAGTTCCGATCAGTCATCAATAGTTTAGCTTAAAGTAATGTCCGCAGTATGTCAACTATTCGTGTACCTAGTACAGGGAATATAGCCTGAATAAGTCCATTTTACATTGTTTCCCTCCAACCTAGTGGTTGATTTTGCTGACAAGAGGGCAAAGTCAATGTAGAATAAGATGCATTCTCTCCGAGCTCTGAAGTCGTTGCGGAAAATTTTTTAACGGAACTTCGGACCTAATCGAAATTTTTTGACGTGCAAAATCGTTTTGAAGATCTTTTGAGGAGAAAAAAAAGTTCTAAACGTTTTTTCTGTAAAATTGAAGGGTAAAAAGAATGCACGAAAAACGTCAATTTTACTGAAATCACATAATTCTTACCTCGTTAAAAAATTTTCCGCAACGACTTCAGAGATCGGAGTAAGTGCATCTTATTTAACACAAATTTTCCCTCTTTTCAAGCGAAATCAGCCACGTGGGTCGCTATTCTTGAATTTGTGGGAATAGAAATTCAGAGGGAAAATGATCGAAAGTGGGTTCCCTCAAATTTTAAAATGCCGTATTCTTGAAAAATTTCTATCGAAAAATGCGGGAAATTATTACTCCCTAGGGGAATTTTATTCTATTGGTTAGGACTGAGAGAAAAAGCTAAAATAATGTGAAAATATTTAGATTTAACCTCAAAACTTATCGTTGGCTTGTATTTTGTCAATGATAAGGATATTTTATTCTTGGTTTTTGTAGACTTGTTTCAGTGTTTTTCGGTAAATTAGTTCAATATGGATGAATTCAACCAACTTTTGCATTGGCATGATGCCATGATTGAGATTTTGACTTTAGATTTTGTAAATTGGGCAGTAAACCTCCCCATATACTCCCCATATACTATCATAATATTCTTTTGTTCACTAGTTACTTTTTTTGACTACTCATTTTTTAATGGACACAATGGATAAACGACAAAACTAGCTAGCCTCCATGGTCAAAACCAAAAACACAACTAAAAATGCCGCGAAGCTAAAAAGGTTTAGGTTGAGGTTGAAAACACCTTCTTCTTATTTGGTTAAAATTCATGTCAAAAACAGCACAGTTTACTTATACTATCAAAATTATGTACGTTTTGATTGGTAGTACATTTTTGAGAACTTAGTCAACACTGTTTTCTTTTTCCCTCACTCATTTCTATTCCCTGATTTCAAGAATACTGCTTTTTGAAATCGAGTGAAATTTTGTGAGAATAGAAATGTCAACATTTCCCTGGGGAGTGAAAATTCCAGGGAATAGTTGAAGAAAAGTGAAGAAATCAATTAACGTAGACTACCGCTTTCTTAAGCTAAAAATTCATGAATTGCATGAAAGTTCACTGATGTGTAATCTACTGGACATTGCTTCCACGTAAATGTCCTCTGGTTGTTTTTTTATCATAATTTAGCTATACATATTAATACTTTTTTTGGTAGCAAATACTTAAAAATAAACAATTCTGTAGAGGATGGCTATTGAGATGCTATTTACATATATATTGCGAAAGTATAGGGAGGGTGTCGATCATCAACCTTTTCATGTTTTTTTTTTAACAAGATTTGACTTATAATTACGCCTACACCTAATAAGTGGAAGTAGATTATAAATAACAAAAATATGTTTTTATTTTAATTATTCTATTATTGGTTCGTTCCATAAGTGTCTGATCAGTGGAAAAAACCCAAAAGCTAACATAGAGAAACATTTATTATTAAATACATATCAACAAATTAATTACTATTAATATTAACATTAACGTGCAAAATTAGAATTCTGAAAATTAATTGCAGAGGCTAAAATGTTTTCCAATGAAGTCATATTTCGGCTTTCCACTGCTTTGTCAGCACTAATTGTTGTAACCGTGGCGATGGGAACTTGGCTGGAAGAGGTCATTTTGGAAAGCTTTACTGGCGACAGCTGCTGACTAGTGGAAGGGCCAGCGACAGCGTCACTGAAGTTTAATATTTTATTCGATATGCCCTTTTGGAAACTTGGTAAGCTTTCTTCATAACCTTCTGCGACGCTAGAAGATTTCCAACCTCCGAGGCGTTTAATTATTCCTTCTACGGAATCTGCAAGCATTGTGGTGGCGGAACGTCGGAAACTGTGGCCCGTATATAATTGAGGATTTGGAAGCTTCAGATAACTTGCAAACTCTGATGGCATTTTTCCGAAAGTGTTTATTCCGATACATAGTACAGTGCAAGGTCCTTTCTTATATTTCACGAAAAATCGCTTATGTGGGGTTTAAGGCTTTCTTAAACTCACATACTTTCTGGACAAATTGAGCAATTTTCCATTTTCAGCTTCCTCAGAAATCATAAAGCTTCTGAAAGAGTGGAAAGACATCTTTGTTAATTTTTCTCGCCTACATGCGCCCGCCAAACCAAAAATCGTAGCGACTTTTCTATGAAGATAAATTTCGTCAGGCGCTTCATTTATAAACTTAAAAATTTCTTCTTTTGAGAAAATTTTTGCCTTTTTTAGTCTAAATCCAATTTTTTTTTTATATATGCCGTGACCTTGAAAAACTTGCTTAAATCGTCGTCTTTTTTGAGTTTAATTACACTTTTTAACTTTGAGTACCTGGAACAAAGAGTGTGTTTTGGAAATTTCAGCGAAATAAGCCAAAAAACGTCTTCGAAAAAAAGTTTTAATTCCCTTCTTCTGGCACCAGTTTTCAAACAAAATATATTCCTTTTCATACCTATAACGGGATTTTGATGGTAGTACATCCAAGTTTGCAGTTCTAGCCGCTTCCAAAACTGACTCTGGCAAATCTTCGTCTGAAGAATCCATAAAAAATTATCTTCTAGAAAAAGCTGCGACGGTAAAATTGGTTTTGACAAGGTAGTGTTTTGACTGACAGGTTTATTTTTTCTTTGTTGCTACGGTGATTCAAAGTGACAAATAAAAAATTTCAGACTTTTATCACTATTATTTGACATTCATTTGATGAGGCTTATACCAGGGCCATTAAAAAAATATTGAAACATACGTTTCTTTGAAAATTATAGCAGAATTCTAATAAATTTCTTAATTTTTCAGTCATTTTGTAAACTACAACCATATAAATACAGGTATATTTTGAATATTCATATGTCAGTATACTCCCCAAAATATTAACAAATTTACTTTTCCGCACTAAGTGACTAGTGCGGAAAAGTGACTGTTTCAATACTAAAATGAATGCGGAAAAGTGGACTTTTCCGCACGTTAGTAGAAAATAGCTATTTGTATAACAAGGGAGTAAAGTGCTACTTTTCCTCCTGAGGATGAAGTAATCATTCAAGGGAGGAAAAGGCACTTTACTCCCATGTTATACATATGATTTTTCCGCCAGTAACGAACAGTGAGCTGTGCTCTAACGCGTTGCGCTACCGAGACTCGTAGGAAAGTTTTGCGGAATCATCAACATAACGTATTGCTGAAGTCGAATTATTAATGTAAAAATCGTTAAATTAAAATAACAATTTACTGATTTCTACCATTTTGCAAAATACAGGGTGTTCTTTAATTAAATGGTAAAATTTATACTTATATAATAGAATATAGTTTAGGTCGTCAATGCCGTATAAGTTATTTCATTGATGACGTACCATAACCTCACTTTTACTTTTCCTCCCTGCTCCCTATAATGAGGTCAGGAAATGTATACTTTGGATAGAGGTAGGTGGAAAAATACTATACCTCCGCTAATAACCTATCATGGTTGATGCGGGTAAGTGAAATAAAAAAAAAGAAATCAATAAATGAATGTTTGGAATAAAACTAAATTTTTATCATTGCCATAAATGAAATAGAAATAGATTCCATGTAATGTACTCCACTTCACTTTTTGAAATTTAACGAATTTATCGTTAAGTTTATATTTAGAGTTTATGATCAGAGTGCTTCAATTTCTCTTTCACCCAACGTTCATTAATATCATAAAGGTCGAAACACACCTATCAGCACCTCATGGGAACAGCGACTGATCATCACCAGCAGATTTTATTTCTTATGTGTATTTAAATGTAAGCGCGCCTACCTAACAACAGCAGCACAGCACCGACAAGGCACGTCAACGCCTCAACCACAACATATTTCTCAGAGAGAATATTTTGCGGACGGCGAGCCAATACAATATTATTTCAGAAATATAAAATTATCATTATTAAAGTTTCACGAGAATAGCTGGGATAGTTTACTAATTAAAACTTTTAGTAGTCAATTTTCTTGTTATTTGCTCAAACTGAAGTTCTTCTTAACTCTAGTTGAGAAACTTCATTATTTTTGCTTTTTCTCAAGGATTTTTGGTGAATAAATAGATTTATTCCTTCAATAAAATTATTTCTTGTGTAATTTTCACTTCAGTTTCACAACGAATGATTGCCTACAGATATTTAGAGGTTCTATTTTAACTTTATTAAGGAACGTTAAAATAGATGTTTTGTGGTTTTTTTTGCCTTTTCTTAAAGATCTATGTCGTTAATTACGTTAATTAACACTTTGTTACTAGCGGACATATTTCGTGAACCGTTACTGGCGGCGGACTGATTTATTTTGGTTTACTTAATTACAGTTTCCTGGAAAATTGTCATTTTAGTAAGGCGTGTTACTAATAGATCGAAGATCAAGTTTTGAAATAGTATATTGTATACATAGGCGGTAGAGTGGCACTTTTTTGATGCCACTTCTTGAGGCCTGAAAAAAGCACTTTACTGCCTTGGTTTACACATAATTTTGTATCGTACACAATAATTGTTGGTATATTTTTTCTATAAAAATTTTATTTTATAATATGACATTCATTACTGTTTTTGTCCTTTACAATAATTGTTGGTAATTTATAATTTCTTGCTGTTCAAATATTCTTGATTTTTTGGAAATGTGCCCGACTGGCTGCTTTTTAAGAAAAGCTATCACTTTTGTATACTTTCCAATATTAACATTATCTTTCACTAGTAATGTAGATTTTAGCATAGAATTTATTGACCACAGTGTTGGCGATTTGTATTTTTTTGATAATTCGAATAAATACGTTAAAATTGCATTTTCGCTATATTTTTTTACTTGCTTGGAGGCACACCAGTCCACAAATAGCTTGTATTGGAGGTTGTATTTCGCTTTCGATTTTTCCGATAATAAGTCAAACGTGACCTGGTTAGCTTTATCTGTTATTTCAGGCGGAGTGAGATACATTATTTCATCTGATTCAGGCTCCATAACTGACAAGTTAACTTCAAACAAACATCAAAATACTACAACTTATGATTGAATTTGCAGACATTGACAACTGCTAACAATTTATTTTTATACTGACGTTTGATGGTGTTGTTTATTTGTCAATTGGAAGCGTGGAAACGTAAAATTTATTTTCTCGGCTAGCCGTAGAAAAGGTAACTTTCTCGTCTCCGTAAAGCTGGTAAAATTCATGAACAATGACCGTTCAACTAAGAAGGGATGACTACTTCTCGGGCTATATGCCCCGACAGACATTGAATTACACTTCTAAGTTAAACGGGGCTGGTTTGTAATTAGAAGGGACAACATCACTTTTAGACCGGTTTTGGCAAATTTGGGCCTCATCAGTAAAAGGTAGATATCCTCCGTCCAAGAGCTCTGAGAGCATAATCCTGGGAATTGGACACTGACACTGAAATCACATCAATATATTAACCCAAGTTAAGGAAATGTTGAAAATGTGATAACAGCGACATCCCTCTAATATAAGAAGCACTAATTTCTTTCTCTTCCCCTTATTTGCGAATTATAAATATTTAATATTTATCAGCATAATTGAGAATTTACTTCGACCATTCAATGAATCTTATTTTGATATCCATATTAGAATGGATAAATCATGTTCATTATCTGACATAACTTTTTCGAATGGTAAAAGAGTATATAGGTATACTTAAACAAAAGTTTCTGGTACAAGGCAATATAAAAAGATGAATGTTATTTAGAACATTACTGTGCGAGAAAAACCCAGCCTCGGGCTTCCATTATTGCGTGTGGATGTTAATGAAATTTTATGGGCCCGGTCGAAAAGTAAAAAAACGTAAGAACTAGCTATAAAATTGTTTTCGTGGGAGTTATAGTTGATTACAGAAATCAACTTTACAAGAAGTATTCTTAATTCTGAGGGACCCAAATAGTTTTGACACTTTAGAGCAATATGGCTTTAATGTAAGAATCCTGACATCTTTTAGTTAATTAAATGGAACATCATCTCTCGTTAAACACACTATTTGTTATTTGAAGTGACAGGTTTAGAGGCGCTAAAAATGTAAAAATTTGCCCTAGAACCATAGATTTCACGAAGAAACTATAGTTTTAGTATTTATACTCACCCCAAAATCTATGTACATAATATACATGGGATATGGTAATACCAAACAACCAGACGTTAACCAGGTTCCAACGTTGCAAACGAAAGCAGGAAAACGTGGTCTCAGAGGTTTCTTGATATGTCTATATCTATCCCAAGCCAATAATATAAACGTTAAAGTAGAAGTGTGTTGCGGAATATCCTGAAAAAAATAATTATATTTAATATAGAAGCTGAGTACAGACTATACATTCAATCAGCTACGTCCAAGCGATAACCAAGAAGACACCGACGAAGCAACAGATTATCGAACCACTTGGTAGATAATCTCAAGAAGATCCACCTAGGACTTAGTTGAAAGCCCGGCACATACATAAAAAGATGTCGGGATTTCAAATAGGGTCAGCTCTAACAAGTGGACCCACTCTATAAGTCGCAGATCGCCACGGAAGACCACTGAAGATGAACCCTCCGTAGTTACACATCGAAAAGGAAGAACGCTCGGACCCAGACAACAGCCATCTAGTCTCGACGCAAATAAACAAGAACGATAACGATGAGTCCCCATCGGATGAAATGGAGGGTGGTGGAAGGTTGTTTATGGGATGCATCGCTCCTGCTTCACTGAGGGAGTAGAGCTTCTCCAGAGAACACATATTTTGTATTTATTTTGCTTGGTTACTCTGTCACTGCGGTGACAAAGACAAAATATCTGTTCTCTCGAGAAGCCTCACTCTCTCAGTCAAAAATACGGCCCCTGGGAGGGACGGGCTCAGTACAAGTGAGGTGGAGCTTTACCATGCTGCAGCCAAATATTGTGGTTTTGGGTTTGATATTGTCTGAATCTATAGTTAAATGGTAGTGGAACTATTATTGCTAAACAGATATAAATAACTTGTTTTATTAGAACTTTTTAATTAACTTATTTTCAGTCAAAATTACATGTGTCAACATTAATCATCTTATGACAGTAACAACTTAGATAAAATTATTTATTATTTTATACGAATTCCAACAGAATCCTTCTATATTTGATACGTGTTAAGTATCCCGTTTTATTTCTCCCTCCTAATAAATTTAAACAGATATTTTTTCCATACTTTTTACTTTTTTGTGTTCATATTTGAACATCAAACTATTTTTTTTTTGAAAACTACGATTCATTTCCTCATTTAAATGCTGAAATTTAAACCCTCATTTCTGTTCCTGTATTTAGCGGAATTAGCTAAAACTTTGTGTTCTCTAACGTTTAAAAAATTGCGTACTTGGATTTTGCTTTTGTTTCGGAACTACGATTTATTTTAGTTTCAACGATGGAATTTAAATCCTCGTTTCCTGTTTCAGCGGAATCTGTTCAAACTTTGAGGTTTCTACACCAACATTGGATTCATTTGCTAAATATGAATTTTGCCTCTCGATTCCATTGAAAATTGAATTTATATCAATTATAACCACTGTTCCTTAAAGTAAGCGAATTCTGTTTAGATTGTATATTATTTGAATTTATATGGCTTCATTCATTTAATATAAACTCAGGTTTTTATTTTGGCTGGAAACATTTCAACCTTTATCCCTTTTCCTCCATGCTTTCTTTCGTTTATTACGTATAATAAGGGTTTTATAAGCACTGTATAATAAAATAAATCGCTCTGGAACGACAAAATGATTTGTGTTAATTTTCACCATTGTAAAATAACTTGACACCTTTGAATTTGAAGAATTTCCATTATTAACATTTTCTATACTTGTTAAGCAGTGTTAATCAGAAATTTAATTTACCTTTGAAAATTAAAACGAGAGAAGTTTAACGAATTTAAATATTTTTCTCATTTGATCTCAATAATGTGCACAAGACACCAGCTGTTTACAATTTTTCTCTGGAATTCTCCAGAATTTGTTCAAAAATTCACGGACAACTTTTTTCAATCGAATCTTATGAAAATACTGACATTCTAATTAAAACTTTTAAACGTTTTTTACTAGTACCGGGTGTCTGTAACCCGCTGTATTTACCTCTCTTAATCACACCCGGTACAAATAAATGTTATCTTGACAAATATTGGTGTAATTTTGAATAGAGAATTTGTGAATTTAAGTGATTTCAAGATAATTATATCACTACAAACATAACAATCCGATTGGCTTGCTAGAATGTCCACATCGAACAGGTCAACAAATAAAATATTGATCAACCAATCGATACGCGACTCTTTATTTATTTAGTTAATTTGATGTCTTTTCACCCCAGTAAATCGACAGAAATTGTTTCCATAGTTAGTACAATATTCACTTGTAATATTTCTTGAGAATCTACAGCTGCATTCGAAGTATCGACTTAAGCTTAATCTTTCGTTGTAACAATTGTTGATGCAGTTTATACATTTTTATGTGTGGAAACACAAGAACAAATAATTAACATACCAGAAGATACACATTCTTCCAGGCAAAATAAAAAGAGTCCTCATGTTTTTTTAGAGCTGAAGTCTTATTTTAATTATAGTTATCAGTAGAATCACGCATTTTTGTAAATTTTTATTAATTATTTTGATTCATTAACGTGTGTACCAGAGGGAGCCACCCGAATCCTGGATTACGAAAAATTGAACCAGAAAAGGAGGACATCAGTCACGGTTCTCTGGAAAGGAGCCACAACCGGGATCTTTTGAAATCTGGAGCTATTGGAATCAGGCTTAAGTCATTTATCAAAACCGAAAGCAAAAGCCTTACTGGATATGGACAGGGAGAAGATCAGTTCTACAATCGAAATCCTTGGTGGTGATATTTATGTCTAAAGGGAGATGTATTGATGCTTGGCACCAATTTGGCATCACCACGCTTACTGGTACATCACGTGACATCACCAATGTTACTGATTCCCGTAATAAAATTACCATTCTTTCAAGTAAATAATACGAAACCGGATAATATTGATTGAAACGTAATAATTGTGGTTTAATCAAATGTATAATGTATTTATACAAAGTTGGGTCGATTATACGGCCATTGTGTTGAAATGAATATTATTAAAATTTGAATAATCGTTTCTCGAGCAAAATATGAACTGACGTCAAAGCGATAAAAGAAAAATAATTGGGGCTATAAAATCTAACAGTGTGCTACAGCTATAAAACAGCCTTTCTATTGTTAAATTGCATATTTAATGTGGCTTCCAGGCAAATAAAAGCTGTTTTACATCTTTATCCGACTCCATTTTAATTAATAGTTCATAAAGAAATAATGATATCACAGGATTCGTCGTTTTCAAACAATCAACAATTATATGAAAAAATTACCTTTAAATTCATTTTCCAATATAATTCGATACTTGTAAACATTCCAGATGAATCACTCTTGTGAATAAAACTAACTGTTTTTAATTAATTCCACTATTTAATGAATAAATTATGAAAATTCTTACTTATTGATAATTATTTCGATATTGACCAAAATTGATCCTATCAAAATAGGAGACATTTGTATTATAGTCGATGAAAAATCCCCCCGAAATGAGTGGCTTATAAGCTGCATTATAGAAGTATACCCCGGAAGTTCCATTTGCAGAGGAAGTAAAATATTTGGGGATTATCCTAGATAAAATAAAAAAGGTGATCGGTCGTCGGACCGCCGACAGAAGCTTGCTTCTGATGCACAATAGAATGCGAGGTTGGGAAAACCATCAATAAAAATACGCGCAATAGAATGCGATGTTGGGAATTACATTAGGCCCAGTACGTTCTACTAAGTTTTATTTTATATTTTATTGACCATTTTTTCAAAATTTTGACAATTTTTGATAATTATTGACCATTTTTTCAAAATTTCTGACAGTTTTTGGCCATTTTTTCAAATTTTAACAATTATTCACCATTTTTGACAGTTATTGACCAGTTTTGACAATGATTTATTATTTTTGACAATTTTTCAAAAATGTTGACCATTTTAGACCATTTTTCCAAATTTTAACTATTATTGACCATTTTTGACAATTTTTGAGCCTTTTTGACAGGTTCTGACAATTATTAACCATTTTTGACAATTTTTCAAAAATTTTAACTATTTTTAACAATTATTGACCATTTTTGACAGTTTTTTATAATTATCGACCATTTTACAAAAAATTTGACTATTTTTGATCGTTTTTGATAATTTTTCGAAAATTTTGACAATTTTTGACCATTTTTGACAATTATTGACCATTTTTTCAAAATTTTTTACCATTTTTTCAAAATTTTTTACCATTTTTTCAAATTTTAACAATTATTGACCATTTTGACAATTATTGACCAATTTTAACAGTTTTGACAATTACTGATAATTTTTTACAATTTTTCAGCTTTTTGACAGGTTCTGACAATTTCTGACCATTTTTGACAATTTTTCAATAATTTTGTCCAGTTTTCAAAAATTTTAACAATTTTTTACAATTATTGACCGTTTTTGACAGTTTTTTATAATTATATTGACCATTTTTTCCAAATTTTGACAATTTTGGAACATTTTTCAAAATTTTAATAATTATTGACCATTTTTTACAGTTTCTGACAATTATTGACTATTTTAGACAATTTTTCAAAATTTTTGACTATTATTCAAAAATTTCGACAATTTTAAACAATTATTGACCATTTTTGACAGTCTTTTATAATTATTGACCATTTTTTCAAAATTTTAATAATATTTGACCATTTTTCAAAATTTTAACAATTATTGACCATTTTTGATAATTTTTCAAAAATTTTAACCATTTTTCAAAATTTTTGACAATTATTGACTATTTTTTCAAAATTTTCACAAATATTGACCATTTTTGACAATTTTTGACAATTATCGACCATTTTTCCAAATTTTTGACAAATTTTGAAAATATTTGGCAATTATTGAGCATTTTTTCAATATTTTGACAGTTTTTGACAGTTTTTGACAGTTTTGGACAATTTTTGACTAGCCTTTCCCAGAAGTCCTATGTCGTGCAATAGGAAGCAAGCTTCAATTTAAATTTCATTGGATTAGTGGATTATTCAGAAATCTGGCAACACTGTTGCGTGACGGTCTCTTTCGTAACGGTTACACGTTTTACGAGTTCACTAGCCTTCTCAAAAGTCCTATGACGTGCAATTAGAAGCAAGCTCCAAAAACTTACATATGGAACGCTCACTTGGAAAAACGCCAGACTATCCTTGTGGACATGTCACAGGATCTGTGGAAAATCTTGGGGGCTTAGGACCCAAACAAATCCATTGGAAATATGTGATGATAGTTAGACCAATGATCACATTATGGAGCTATTGCTTGGTGGTCAAAAGCTTCACAGCGAACGGCCCAAGCAAAGCTTTCTGCCATACAGAGACATGCATGTCTGGCAATTCCTGGTGCCATTAGTACCACACCGTCAGCAGCCATGGAAATCCTTCTAGACCTACTTCCTCTCTCGACGCTCTTCATGGGTGGGAGAATGTTGAATTCATTATTAGATGTTTTAATTTATACACTCTGTATTTTGATGTAAGTTTGTAGTTGTCAGATTTTTTCTCATTGAGTATGTAAAGACAATAATATGGAGTTAGTTTATTTTCTGCTAATAATATCACTGTATACTTATCAATTGCTATTAAAATCGACACAGAGCCATTTCTTTGAATATTGTTTAATGTATTATTTTACATTTTTTCTACGAAACTTCTTAGTGATTTTATTTAGAAAATATGACATCATTTCTACGTAATATTGATATGAGAAGGGGCATTCAAGTAGTAGACTCTAAACTGTAACCTAAGGCTTTGATGATGAAGCAGAATTATAAACAATTTATTATAAAAAGATCAGACTCAACGTCCAGACAAGGCTAATCAATGCCATTCATTGGATTGGTCGACAATAAATATGGCCACAACAAGGAAGTGGGTGGCACATAAATCTGTAGAATGGTGGTTAATCTCACCAGAGCAGAGACAGACGAAACAGTTCATTAGAGGACACTCTCCAACTTTTACGACAGACCTAGTAAGCAAAGATAGAAGAAGTGACAAAGCCATGTGCAGATTCTGTCACCTAGAAGAGGAAACTGTAGAGCACATCCTACGCCAGTACGACTGCCTGGCAAATGTGCGGTTCAGATTCAAAGGACCACAATAGATCTGAAAAGGTCGCAGTGAAATAGGCCGATTAGCCACCTCATCAAATCTAATCTAATCCCTCTCAGATACCTTCTCTGTAAGATGGGCAAAGTGAACAGTGGAACATGTAGATTTTACAACGATGCAGATGAAACGACGAAACACATCTGCAATTGAGGAGTAAGTAACCTGGAACAGGTTTACTTAGAGGTAACAGACCTAGCTCCAAAACGTATAATAGGCTTTTTCATAAACCTAGATATTATAGGCCGCAGTGTGGTAATGACAACTATCAATATTCACGGTATATAACAAGTATTCTCTGGTAAAAAATTATATATATGTTGTAATTCAATTTTTCTATCTTATGTATGTTATATGAAAGCTCGTAACTAATTATTGTCAGCGTTCTCTAGCAAAGTGAAGTAAACTAACCTTACAGGATTTATCAAAGTCTTCGAGCAAATTATATTACGTTTACTCGGTTCTCCTTTGTTCTTTATTTGCGTCTTCTAGAACTAAGACCGTGGCGGAGTATTATAATCTTCATGCTTTCATGGAAATTGCATTGTCACTATTTGAGTGAGGGTATCTCTTTTATCGAAGATGAGGATTTTATGTCATTACAAAAGAAACTAGATAATATCCTTACATTTATGTCACGTGTATCCGTTTGAAATGGATAAACAAGTCGATATAAACTTTTTTCTATATTAATCTATGAGAATGTCCACCATAATGGGATTGAAGTTAATATTATATTAAATGAGTCAATCGGAGTATAGCTTTAGGAATTCATCGAAAAATACTTTTTCTACAACTGCTATGAAAAGTGACGTATTTCTCATACCTTACTTGATTTCAAAACCAAATATTGCTCATACTGCGAGAAATATTATTTCTCACGGCACTTTGCCCACGCCACATACATTTATATGGAGAATCAAATGAAATCGACAAAAACTTAGTAGGCTACTGTCATCTTTAAATACCTACTTGGTTGACACAAAACTGTCAGATTATATTAGAGAATAATATGTTAAAAATTTTAAAAAATTGTCAAAAATTTTGTAATATGGTCAAAAATTTGGAAAAATGGTCAATAATTGTCAAAAACTGTTAAAGTTTTGAAAAAATGGTTAATAATTGCCAAATGTTTTCAAAAAGAGTCAAAAATTTGGAAAAATGGTTAATAATTGTCAAAAATTGTCAAAAACTGTCACAATTTTGAAAAATTGGTCAATAATTATAAAAGACTGTCAAAAATGGTCAATAATTGTTAAAAATTGTCGAAAATGGTCAATAATTGTCAGAATCTGTCAAAAATTGTCAAATATTTTAATAAATGGTCAAAAATAGTCAATAATTTTTAAAATTTTGAAAAAACAGTCAAAATATTTGAAAGTTGTCAAAAATGGTCAATAATTGTCAGAAACTCTCAAAAATGGTCAATAATTGTTAAACTTTTGAAAAATGGTCGAAAATTGTTAAAATTTTGAAAAGATTGTCAATAATTATAAAAAAATGTCAAAAATGGTCAATAATTGTTGAAAATTGTTAAAAATTTTTAAAAGTTGTCAAAAATGGTCAATAATTGTCAGAACCTGTCAAAAATGCTCAAAAATTGGCAAAATTGGTCAATAATTGTTAAAATTCGGAAAAATGGTCCAAAATGGTCAAAATTTTTGGAAAATTGTCAAAATTTATCAATAATTGTCAAAAATGGTCAATAATTGTTAAAATTTGAAAAAATGGTCAATTGTCAAAAACTGTCAAAATTTTCGAAAAATTGTCAAAAATTGTCAAAATTTTGAAAAAATGGTCAATAATTATAAAAAACTGTCAAAATGGTCAATAATTGTTAAAAATTGTCTAAATTTTTGAAAAATTGTCAAAAATAGTCAATAATTGTCAGAACCTGTCAGAAATGCTCAAAAATTGTCAAAAATGGTCAATAATTGTTAAAATTTTGAAAAATGGTCTAAAATGGTCAAAATTTTTGAAAAATTGTCAAAAATGATCAATAATTGTCAAAACTGTCAAAATTGGTCAATAATTGTTAAAATTTGAAAAAATAGTCAAAAATTGTCTGAATTTTTGAAAAATTGTCAAAAATGGTCAATAATTATCAGAAACTGTCAATAATGGTCAATGATTTGTTGAAATTTTGATAAATGGTCAAAAATTGTCAAAATTTTGAAAAAATGGTCAATAATTATAAAAAACTATCAAAATTGTAAAAAATTTCCAACATTTTTGAAAAATGTTCAAAAATTGTCAAAAGTGGTCAATAATTGTCAGAACCTGTCAAAAACTATCAAAAATGGTCAATATTGTTAAAATTTGGAAAATGGTCTAAAATGGTTAAAATTTTTGAAAAATTGTCAAAAATGATCAATAATTGTCAAAACTGTCAAAATTGGTCAATAATTGTTAAAATTTGAAAAAATAGTCAAAAATTGTCTGAATTTTTGAAAAATTGTCAAAAATGGTCAATAATTATCAGAAACTGTCAAAAATGGTCAATGATTTGTTGAAATTTTGATAAATGGTCAAAAATTGTCAAAATTTTGAAAAAATGGTCAATAATTATAAAAAACTGTCAAAATTGTAAAAAATTTCCAACATTTTTGAAAAATGTTCAAAAATTGTCAAAAGTGGTCAATAATTGTCAGAACCTGTCAAAAACTATCAAAAATGGTCAATATTGTTAAAATTTGGAAAATGGTCTAAAATGGTTAAAATTTTTGAAAAATTGTCAAAAATGATCAATAATTGTTAAAACTGTCAAAATTGGTCTATAATTGTCAAAAATGGTCAATGATTGTTAAAATTTAAGAAAATAGTCAAAAATTTTGAAAAAATGGTCAATAATTGTCAAAAATTATCAAATTTTTTTAAAAATGGTCAAAAATTAACGAAAAATGGTCAAAAATGGTCATTCTATTGTGCATAAGAAGCAAGCTTCTATCGGCGGTCCGACGACCGCTCACCTTTTCTTTTTGTTTTACTAACCATAAAAATAAATATTAAGTTACTTTACTTGTATTCTTTAAATTTGTTCAGTTGTAGAAAAAGTATAGTGTGCAACATGTGGGGAAAGTACTTTTCTCACTCGTGTGTTTGCGGAACTCGCCCTTCGGGCTCGTGCCACAAACTTCCACACAAGTTGAACTTTCCCCACTGGTTGCACAATATACTATTTTGACCTTCACGATCTGTCAATATTCTTTGAACACAAATATAATTAATAACTCCACAACTTTATTAGAATAACTATAAATATTCAAATTTATTTTATGTACATTTGTCCATTTGTCAAATTTGTACACATAACTGAGAGTAGTTACAATAGTTTCCAAAAAACATATTTTTTATGCTCTCGACGATGGTGTATTTTTATAGTTCATTTATTACATTTCATGAAAGTATCTTATTGAATTGAATCAATAACGTAAGGCAGTTACTCTACCGGAAATTAAAACGCTAGTCCCTTGCCACTTCGAATTATTTAATTGGATGAACAATTTAATTAATTTTGATACAGACCTCCTGTAAGCCTCTTAAAATATTTTTTTGGAATGTACATTCTGAAAAAGCGTGGAAATATTAATTTTGGAGTTGTCATTAAAATCATAAACAGTGGCGAAGTTCTACAGTGCACAATTTTTTGACTTTTATTATCTAATTGAACAGAACTTCCTTGATTTTTTTCAGAATTTCCGGTTATCCTCCCAACCACTAAAAATTAAACAAAAAATTCCATTTTTTTTTGTGATTTAGTTATGATTACAAAAAATTTCTTTTGTTCAATTTCATATTGAAAATAAATTTTCAAAACTTGCAAAAATATACTATTTTTAAATATTTTCTGTTAGTTAGTTAATAATTTTTAAATGTATCGACCATTTATGAAATAAAATTTTGAAAGTGTGTTTATGTAATAGCCGATAGTACACGAGCTAAGTCAAAAAATCGTAGATCCCACAATAATTGAAATTATCAGCTAGAATTTCAGATACACTCTCCCAAATTATAAACAAATATTGAAAAAACTTAGCGACATTGTATCTACGATATTTTGTATACAGGGTTATGCTAGAGTGAGATGCAGAGAAATTTGAAAAAATAAATTTTTTATTATAAACTCTAGAAACTTTTTATGGGAATTTTCGTAATCTAAGGTGTTGTATTAGTGAATTTCCATATATAAAAGTGTAGGAAAAAACTTAGTTCCGATTTTAAAAATTTGAAAATTTGGAAGTGTGTTTATGTAATATAGAAAGTACACTAGCTAATTAAAAAAATCGTAGAGCCCATAATAATTCGAATTTTCAGCTAAAATTTTGGATGCACTCTCTCAAATTATGAACAAATATGTAAAAAAATCAGCGACACTGTATCTAAGATATTTTCTATAAAGGGGTATGCGAAAGTGAGGGGTCCGAGAATTCGAGAGAAAATTTTTTATTATAAACTTTTTATGGTCATTTTCGTAATCTACAAGGTCGTATTAGTGGATTTCCATATATGAAAGTCGGATTATAGGAAAAAAAAGTATCCAGATGTACGCCGACAGTTAACGAATAATTTTAATAAAACAATAAATTTATACAGATTTTCATAGGTAGTATATTTCACCGTACAAAATGTATCCAATCAATATTTTAAGTATCCATAAAATGATTTATAACACAAAATTATAAAGGATGATACAAATTCATAACAATACCAAAATTAATTTAAATCGAATCAGTTCGTTAAATTTAATCACTAATTATCAATTATCCAGGCACAAAATTTGAATAATCGCGAAAATGAAGAGATAACATTTTTATTTCATTAGGGGAGCGCCGGGATGGTTTGGACAGCGGGAGGCATTGGACACATTCATATTTACCGCCAAATTAGAGAACATAAACGTATTTAGAAGCGCATTTGAATGCTCTTATTATTTATCTGGATTGGAAGCAAGTAGGTCGTATCGTTTCGCGGCACTGCCATTTTTTAATTTAACTACGTGTTCAGTCTAATATTAAAAAGTTTCAAACCCTGATTTACGATTTGGAGCACAAATATTTAGAATATTTAATACCTTCCCTTTGGTATTGCCAAATTTTAGCTTTCTTTTGTTTATAATTATTAAAGGCCAAATATTGATCCACTTTACCCCATGCATAGGGGTAAAGTGGACAACATGTTAATTCTCACGTAAAGTTCATTTTAAAAATGTGTAGGAGAAAGTGGACAACTAATATCGTTTTAAAAATTAGTTTCCTAAAAAAATTTGGTAAAAAAATATAAAACAAACTTGATGGGGGCTTTAAATTCTTTATTAAATACAAAACAAGAGAAATTAAACGCAATTTAATCTACATAAACTCTTTTTTACATACAAAACAAACTAATCTTAATCTAGGTAAGTTATATTGTTGAAAAACTTTAAAACGTAATAAACAAAATATTTTAAACTTCGAATAAAGTAAAATAAATTAATCAAAATTAAACATTAACTCAACAAAATTATTCTACTGAAGAGAAATCTCCATTCAAAAAACAATGCCTTCCACGTTTGACACTGCTTACAGTTAACTTTTGTATAATTTGTTCTCTAGTAACAGTTGTTATGTCAGCAAAAACAGGGTATACAAAAAATATGTTGTTTTCTTAACGCATTTATGACAAACTCATTTTTTTCAGCCAAATTTTCTATTTTGCCAACAAATTTTCTGTCACGTTTACTTGTAACAAAATTCACGATTACATTATCACCGATTTCTAAATTTTTGCCCGCAAGATTAAAGCACGGTCGGTCAATTTCAGCCACATCACAATTTTCTTCATCATCCTCTTTTCCGTCAGAGTCTGAGTTTGCTTCTAATGGATTTTCCAGGATGTCGTCTTTTGCTAAGATGCTTTTACCTGCAGGATCCGACATTTTTTTCCCACGTTTTTGGATTCCATCCTTAGGTCCTGCTCTGTAAGACTCTAAGTGACTTACAAGGTCATCGGACCAGCCCTTTTCCATGGGATCTTCCATCGGGACATTTCTGGCTACATTTCTAGGAATTTTGGAAAGAACAGCGTTGGGGTTAAACAGAATTATACCACATGCCTTAAATCCTGAAATCGAATTTTTTTCAGAATTCACTCCGACTTTTTTAAAGAGAATTTAATTTTCGATTCTAACAACATAAAACGTATTATATTGTTTCAATATGTAGCGACGTTTACTAC
Organism: Lochmaea crataegi; assembly: GCA_947563755.1. Lineage (NCBI taxonomy): Eukaryota > Metazoa > Arthropoda > Insecta > Coleoptera > Chrysomelidae > Lochmaea > Lochmaea crataegi. The sequence goes on along the minus strand of OX387435.1, from coordinate 35,864,625 downwards.
CCCCATCAAATAATTATTCAATACTAAATCGCAGTTCGCACTTCGGACACACCTCGCACATAACTAACAAATTTTGGAAGGAGAAGGGGCGGGCTTTTTACAGGGATTCTGAATCCAGCTGTCCAGATCAATACTTGATATTCATTGAAGTGAACTTATAGAAATGTTTTGTTGGTGGACTATTTAGATCGGCAAATACACTAAATCCCTATGTTCCGTTTGTATTTGAATGTATCTGTATAAACTTCCCGTAAGTGTCCTAACCACCTCCAAATTATCAAATTGTTACAGGAAACTTGCCTCACAAACACAAAAGGTAGACAAACATACTTTTTTCCGCTGAATCCATGCGGAATGCAACGGACGAGGTATTATCCGGAGAATATTCTTTTAGAAAAAGAGCCCAAGAACATGAACTCTAGCGCGATATGTGAAAACACCAAAAGAAGTTGGTATTGAAAATACCTCATTTTCTCCCCATTTCGTCACATGTCAAGTATTTTCTAATGAATTGGAATCCTCGCTAGCCTGCTACCTCAAAAGATGTTCAAATATGTACCACGGTTTAACGCCAAAAGCTTCTCACAGATTGGTATACGAGTTTGCAGAAAAAAATCATCTTAAATTTCCAGCTTCTTGGAAAGCAAATAAATCAGCTGGAAAGAACTGGTTCGCCGGCTTTTTAAGTTGACAGTCGAAATTGTCCTTAAGATCTCCGGAAAACAAAAGCTTGGCGAGAATTTCAAGTTTTAATAAAACTACGGTCGGAAGATTTCAAGATAAGTTAGAGGAAGTTTTGAAAAGACATGAGTAAACTGGATCAGACATATTCAATTTAGATGAGAGGGGTGTTACCACAGTACAAAAGACACAAGAGGTGGTTACGACCAAAGGCCAGCATCAAGTAGGTAAAGTCGCTTCGTAAGAGCGAGGAGAGCTGGTTACCCAAGTGGGCATTATTGGAATAGCACTTCCTCCAGTATGGGTATTTCAGGGAAAAAAGATAGATTGATAAACATCGAATGTTGAATGGTGTTCCAGAAGAGTACGGTGCAACTGGCTTAGTTCATTCGTCTGGATGGATGACCAGTGATAATGTTTTAAAGGTTTTAGAACACTTTGCAGCTAATTAATATTCGTTGTTCTAATGAACGTCAAGTCCTTCTCATAATGGACAATCATGAATCCCATTTATCTGTAGGACTGTTTTCGGCCCATTCAAAAGATGTTTCAACCAAGGAGTAGATGACTGGATGCTCGCTCATCCAGGACAGACAATATATCTGCATGAAAGCTTGGGATCGGTCTGCTATTCCCTCCAATATAAAATCTGGATTTCGTTGTTCCGGAATTTGGCCAATCGACAAAAATATTTTTAGTAAGGAAGACTTTATTTGCTCATTTGTTACAGAAAAAGACCCTAACAATGTGACTCTGTTAAATGAGGTTTTAAATAAAAATCCAGATTTATCACAGCAACCCGGCCCCTCTACACAAGAGCAAAAGTTTCTATCTCCATCCAAAATGAGACCGTATCCAAAAGCTCCCGAAAGAAAGACATCTAGAAAAGGACCAGTAAAGAGGAATATAATTGCAACCGATATTCCAGAACGCCATAAAAATTAAGGAAAAAAATTAAGAAGAACGCAACAAAAATTGATCAAAATAAAATAGAGAAGGTAAAGAAAAATTTATGAGCGAATCTTCTTCTTCCAATGAGGAAGAAGTTATTTACAAAGACTCATCTTCAGAGTTAGATTTGAAGGACTCGCCAAACTTGAAGTTGACAATTTTATAATTTGCAAGGTGTTTGGAAAAAAATCTGCTAGACACTATGCAGCTAAAATAGAAGAGGTCGTTGAAGATGGCTTTAATGTGAAATTTTTAAAAAATCAAGTGGCTTCCAACTGGTTTAGATTTAGTGAAGAGCCTCTAGCATTTGTGCCATATGAAGAAGTAGTTTTGAAACTACCAAATCCATTGACAGACCGAAGTGATATATTTTAATGTTGATGTTACCGAGTAAAGCTTTATATGTTAATGTTGAAGTAATTATTCAATAAACAATTTTTAACTAAATATTTTATTTGTGTTTTTTGAAAAATAAATGATTTGCTTGTCCAAACTCTCCCCTCGATTGGGGAAAGTTGGGACAGATTACATTAAAAAAAATACAGTAGAATGTAAGAGACATGTATCAACTATCCCGGCGCACCCCTACACGAATTTATAAATGGATGCATTAAAAATAACTATGGACCATCAGCTCCTTATCTATGTACGTTATTGTTAAAAAATATCTGGATATAGCTGATTTACTATCAATAACTGTTATATCACATCGTTTGGTAAGCTTCGTAATGGTATCATCAAAAAAGAAAGTACGGCTAAAGCTTTTAGGGTAACGGTAATAAACAGACATTATTATAATGGATTAGCATTCGCTTTTAATAAATCATGAACATCAACGGTTTTATATCGGTAATTATCGTAGTTAAAGTAACATAGTCTTGGAATTAAGGACAATTTAACAGAAAGAGTAAGTACTTTGGTTTTTGGAACGATGTTTATTTCAAAACAATTTTTTAAAACGAACAAAATACGAGTTTTGTCTTTTATATTTTGCATATAATGCTAGAAAAAACCTTTTAAACACTGTTGTTTTTCAATGTTAGCGCTTATCAAAGAGAATTTAACACTGTTAATAGCTTCCAGCTCAGATCTCCCATTGTAAACTTCAATGACGTCAAACAAGAAGATATTTCAAAAAAACATAATGCATACGTGAACAAAGTTATTATTTCCGTTGTTGTTTGTCCTCCACCTCATGTTTCTGAATAGAATTCTAAAGTTTTATATCAGAAATTCAAAATATGGTTGAATTCAACAAAGCACAATATTTTAGCTACTATTGTTTTTTAAAATATTCTCCACGGAAAGAAATGCATTTTCGCATCCTTTGGAACCAATTCTGGAAGCAGTTATTCCAATCGCTTGTTGGTACATTCAAAATATAGTTTTTGAAGGCGTTGACTGCATCTTCTGGGGACTGGAACTTTTTACCACGCAATTCATTCTTAATTTTTGGAAAAGTAAAAAAGTTGTTAGTACTCAGGTCGGGACTGTATGAAGGATGGTCCAAGAGTTCGATATTTTCTTGCTTGCTTTAAATACTCCATTGTTATTCGAGCTGTCGCTTTCGAAACTCCGCAATTACTTCCGGCAAACAAATCTATATGCACCAATCAGCAGAACTGTTCTTTGATCTTGCAGAGAAATTGTTGCTATATGACTTGCTTTTGAGACAAATGTCGCCAGCATCTCTTTGGAAAGACGAATAACGTTAATTTTGAAACACCCAGCCGACTGACGTTTATTTTTCGGCTCATAAAAGTAAATCCAGGATTCATCACCACTGACAATACTATATATATTTTTTGAGATTCCTGGGTTAAACCGGTTTAGAGTTTTTTTGACATCAATTGACTCTAATTGCTTTCCGTTCTTCCGTCAACAGATGCAGTGTCCAACGAGAAACTAATTTTTTTACAGATACTTTTTCATCTAAAATTTTTTGAATTTTGGTCTTTGAAATGCCCAATTTCACATGTCGATATTTTTTAATCAGCTTACGTGCAGCATCGACGTTTTCTTGTATGACTACCGTTGTTGGTGGACCTGTTCTTGGATCGTCGCTAAGATTAATCACTTGACGTTTGAATCCTCCATACCAACGAGAAATTGTCGACTGATCTGGTGCTTTATTGCCGAAAACAGAAACCATCTCGGCAGAGCATTCTTGTTGAGACAACTGCATTCGAAAGTTGTAAAAAATTATTGCGTAAACATTTTCTCGGCTTAATTCCATTTGTCGACTGACTCATCAACTTTAAAAATTCAGTTTAGGTACAAACTGTAGGCGAAGCTTTAACTTTCTAGCGAAAAAAATTGTTGTACCCTCTCGTGTTTTATCCTCACTTCTATTCTATTTGTCCCGTTATCGTTCAATAAAACCTTTTTTAAGACAATGATAAAACTAACAAGATTATATATGTTGTACTTATATCCCAGAAGACAAAAAAATAATAATGTTGCGAAAAAGGCTTTTTGTCTTTCCCAGACGTAATAACCCTACAGAAATCTTTTATTTTCAGGATGAATTTTTTTTATTAGCCTTCCTCAATGTCCAATATTCTTTCTATCAACAAAAATAGTACAAGAGAAAATGGTGAAAAGAACAGCTCATTGAAAATTCAATAAGTTACTATTTATTACTGGAGAAACTATTAAAGCCCCGGGTAAAAGCAACTAAGGAAACGGAATTCGGAAACCATTAAATAATGGAACACCACCAGCTTTCAAACGGAACACAAGCAGTAATAAAGAAAGCAAGGTGGAAAGACTGACACACCTATTGAGGTACAGCTCATCCATCTTACTGGGTACTTCAACAAATGGTAAATTCGGCAAAGTATTAATTGGAGCATTCTAGCATTTTATTATCAAACGCTTACTAAACCATAGAAATCAAGAATTCTCTTCGGTAACGATCAGAAGTCCTCGGATTTGTGTTTTACTCAAAATTTACTGTTGCGGTCTTTTTTTTTCGGGTCGAGATGGGAAACTCATGTTCGGATGGGTCCAGGACCCAAAGAGTGTTGGACTCATCCCCAAGGGGATGCCCACCAACCAAACCCACCTCAAACTCGCCGTTACCCCCGCCTCGGAATCACTACCCTAGCATACTTCGAGACGGGTGGCGGTCCCTCGTACACTCTCCGCTCACAGTCTCTCTTTTCCAAATCTTGTGGAGGTACCCTACTCTCGACCCAAGTCCAGTGAACACCTGTGTCAAGAAGTAGTTCACCTCCCAGAATTTCCGGTCCATCCAATCTCTCCTATTCCCAATCGCTCCTCTTATCGCGCCCTCATATTCCTCCCACCTTCTCTTCATTTCCTCCTCTATCTATTCCTGTACTTCCTCTCTGGTCGCACCCCTCCAAAGTTCATTCCTGGCTCTAGCCATCACGTCCAATGGGTAGGACTCCTGCACTACCCTCAGCAGTATCCCTCTCTGCACTCGTTAAGGTCTGCTGCGGTCTGCAGCATTTATTTTTACATATGTTTTGATTTATCCGTTAGATTATTTTTGCTTGCTTTGAGAAAGACGATAATATTTGCACCGTGGGGGGACTTTAAATTGCTTTGCCTTTTACCTCCTCCACTGCTTTTTGATTAAATGACTATTACATTTCTATACCAAAGAACAGACAGAAAATATGGAAGAACTGGGATGTAAAACCTAATTTCGTGAAAAAAAACCTCCCACGTGTAAAAAAGTGCTGCTTTATATTCTCGTAGTATTATAAATAGAACTTTATTAATAACGACATAATTTTGTGGTTGAAGCTACACAAAAAAAATTACTTGTTTTTCAATCATCACAACGGATAATTTTCCGTTAACTAGAATGGAGCTGGACAATATTGGTTTGTTAACAAAGTGAAAATAAACTATTCTTGTTTGAAGCGAATCGTATCCACCAGCACTGATTTAATCCAGGTAAACTCAATCAGATCATGAACAGTATTAAATATCTCATAGCAGACTTCATTTTATACGCAATAATGCAGAATTTGAGTTAATTTTAAAAAATTGGAATAAATACGAGAGTTGTTTTCATATAACATCTTTGGCACCTGTCAATAAATATTAGATGTCAAAATTAAGTGTCATGTTGATGAGTCAGTCGAAAAATTGAATTGAACTGAAAAGGTTTAAGGCAATAATTTTTTAGACAACAAGATTGCCTTGCCGAGTTGGTTTCTGTTTTCGGCAATGAAGCACCACATCAGTCGACACTTTCTCGTTGGTATCTGTATCTGTAGACTGGGGAGGGTGATTTTAGGCCCACAGCACTTAGGCCACATGTGACCCATTGTACATCCTCCCGATGAGTTGTCCTCCTAGGTTATCGTCCATCCTGTTCTTTTCAGGAAGGTGGACAGGTCACTAGGAGACATCTCCTTTATATCGGCAGGTGTAGGCCAAGACTCACCGAACACACACTATCTTATTGACGATAACTCCGGGCACTCACATAAGACACATCTTCTTGTTCACACATTCTGCATAGAGGTGTCTCCACTAACCCCATAGTATGGAGGTGTTTCCTTAGTTGACAGTGGCCAGTCAGAAATCCTACTGTTAAGCGTAAGTTTTTCCTGGTCATCGCCAAATATTTCTTCGGCGCCAGCTTCCCAGGGTCGCTCAAGGTGATCCTGGCAAGACTGCATCCTTTGATTCCATCCCATCTCTTTGGGGATTGAGCATGGGTGTAACGCTTGGCTAGTTCCGCAATTGTCAAAGTCGTCAGGCCGTAAGTGTCACTGTCAATCAGTGGACCTTCCCGGAGTATATGCATGCTGATTTGGATGAAGTGGGTTGTGAACTAGCACTTCATCTCTTATATACCTCTCACATAGCCTCTCCATTGTTTAAAAAAAAACGATGTTAGGCTAATAGGTCTAAATGCTTTTGGTAAGGTGTAGTCCATCCTTCCTGGTTTGGGTATAAATACCACTCGTACTTCTCTCCACTTTCTGGGAATATACCTCAGAGCTAAAGAGGCTGTGAATATTCCAACCAGGTGCGGCATGAAGATATCCATTCCCCGCTGAAGTAGGGCTGGTCTTATACCGTCAGGTCCTGGTGACTTGAAAGGGGAGAAGCTCGAAATGACCCACGTATGGTATGGAGGAGAATTTAAAAGTGGACGGATTAATCTTGCGATGATCCAAGAACAGGTCCACCAACAACGGCAGTCAACCAGGAAAACGACGATGATGTACGTAGGCTGATCCAAGAAGATCGACGTTACATATCATGAAATTGGAGCATCATTGGGCATTATCTGTAAAAAAATTATCTGTTGACGGATGAACAGAAAACAATTGGTGCCAAAAAACTCTAAGCCGGTTCAACGCAGGAAACTCAAAAAATATATCAGTATTGTCAGTGGTGATGAATCCTGTTTCCAGCAGACATTTGTCTCAAAAACGGGTCATGTAGCAACAATTCCTCTGTAAGGTCTAAGAATTGTTACTGCTGATTGATAGATATCAACCAACCCACCCCCAACGACGAATGATCCTCCACCAAGACAATGCAAGTTTCCACACAGCTCGAAAAGCAATTGCGTTTTTAAAGCAAGATAACATCGAATTTTTGGACCATCCTTCATATAGTCCCGACCTAAGTCCTAACGACTTTTTTACTTTTCCAAAAATTAAGAATGAACTGCGTTCTCAAAGGTTACCGTCCCCAGAAGATGCAGTCAACGTATTCAAAAACTATATTTTTAATATACCAACAAGCGAGTGGAATAACTGCTTCCAGAATTGGATACAAAGGATGCAAAAATGCATTTCTCTTCGTGGAGAATACCTAAAATATTGTGCCGTATTGAATTCAAGCATATTTTGAATTTCTGATATAAAACTTTGGAATCCTATTCAGAAACATGAGCTGGAGGACAAATAACATCGGAAATAATAGCTTTGTTCACGTATGAATTATATTTCTTTGAAATATCATCTTGTTTGATGTCATTGAAGTTTACAATGCGAGATCTGAGTTTGAAGTTATTAACAATGTTAATATTCCTTATATAAACGCTAACATTGAATTATGGTTTTACTTTCTACTTTGATGAGGGTAACTGCAGACATTTGTAAGCGGCTCCTATAATATTAAATACAGGGTGGCCGGACGAAAACGAAATAGAGCCATTATCAGGAACTACATCAACATTTGAAAAAAAGGTGAGCGGTCGTCGGACCGCCGACAGTTTGCTTCTTATGCACAATAGAATTACCATTTTTCGTGAATTTTTCACCATTTTGACAATTTTTGACCATTTTTGACGAATTTTGACGAATTTTGACAATTATTGACCGTCTTTGACAATTATTGACCATTTTCTCAAAATTTTGACAATTTTTGACAATTTTAATCATTATTTACCATTTTTGACAATTATTGACCAATTTTGACAGTTTTGACAATTTTTGAAAATTTTTGACCATTTTAGACCATTTTTCCAAATTTTAACAATTATTGACCATTTTTGACAATTTTTGAGCCTTTTTGACAGGTTCTGACAATTATTGACCATTTTTGACAATTTTTAATAATTATCGACCATTTTGAGAGTTTTTTATAATTATTGACCATTTTTTCAAAATTTTGACCATTTTTCAAAAATTATGACAAATTTGACAATTATTGACCATTTTTCCTAATTTTTGAAAATATTTGGCAATTATTAACCATTTTTTCAAAATTTTGAGGGTTTTTGACAATTTTTGACGATTTTTCAACATACCTAAACTAACGCCTGCGGATATCCTAAAATTCCTTCGGGTGATGATGCGGGCTAAGGGACTGCTTGAGGCTGGGATGCGCCAAGTAGAGGTTGCAATACAAATTGATGTAGAGAAAAGATTTAGGGTTTGTGGTCGAATCACTACCCTGTTTTTTGTAGTTGACTGCTAGAAGAAATCGAAATGTTACTGCTCCTGAGCTTAAAGAGGTTCACCAAATGGAAGTGTCGGCTGATACATTGCGTCGTAGATTGCATGAGAGCAACCTACGTGCCAAACGTCCTTTAAGAGCTCCTCCAGTAACGCGAGGAAATCCAGGGCACAAGAACACATTTTATGAACATATCGATTTGAAATTTATCCAGACTCGAGACGAATAAGTGTTTTGGAGAGAACTAGGCCGTATAAACCGTTTAGCATTTGCCCAGCAAGTCCATTCTTCTTTTTGTTTATGTACGATAATGCTCGTTTCAGACTCGCAATGAACTTCTTAGATGAGCACGGTATTGATGCTTTGCAATGGCTGGCGCAGGATCTCAATCCCATAAATAGAACATGTATAAGGGAGATGCTTCAGTGAGAAGTAGTACATATGGAAAGACCTAGGATTAATCCACATACCCTATTTTTAGCTCTCACGGATGTCCGAAATGCCATTCCTCAAGCAGACAGACAACTCAGATGTCGCGCTGTTCTGAATGCTCGAGGAGGACATACGAATTACCAAAATCAACTGTCGAAGGCAAGAATTTTATTCATTTTAATTACAGAATATTATTCTATTCCTAGATTTTCCGGTTGTGTGTACATACAACTCTTAAATATGTGGAAAAGCTTCTACTATACTATTATATATAGATCATTAATCACGTCCAATGGAAGATCTGAAAACATACGTGATTAAATTTCAGTTCAGAGCATTATCACGCATGTTGCATGAATCTTTATTTAGGGAAATGTGAAATTAGCAATTTTCAGATCATTTATTGACTATTCAATGAACACAGATGGGTTGAATATCGAAGGTTATATTTATATACAAATAGCACACATTTTTTACCAACGCTACTAAATATTTTTTTTTTCGTTTTTCTAAACGTCATTCTAATTCTAAATCCAAGCATTGTCGTATATCGGGGTAACAGTCACTGATACCTGAAAGATCTATTGTGCCACCTTTCTTCCACTCAGTTCCTAAGGAAAGTCTCAGAGACAAGTATCTCCTTTAGACCTATTTCCCGGAGGAATTTAAAGATCCCTGCAGGCTTCAACTTAGGTAAATTTCCCTCTTCTGTCCAGTTTTTATCCCAGGTGTTGCGCCCTAGGATTCTGAACTGCTGTGCAATTCGTGAGTATGTGGATGGAGACCACAGAATCTACATTCTTCTTCCTCCACTATCTTGAGCTTTTTCAGGTGCCCTCTCAGGCGACAATGTCCCTTTAGAACACCTGTTGAAACTTTTAGAGCAATTTTACTCTAACGTAGGCATTCATTTATTCTCAACTGGTTATAGACGGATACCGCAAAAAGTTGTTTCAGTCCCCCTCCTTGCTAGTTCATTTGCTATTTCATTTCCTTCTATTTCAGTGTGTCCTGGAATCCACAGTAAGCCTAGTTCATTGAGTTTTCCTAGGCATCCCCATACCATTTTGGAACTGATTACACAAGCACTCAGGGCTTTAATATCTGCTTGACTATCCGACATGATGATAATCCTTTGCCTAATATATTCTTTATCAATATTGAACTGGGCACGCTTTCCTATGGCGTGAGTTTCCGGAGTATTCTCCAAGCTTTCGGATAAAATCCAAGCATTAGAAATTCTTGGTGAAATTATATCTTCGAGAAAAGTATTTTCAAAATCTTTCCTCTCTGTATAATTTTGTAAGCAGTTTCCAAATATATTTAATGGGCTATCCCTTATTTCTGCAAATCATTGGTGAGTAGTGAATTTTGTCGCAACATGAAGAAAAGTCATTAATCACTTCCACTGCGTCCATCTCCTGGTAATTTATCCATGGAGATGGGAAATCCTTAAATACCTGCACTTTGGATACATCGACATTCATTTCACATGAAAATATATTTATATAGTAAGATTGAAAGATCTGAAACATCATTATTAACTTTGAAAATAAATATAACGATGAGAAATAACTTCTTATTTCATGACTTTATGTCCTGTAGAGGGCGCCATATTCAATTTAATGTTATATAACATATCCTATAACTGATGGGAGATTAAGACGCCTAGTAGTAGTTTAGAGAGAAGAGATGAAAATACATTCACTTACCGGTCAAAATCATAACTCTTCTTTTTGCAACGCCGTAGTCGGGTAAAAAGAAATCCCTGAAAAAGGATTCCTTGTGGGTCGTCTAATAAAAAAAAAGCAAACGAGTTTGATTTATAGAAAGATTTAATCCACAAAGTTTAGAACTAAATATTTCTTATAACAAGAAAAGTTGACCACTCAAAATCTATTAATTACACCGGCACACAAAAAAAAACAAAGTGGTCTGTACATTGGGCGCCACCTATCTACGGGCATGTTTTTCGACCTGCGGAATACGAATTTCGAGTCAGTTTTAGCCGTCCACCCTCCAATTTCGAGTAAATTGCGAAAAACCGCGAAAATTGGATGTTTTGGTAAAAAAAAAATTGGGGATCTAAGACAAGCTCAATTTTCATGTATTTTGATCTCGTGATTACTAATTTTAAGTGTGCTTAGGTCATAAGCTGTTTTAAATGCGAGAAAATTGTAAAAAACCCTAAAAAATGGCAAAAATCGCAAAAAATTGGAATTATTTTGATTAAAAAATCTTGTAGTCTTGGATCGGGAAGAATTTTCTTGTAATTCTATCTCCGTAATCTGAATCTGCAATACATTTGGTCCAGATTCCTCTCAAACACTCAAAAAATGGCAAAAATCGCAAAAAATTGGAATTATTTTGATTAAAAAAATCTTGTAGTCTTGCATCGAGAAATATTTTCTTGTAATTCTATCTCCGTAATCTGAATCTGCAATACATTTGGTCCAGATTCCTCTCAAACACTCAAAAAATGGCAAAAATCGCAAAAAATTGGAATTATTTTGATTAAAAAAATCTTGTAGTCTTGGATCGGGAAGAATTTTCTTGTAATTCTATCTCCGTAATCTGAATCTGCAATACATTTGGTCCAGATTCCTCTCAAACACTCAAAAAATGGCAAAAATCGCAAAAAATTGGAATTATTTTGATTAAAAAAATCTTGTAGTCTTGCATCGAGAAGAATTTTCTTGTAATTCTATCTCCGTAATCTGAATCTGCAATACATTTGGTCCAGATTCCTCTCAAACACTCAAAAAATGGCATAAATCGCAAAAAATTGGAATTATTTTGATTAAAAAAATCTTGTAGTCTTGCATCGAGAAGAATTTTCTTGTAATTCTATCTCCGTAACCTGAATCTGCAATACATTTGGTCCAGATTCCTCTCAAACACTCAAAAAATGGCAAAAATCGCAAAAAATTGGAATTATTTTGATTAAAAAAATCTTGTAGTCTTGCATCGAGAAGAATTTTCTTGTAGTTCTATCTCCGTAATCTGAATCTGCAATACATTTGGTCCAGATTCCTCTCAAACACTCAAAAAATGGCAAAAATCGCAAAAAATTGGAATTATTTTGATTAAAAAAATCTTGTAGTCTTGCATCGAGAAGAATTTTCTTGTAGTTCTATCTCCGTAATCTGAATCTGCAATACATTTGGTCCAGATTCCTCTCAAACACTCAAAAAATGGCAAAAATCGCAAAAAATTGGAATTATTTTGATTAAAAAAATCATGTAGTCTTGGATCGGGAAGAATTTTCTTGTAATTCTATCTCCGTAATCTGAATCTGCAATACATTTGGTCCAGATTCCTCTCAAACACTCAAAAAATGGCAAAAATCGCAAAAAATTGGAATTATTTTGATTAAAAAAATCTTGTAGTCTTGCATCGAGAAATATTTTCTTGTAATTCTATCTCCGTAATCTGAATCTGCAATACATTTGGTCCAGATTCCTCTCAAACACTCAAAAAATGGCAAAAATCGCAAAAAATTGGAATTATTTTGATTAAAAAAATCTTGTAGTCTTGGATCGGGAAGAATTTTCTTGTAATTCTATCTCCGTAATCTGAATCTGCAATACATTTGGTCCAGATTCCTCTCAAACACTCAAAAAATGGCAAAAATCGCAAAAAATTGGAATTATTTTGATTAAAAAAATCTTGTAGTCTTGCATCGAGAAGAATTTTTTTGTAATTCTATCTCCGTAATCTGAATCTGCAATACATTTGGTCCAGATTCCTCTCAAACACTCAAAAAATGGCAAAAATCGCAAAAAATTGGAATTATTTTGATTAAAAAAATCATGTAGTCTTGGATCGGGAAGAATTTTCTTGTAATTCTATCTCCGTAATCTGAATCTGCAATACATTTGGTCCAGATTCCTCTCAAACACTCAAAAAATGGCAAAAATCGCAAAAAATTGGAATTATTTTGATTAAAAAAATCTTGTAGTCTTGCATCGAGAAATATTTTCTTGTAATTCTATCTCCGTAATCTGAATCTGCAATACATTTGGTCCAGATTCCTCTCAAACACTCAAAAAATGGCATAAATCGCAAAAAATTGGAATTATTTTGATTAAAAAAATCTTGTAGTCTTGCATCGAGAAGAATTTTCTTGTAATTCTATCTCCGTAACCTGAATCTGCAATACATTTGGTCCAGATTCCTCTCAAACACTCAAAAAATGGCAAAAATCGCAAAAAATTGGAATTATTTTGATTAAAAAAATCTTGTAGTCTTGGATCGGGAAGAATTTTCTTGTAATTCTATCTCCGTAATCTGAATCTGCAATACATTTGGTCCAGATTCCTCTCAAACACTCAAAAAATGGCAAAAATCGCAAAAAATTGGAATTATTTTGATTAAAAAAATCTTGTAGTCTTGCATCGAGAAGAATTTTCTTGTAATTCTATCTCCGTAATCTGAATCTGCAATACATTTGGTCCAGATTCCTCTCAAACACTCAAAAAATGGCATAAATCGCAAAAAATTGGAATTATTTTGATTAAAAAAATCTTGTAGTCTTGCATCGAGAAGAATTTTCTTGTAATTCTATCTCCGTAACCTGAATCTGCAATACATTTGGTCCAGATTCCTCTCAAACACTCAAAAAATGGCAAAAATCGCAAAAAATTGGAATTATTTTGATTAAAAAAATCTTGTAGTCTTGCATCGAGAAGAATTTTCTTGTAGTTCTATCTCCGTAATCTGAATCTGCAATACATTTGGTCCAGATTCCTCTCAAACACTCAAAAAATGGCAAAAATCGCAAAAAATTGGAATTATTTTGATTAAAAAAATCTTGTAGTCTTGCATCGAGAAGAATTTTCTTGTAGTTCTATCTCCGTAATCTGAATCTGCAATACATTTGGTCCAGATTCCTCTCAAACACTCAAAAAATGGCAAAAATCGCAAAAAATTGGAATTATTTTGATTAAAAAAATCATGTAGTCTTGGATCGGGAAGAATTTTCTTGTAATTCTATCTCCGTAATCTGAATCTGCAATACATTTGGTCCAGATTCCTCTCAAACACTCAAAAAATGGCAAAAATCGCAAAAAATTGGAATTATTTTGATTAAAAAAATCTTGTAGTCTTGCATCGAGAAATATTTTCTTGTAATTCTATCTCCGTAATCTGAATCTGCAATACATTTGGTCCAGATTCCTCTCAAACACTCAAAAAATGGCAAAAATCGCAAAAAATTGGAATTATTTTGATTAAAAAAATCTTGTAGTCTTGGATCGGGAAGAATTTTCTTGTAATTCTATCTCCGTAATCTGAATCTGCAATACATTTGGTCCAGATTCCTCTCAAACACTCAAAAAATGGCAAAAATCGCAAAAAATTGGAATTATTTTGATTAAAAAAATCTTGTAGTCTTGCATCGAGAAGAATTTTTTTGTAATTCTATCTCCGTAATCTGAATCTGCAATACATTTGGTCCAGATTCCTCTCAAACACTCAAAAAATGGCAAAAATCGCAAAAAATTGGAATTATTTTGATTAAAAAAATCATGTAGTCTTGGATCGGGAAGAATTTTCTTGTAATTCTATCTCCGTAATCTGAATCTGCAATACATTTGGTCCAGATTCCTCTCAAACACTCAAAAAATGGCAAAAATCGCAAAAAATTGGAATTATTTTGATTAAAAAAATCTTGTAGTCTTGCATCGAGAAATATTTTCTTGTAATTCTATCTCCGTAATCTGAATCTGCAATACATTTGGTCCAGATTCCTCTCAAACACTCAAAAAATGGCAAAAATCGCAAAAAATTGGAATTATTTTGATTAAAAAAATCTTGTAGTCTTGGATCGGGAAGAATTTTCTTGTAATTCTATCTCCGTAATCTGAATCTGCAATACATTTGGTCCAGATTCCTCTCAAACACTCAATAATGGCAAAAATCGCAAAAAATTGGAATTATTTTGATTAAAAAAATCTTGTAGTCTTGCATCGAGAAGAATTTTTTTGTAATTCTATCTCCGTAATCTGAATCTGCAATACATTTGGTCCAGATTCCTCTCAAACACTCAAAAAATGGCATAAATCGCAAAAAATTGGAATTATTTTGATTAAAAAAATCTTGTAGTCTTGCATCGAGAAGAATTTTCTTGTAATTCTATCTCCGTAACCTGAATCTGCAATACATTTGGTCCAGATTCCTCTCAAACACTCAAAAAATGGCAAAAATCGCAAAAAATTGGAATTATTTTGATTAAAAAAATCTTGTAGTCTTGCATCGAGAAGAATTTTCTTGTAGTTCTATCTCCGTAACCTGAATCTGCAATACATTTGGTCCAGATTCCTCTCAAACACTCAAAAAATGGCAAAAATCGCAAAAAATTGGAATTATTTTGATTAAAAAAATCTTGTAGTCTTGCATCGAGAAGAATTTTCTTGTAGTTCTATCTCCGTAATCTGAATCTGCAATACATTTGGTCCAGATTCCTCTCAAACACTCAAAAAATGGCAAAAATCGCAAAAAATTGGAATTATTTTGATTAAAAAAATCATGTAGTCTTGGATCGGGAAGAATTTTCTTGTAATTCTATCTCCGTAATCTGAATCTGCAATACATTTGGTCCAGATTCCTCTCAAACACTCAAAAAATGGCAAAAATCGCAAAAAATTGGAATTATTTTGATTAAAAAAATCTTGTAGTCTTGCATCGAGAAATATTTTCTTGTAATTCTATCTCCGTAATCTGAATCTGCAATACATTTGGTCCAGATTCCTCTCAAACACTCAAAAAATGGCAAAAATCGCAAAAAATTGGAATTATTTTGATTAAAAAAATCTTGTAGTCTTGGATCGGGAAGAATTTTCTTGTAATTCTATCTCCGTAATCTGAATCTGCAATACATTTGGTCCAGATTCCTCTCAAACACTCAATAATGGCAAAAATCGCAAAAAATTGGAATTATTTTGATTAAAAAAATCTTGTAGTCTTGCATCGAGAAGAATTTTTTTGTAATTCTATCTCCGTAATCTGAATCTGCAATACATTTGGTCCAGATTCCTCTCAAACACTCAAAAAATGGCAAAAATCGCAAAAAATTGGAATTATTTTGATTAAAAAAATCTTGTAGTCTTGCATCGAGAAGAATTTTCTTGTAATTCTATCTCCGTAATCTGAATCTGCAATACATTTGGTCCAGATTCCTCTCAAACACTCAAAAAATGGCATAAATCGCAAAAAATTGGAATTATTTTGATTAAAAAAATCTTGTAGTCTTGCATCGAGAAGAATTTTCTTGTAATTCTATCTCCGTAACCTGAATCTGCAATACATTTGGTCCAGATTCCTCTCAAACACTCAAAAAATGGCAAAAATCGCAAAAAATTGGAATTATTTTGATTAAAAAAATCTTGTAGTCTTGCATCGAGAAGAATTTTCTTGTAGTTCTATCTCCGTAATCTGAATCTGCAATACATTTGGTCCAGATTCCTCTCAAACACTCAAAAAATGGCAAAAATCGCAAAAAATTGGAATTATTTTGATTAAAAAAATCTTGTATTCTTGGATCGAGAAGAATTTTCTTGTAATTCTATCTCCGTAATCTGAATCTGCAATATATTTGGTCCAGATTCCACTCAAACACTCAAAAAATCGCAAAAACCGATAAAATACCAAATATTTGTTACTGATAAAATTGAAAAAAAATCTTGTAAGCTCTATTTAATACGTTTTTTGTACATTTTTAACATAAAATACAAGTCTGAAATCTGAAAATGTAAAAAAATTGAAAAATTTATAAAAAATGATGTATAAGCTGATTAAAGAGAATGATTTTCTCGAATGTTAAACTGTTTTTTTTTTCGGTGATATCGAACTCGTTTATTGTCAAATGATCTAAAACTTCCTAACCTTCGGTAGGTTACCTGCGTTTGAGAGACTAATATTATGTTGCCAGTTTCCCAAAAACATTCGTTTGAAGTAAAAGTAGTGTAGTAGTGTTGTAATAGTGGTTTAGAAGTCTTTTGTATATTTTGTATTTAAATAACTCTTCCATTAAAAAAGTGCTTGGATAAAGTGTTTTCCCGAGTTAAAACTAAGCGGAGAAAAAGTATTTTGCACGGCCTGTTCCAAAATCGTAACTTTTTATTCTAATTCTCCCCACAAAAATTCCAATATTGCCAACAAATGTCCCCCTCGAATTAAAAATCGACCTGTCTGAGCATTTTTCAAAACGACTACGGAAACTATCCGAAAATTCTCTTGTTGCCGTTCAGTTGAAACACCCTGTATAATATCTAGACAATTCCGCTTCTGTTCTTTAGCTCATCTGATTTCTTTTTGGTGCTTGAACTTTTTTTTCGTTTACAGATTTTCTGTGAGAAAAAGTTTCAAGTCGACCTACATGGAAAAACTGCGAGTCATAAGTCGAAGCTGAAAAAAATGGCATTAGGACCCGTTCAGCAGTCGCTTTAAGATGTTCAAGACGAATCAAAAAAAGAAAAATGTATGTTTAATCAAGATCCATTCCTTTAAAAAAATTGCAAAATACACATTTTAGGGAATTTTTGCAAAAATATTGTAACTTGTGAATGCATTGTATGATAGAGTGATTGAGGAAATTAAAGTTTCTTTTTAAGTGATAACAACTTTTACGTGATTGTCGATGAAAGTACAGATGCATGTGATGATGGTGCATCTTATAATTGGTGTTTTAAAAGAAGCTGAACCAGGAAAGCCTTATTTAATAGCTTCGAAACAGCTAGAGAAAACCAATAATATAACTGTCAGCCGTTTCATTCAGCAAACACTTTCAGCCTTCTTTTTGCCAAATGAAGTTAACAGCGAAAAGTTTCTAATATTTTTATCAGATGCCGCTCCATATATGGTGAAAGTAGGACAAAATTTGAATATATTTTATCCAAATTTGGACCATGTTACGTGTCTTCTACATGGCATAAACAGAGAGGTAGAAGTTGTTAGAAGTGAATTTGAACTAGTCAATCAATTAATTTCAAATGTGAAAAAAGTATTTTTGAAAGTACCGTTACGGGTGCGATTCTTCAAGGAAAAATTACCAGGAGTAAGCTTGCCTCGAGAGCCAATAATTACAAGGTGGGGAACCTGGATTAAAGCAGCAATTTTCTACTCAAATAATTTTGATGCCATAAAAGAAGTTGTGTTAGACATTCAAAATGTAACTGAGAGTCAAGAACTTTTAAGTAAAGTTCAAATTGCTAAAGAACTTATGTTCATAAAAGTTAATTTTTTTTACTACATCTAATACAGTCATTAGAGGAAATATATTTACTATTAAATGATTCAGTTAATCTTGTTAACACTTTTTCGGCTCATTGTAAGAAAATTCCCGGAAATATAGGGGTTAAAATTAGAAAAAATACTAGAACAAAATGGGAGCTTCGATTGTTTGAGAGAAGTTGTCAGTATTTTCGTAGGCAACTTTTCTAAAGAATGAATGTCTTACTTAAGAGCAACTTGCGAAAATTCTAAACGGTGCAAACGGGCATAAATGATCTATTTTTCAAACACAATAATTAAAAATAAAGTTCAGAGCTTCCATATAACCGACGAATGCAGTACACATCAAAAAACGAAACCTTGGACCAACATTTAATGTAATAGAAATTGGAATAGCACCAATATATGTGAAATAAATAAATTAGCAGAATGAATGCGAGTAAATAGTATATTCTTGTTAATTAAAATGTTTGAAACACGCACTATAGCCATTTGGGAATTATATGTAATTTTAATTATAAAGTGTGGATACAGGACAAAAAAATCCTTGTAGTTGAGGAAAATGAAGAGAGTTCTATATTAAAACTCTAAATATAAGGAATAAAAAACTCAATTCGTATAACTTGCAGTATGAAATTTTAGTTAATAACGACTATGGTTTCCTCTAATATCAATTATAGCCAAACAACGCCTCTGCATACTTTAAATAAGGTCGTTGAAGATGCCTTGATCGATTTGTCTCCAAAGTTGTGGTAGCAGCTTGAAACAAACGTATATTAATAAGTTTTGTTCCCATCAAGCACTAACACTTCTGTACGCCCATTAAAACAAGCAACCGAACGACCTCTGATCGGAGCTTCCTGTACTGCTCTTCGATTTCTGGGAACTAGGGGGAAGACTCATCTGTGAATAACGCAGATCTCCATTCAGCATTCAAATTCACATGTTTATTAGCCCATGCCAATCGAGTATGCATATGAATTTGTGTTAATGAAACTCTTCTCAAAAGTCGTCGTGGACGTCGATGTACTATTTCAATTGAAACCGAAACACCGGATGCATTCAAAAGACGCTGTTGTATGATCCGGGGTTCCCTACGGGTATTTATTGAAATTGTAGCAAAACCAAATTAGTAGTTAGTCCATCACTAATGTAAACAACTCGTAATATTTAGTTTCAGGTGAACCAACGTAAACAAACAAACAACGTTTGACTCATAAATTAATTAAATCAATCAACTAATTGGTTGAGTAATGCATGTGATTTAAAACATCCTTTGTTCAATGTTCATTTAGGGAAATTATTTTTCCATATTAGGAAGGATCACAAAAATGAAACGCGTCTGCATTTTTAGAGTGAAATTTACAGCTGTACTTTTTTATCAGTCGGTAATTAAAAATTATTGCAAATCCCAAAGATTTCAACAACAATTATTTATATTTTTCAATTCTCTTGTCATATGGAAAAGAATTTCTGTGTGGAACGGAATTCTCATGAATTACAGGTTATGAAGCTGACAAAGTGCCACTAATAAAAGGAAGTATGCAGAGGATTATTATAGAGATATAAATACTTTATTGTCATCAAATTTTATAGACAAAGCAATCAGCAATAAAAGTTAATGGCAATGTAACTCAAACCTCAGTAGATATTCTAAGCGGATCCTAGCCCGGCGGAAATGCGCATGCCCTCCTGAAAAGCTCAGCAAATCCAACCAACCCACCCCCCCCCCCCCCCACAAATTTTGGTTCCTACCCCAAATTTTTGCCCACCCCCACATCACTCGTCTCGTGCTACGTCAAACGTCTCGTGCAACGTCAAACGTCAAGTGCTACGTCAAACGTTACGTGCTCACGTGCTAGGTCAAACGTTTCGTGCCACGTGGCTCACGTTTGGGGAGGGGGTTGAGTGGGTTTGATGAGCTTTTCAGGAGGGCATACGCATTTCCGCTGGGCTAGAACCTGCTTAGTATATCTACTGTCGTCCAAGGTACAATCAAGGATTACAAATTTATTTTGTAATCTTTGGTACAATGTAGTCGTTTACGAATATTGAGCGTACAAAATATTTCGTTTTTTTTTTAATTAAAACTGCAATCAAATTGCTGTGTTTACTTAATATTTTTTGCTTATGTATTTCTGAGGAGTTCAATTACTCGACGAAGCCTCCAATACATTAATTAATGCGTTTACAAAGAACAGTATCAGCGTATTTTTTAAAGGCTGGAAAATGAAAGTCATCATAATAAGTTGATTTTTAAACTTCAATTCGAATTAGGTACATTCTTTTTAGCAAACAACTCGTTGCGTTTCCAATCAAAAAGTGGAATTTCCAACGAAATTAAAAAGTAACTTTGATTAGAGAAGGCTAGTTGTTGTACCAATACCAATATTTCGATTAATTTAACTTCTCAGCTATGCGGTAATAAACAATCTGGATTTATTGCTTATTTCGCAGTTTCTCTAATAAGTTGACTGTTTTTTATTGTTCGCTATCATTTCATGTCATTTTGACCACTAGCCAGTTAAATAAAACCGAGGACTCAAGAGAATTATTATCCATCCGTGTTTTGGGTTTTAATGAAAAACTTTGCAATGTATCTAACCGTTAAAACTTCGGGTAATTACCTGTGTGATACCCCGTTTTAATTAGGCCGGTGTCACTTTGGCAATTCAGTCGTATCTACTTATAGACCATGAGTTAATTGTTCCAGTTTCGTGAAAATTCCAAGATTTTGAATGTCCACTGTAGCGTCGATTATCCAGTTTGGGCCTTGGGGAATAGCCTTATTCTACTTGTTTTTCACGTGAAAACGGCTTCCATTCGAAATAATTAAGCCTACGTGTGTCAAGGGTTACGTTTATTCAAGTTTTATTAGGCGATGTCAAATTCTACTTTCTAGTTTGCTATTTTTGCGTTAATTTGTCTGCAAACGTAGTTTATTATCTAATCATGATATTGCACTCTGTATGTATTAAATATTGTGGAATTTGTTAATTATTGGTTTTATTTAATATTTATGAAACGTTGCGACGTATAAAAATATTTCTATATTAACCTGCTCTCTACAAAAGAAAATTTAAAGAATTTAATCTCGGCCCAGACAAATCAAAGAATTATTTCGCAAAGTTAGCAAGAATTGATGGATTGTCTGAAACTTTTTTGCGACAATTAACGTTTTAATTTCGATGATTAATGAATTCTTCGAATACGGTTTCATTTCCAACTGCTACCAGCAGCTATTTTCACAGCTTAGTGGTGGCGAAAAAAACAATATCAGTGACCATTAAGCTTATTAAAAATAGACTAATGAAAAATCATCTCTTCTTCTTCCTCTAAAAACACAATATCCCAACATTTTTGCTACCCAATAAATTTACTAACTCTGTTCTTAATTAAATATACAGTGCGCGGCAAAGTTGTGAAGCAAATTCATTATTTTGCAAATATTCATTTATTTAACTACTGTTTCTACATGGTAAATAAAAACCTATGTTCTGACACTCACATAAACTAAAAGCTGCAGATATCCTAAAATTCCTCCGGGAAATAAGTCTTAAGGAGTCTCTGACACTTTCCTCCGGAACTAAGTAGAAAAAAGGGGACACAATATATTTTTTAGAACTCTGTTAATATCACAAAATAAAATATCGATAAACTTATAAGTCTGAAGAGAGTTATGGGCGGATAAAAGGGAGCACCTGAGAACGGAGGTGTCTGATACAAACTTTCCACTTGATTTCGGTACTGCTGCACTGGAATGTCAGGGCAGTTTTGGTCACTTTAAATTTTAATTTATTTATTTCCGAAAATATAATTTTTGTGGAAAATTACTAGTTTTTTAAAAACAAATGTCTTTTTTTTAAATAATCCCAAAGATCTGACATTAGAGTTGATTTTACAGGTTTTCTGTGGAAAGGTTGGGTTGTCAGTTTGCACTAACTCGAACTCACAATCTACTGACAAATTGGGACGTGTGGAGACTAAACCCAATTTTATTATCGCTCGGCCCTGCAGATTGCTGCGAGAATAGGGTACATTAAGGACCACTCTATTTATTGCTAATATCACCAACTGAAAAATGTAATATATTTTTCTTAGCCTCATTTCCTTAAGAAATCGGCATTTGAAATTGTAGTACGTTTGCCAAAAGTATACATTGTTTGCAAAATAATAAAATTGTTCCATAATATAGTCACGCAGAGCATACCAGAATTAATAACAAACTTTTCACTCTTTAATTACAAACAAAAAAAAGGATGGATTTTCTCCCTTTGTTGAAGTTTCCGTTAAAATGTACTTCAATTCCTCTCAGCGCATTAAGCCAGGAGATGAGATTTCTAAAAAACGATCAAAGCGTACTTTTGAATTGCTAGACACGGGAAGCATTTTAACATTAACTTTTAAATTATCAAATCTAGTAAAATGTTAGTTTTTATATTTCGCTGTACTGAAAAATGGTCAATCTGAGGAATCTCGTACAAAATAATGCTGAGAAAATTCTCTTTCTGGTGCTGTAATAAATTAAAAGACCTAATGAAGGCTTTAATGAACAGAATCTGACAGATATTGACAGTTCAAAACAATCATGACTAATCCTAATAAATACAACCTAAAACTAAGACTATAAACTATACTACATTCATCCGGGCCTTAAAAGTTATAATTAATATTTCAAACGAGAAGGAACTTTCTTTGCCCGAGACGATCTTCTTAGACCAGTCAACCCCTCTGGCAGGGGACTGGTGGGTGGAATTATAGTTTTTATGATTCCATTGGAATCAACGTTTCCGTTGTCTGATTCAGAAACGGGTTCTGAAGGATGTTGATGCAGGATAGATGGAGAAGAAAGGATTCTTGTTCCAATCTCTTCTGACGTAGGATGTTGACAGTCAATCTTGGGGGTGGATGGAGCTAAGTGTCTATGTGATACAGAAGTTTCACGACCGTCAGATAGTCGGACTCTTGCATATTGAGGATTTGCATCAATTAGATTGACTTCTTCGACTAGAGGTTCATATTTGTTGGTACGATTGAATCGACGAAGCAAAACAGGTCCAGGAGAAGTTAGCCACGTTGGCAGAGAAATTCCATTGAGTGAGCGTCGTGCATGGAAAAACATTCTTTCATGGGGAGTCGTATTGATGGCAGTACATAATAGAGAACGTATAGAATGCAACGATTCTGGCAGTACCACTTCCCACTGACTTAACTTCAGTCCACGAGATCTAATTGCCAGATTAATGGTTTTCCAAATGATTCCATTATAGCGCTCTACCTGTCCATTTCCGCTTGGATTGTATGGCGTAGATCTACTGTCAATATCTGTCAGATTCTGTTCATTAAAGCCTTCATTAGGTCTTTTAATTTATTACAATTTAATGAACAGAATCTGACAGATATTGACAGTTCAAAACAATCATGACTAATCCTAATAAATACAACCTAAAACTAAGACTATAAACTATACTACAGGTGCTATATCACATTCAATAATGATATAATATATTTATGATAAACCATCAATTACTTCTAGCTGTTCTAAACTACATAGGTTTTAATCCCAAAATTGTTCATTTTAAAAAAAATTATCTAAATGAGAGGAGTCAGAAGGTTATGCTAGCAGGTAATCACTCTGACGTTGGATATATAAATCGTGGAGTTGCCCTCTATTCTGGGGCCTTTGTTGTATACAATATATACAAAAGTGATTTTACATCGGTTCTGAAAAATTGCACTTTTATGTACGCTGATGATCCACAATTACACTACTGTTTTGAGGATATTAACGCTTTGGTGGAGCTTTCTTCTGCATTTTGGAAGGAGGTCTGAAGTAGATGTTAAGATGAGCAATAACGTCTACAACCTACGCAAACTACTTAGGACACTATATAGATGACAAACTCAAATTCGACCACCATATATTTCACATCCTTCAAAAGTCATATACAGGTTTTAAATAGTCAACTTAAAAAAGAACTGTGTGATACATTAGTTTTGTCGCTAGCAAATTATTGTGACTACGTCTATGGTCCCAGTCTTAATAGTGTCGAACAGCGAACAAAAACTGCAAAAATCTTGTATAACACTTACCTATGGAATTCGAAAATTTGGTAAAATATCATACACCTTGAAGATAGCAAACTAGTTGAATATGGTAAATCGCAGAAAGGTTCATGCCCTATGTATATTTCATACAATTATAGCAGCACAGACCCTTCCATATCTCTACAACAAAATCTCTTTCCGGTCAGATGTTCACGTCAAACCAGACCCAGGTGCAATGTCCACGCATCGTTGGGAAAGTTTGCATCTGTATTCCAGGCAGAAATCAACGCTATCGACACGTATTTGCAAATGAACATCGAAAGGAGGTATAGAGGCCAAAATATTCTTATACTCCCAGATAGTCAAGCACCACTGAAATCTTTAGCATGTCCCCAGATCAGATCTGGACTGGTCTGGGACTGCCTTCAAAAACTTTTGAAACGGGGCACAAGGGACCCACTAGCAAAGCTAGGGTGTGAAACTGCATTCACTGGTCCTGATCCAGTATTTGGAATATCAAAATCTCCTGCACGTGCTCGGTGTATTCAAACTAAACATCAGACGTGCTGGAGAGACGTGCCAAAACAGGAACACAGCAAAGTTTTGGTCAAAAAATCCTCGGAACGAAATATCAAACCTCATTAGTGGCTAGATAAGGAAAGTGACGGGATTACTCACCGGTCACTGTACTCTAAGGAAGCACATGCATACAATTGGCGTATATAGGGAGGAACCTATCTGTCGGTTGTGCATGGAAGAGGAGGAAACAGCCTCTCACATTATCTTCGTATGTGAAGCACTGTCTCATTGGAGATATAGATTTCTAGGACTAGAGAATCCAAGGGAGGATTTCTCCAAGAAGGACCTAGTGAAAAGACTGTTGAGCCTGATAAGGGCCACTGGTCTCTTCACATAGCGGTATAACTAAAAGCCTCTGGCTGGTGGTGCCGAACTAATCAATCAATAAATCAACCTAAGCATCTTTCACACATCAGATCTCAAAATATTATAACCTTCTACGGGACTAAATAAAAGAATTGCCTATTTCAGTTTTCAAAAAAAGAGTAACCAAACTTATTTTTCTTGACCAATGCAATAATCCTAAAACCATAACTTTGTAGCCTTATAACGTACGAGTAAGGGTGTAGGGTGTATGGTGTTTATTTAGATAGTATGTTCCTTTTTGTCCTTTTCTTCTGAGGAAAAACAGTTTTGTCAATCAATTTAAAGTTCGTAAACTTTTTTTTGGTGTAAGTTTAATAGCATTACAAGTTTATATCGATTAGAGAATTGCTTTTTAACACCGTTGGAAAAAGTTTTATAAAGAAAAGCTACCCCCATCCGTTCAGTGCCAGTATACTGATATCTCTTCTCATAAAACTTTTTACAACGTTGTTTCAAGGTAATTTCCTAATTTCAGACTGAATTGTTAAGATACTTAAATTCCCCTTTCAACATGAACGATGGTAATTATATCATCCATGGATCCAAACAAAAGTTAAAATAAAATTTTATGCTTGCATGGTGAATTGCTCTTGAATTTTATTTGTGTGCGATTTTACAAATTTAAATGTTCTGGTGCTAAATCATGGTTGTGAAAGCCTTGTTGTCCTTGTTGAGGTATAAATGTTTTGCGTAAAAATGTAATTCACTTTTAATTGTGGTTTTCTATCATATCACTTCTGTTTCCTAACCTCACTTACCTCACATACTAGCAACCAATAAAACACCATGAACTGAAAGTGTGTGCCAGGCTTTTGATTGGCTGTTTTTGTTCTGCAGTCAGATGTTTTTGATATTGGATTTAAATTGGCGCCCTCTACCATGACCAGAAATTGGAATACATGGAGTCAGATCTCCTTATATAGTCTCCATGAATTGTATATTTATTTTTCTACAATCATTAATAAAAGTGACGTTTTTTTAATCGATTTTCGTACATAAAATATTTATTTGTTAAACAGTTTAAAGTAGAAGCTATCTTTCGAAAGCGGCAATTTTACTTTACGCTCGAAAAACATACATAATTTTTTCTACAGTCGCCCTTTTAATAATTAAAACCGTTTTTTATATTATCTTAGGTTATAATAGGAGTGCTAGAATAATCGTCATTTTCGCTATTCATCATGATTAACCTTAAAAAGATCTACTGACTAGGGATGTTAAAAAATAATCGATTTTTATATTATACCATTTTTGATAATTATTGACAATTGTTGACAATTATGGACCATTTTTCCAAATTTTTGACCATTTTTTACAATTATTGACCATTTCTGACCATATTTCAAAAACTTTTGACAATTTTTAACAATAATTGTCCATTTTTGGCAATTTTTGATCATTTTTGATAGTTTTTGACAATTTTTCAAAAATTTTAACAAATTTTCAAAATTTTTCAAAATTATTGTCCATTTTTGATAATTTTTAACAATTGTCGACCATTTTTCAAAATTTTAACAATAATTTCCCATTTTTGACAGTTTTTGACAATTTTTGATAGTTTTTGACAATTATTGACCATTTTCGAAAATTTTTGACCATTTTTCAAAAAATTTAAAAATTTTTGACAATTGACCATTTTTTACAATTTTTGAAAATGTTTGACCATTTTTCAATTTTTTTTAAGTTTATGAAAATTTTAACTATTTTTCAGAATTTCTTACCATTTTTCAAAATGATTGACCATTTTTGACAATAATTGTCCATTTTTGACAGTCTTTAAAAATAATTAACAATTATTGACCATTTTTGATAATTATTGACAATTGTAGAAAATTATGGACCATTTTCCCAAATTTTTGACCATTTTTGACAATAATTGACCATTTTTGAGCATATTTCAAAAACTTTAACAATTTTTGACAATTATCAACTATTTTTCAAAATTTTGATAATTTTTAACAATAATTGTCCATTTTTGATAGTTTTTGACAATTTTTCAAAATTTTTGACCATTTTTCAAAATTATTGACCATTTTTGATAGTTTTTGACAATTATCGACCATTTTTCAAAATTTTAACAATGATTGACCAATTTTAACAATAATTGTCAATTTTTGACAGTTTTTGACAATTTTTGACCATTTTTGATAGTTTTTGACAATTATTGACCATTCTTCAAAAAAAATTTAAAATTTTTAACAATTGACCATTTTTGATAGTTTTTGACAATTATTGACATTTTTGAAAATTTTTGACCATTTTTCGAAAAAAATTTCAAATTTTTGACAATTGACCATTTTTCAAATTTTCAATTATCGACCATTTTTGACAATTATTGACAATTTTTGACAATTTTTGACAATTTTTGACAATTTTTGACAATTTTTGACAATTTTTGACAATTTTTGACAATTATTGACCATTTTTGACAATTAGTCATTTTACGCGCGACTGTAGAAAAAGTAGTAACGCTAATTTTAAATATTTCCGCTAATGGCTCTGCAGATTGCACTCATCTGATATTTTACTTAGCGTTTTATCATCATGACAAACATAAACATTCAAATCGACGCCATTTTTAGTCCATTTGCTTGATTGTAGAAAAAATAGTGTATGCAACACATGCATAAAGTGTCTTTTTTTCACTCATGGAATTGACTTTTCCTCTCGTGAAAAAAAGCACCACTTTATGCACTTGTTGCATAAATAACTAGTTTGGCTACCTGTTATTTTATAATTTTTAGTTATTTCTCCAGTCTATTTCGTTTTGACAGTTTTTTTCAAAACCTTAGTAAGCAATTTTATTGAGTTTTTGCGTCCATGGATCCTTCTATTCTACTCCAAGTGCCAGCTCTTCTCGTTATCGGCCAAAATAACGAATGAGGTAAGTTTATGTCATTTAAAAATGCGAGAAAAAGTGTAATTAATCTATTCAGTAACTTTTAGCGGTACTTTTTAAATTACTCCCATAATATATTTTTATCATATTGATAGCACGATTTCAGGTAAGAAAACCCTAAAACCGCAATAAACCATAGAATTTAGGCAGGATAAAATAAATCAATTGTATCTCAATTCTCCAAAATCATCAAGCAAGTTTTTAACTAAATCAGCCCTTTTTAGGGCTACAAATCATTCTTATATGTAGAACTTACTAATTAATTAATTAAATTGAATAATCTAGGATTTCCGTTTCTATTGTTATCACTACCTGGAGTTCACTAAATAGCGTAAGTACGTCGAAAGTTATTAATTAAATATCTGTGCTACTTATATAAATGAAATAAATATTGAAATAAAATACATCTATGATAAAATATCTTATTCTTACCCAACTACACTGCACTGTCACGGCAAATTTATCACTTCTAAATATAATTGAATGGTAATGGTATTAGGGTTCTATTGTCCTCGCTACCTGCGGTTCACTATACAGGAAGAATATAGCGAAAGTTGCTAACTGAACACTTATTTACATAAAGAAGAGCTTACAATTCTGTTTAATTCTTTGAATCACCCTGAAGTGTTTCAGACACGTTTTTGAATTTATAATGAGCTCTTCAACTATCAATATGATAAAAATACACTATATCGTCTTTTAAGTGAATTTTCGAACTTTTGCTGCAAGAACTATTTAATTTTTTTCTTGAATCTGGACAATGAGTATAATAGTGATAAATACAATAAGGAAACTTACTTGTATCATGGGTAAAAATGAGCACAAAAGCTCCCCTAAGACCCAGTTTCTTATAAGAAGAACATACAAAGAAAGAGGTAACACCACAACACACTTAACGATGTCACTTATAGCGTTATTTAGAAGAAAACTGTACGTTTCATCTTTATACAATTTTTTGGTAATAATATAACCGCACATATATAAATTTCCCACCACTCCAAAACAAATTAGAGCCCCGTAAAAAATTATAACATAAGGATAAGTATGAGTAAAAATTATTTTTAAATGAGGCTTGCGTAAGTCCAAATCGGTATCGTTTAATCCCAAAATTAAGGAGTGTAGGATTAGCCAAATGTCCGGTGGCATGTGATCCAAAGGATTAGTTCCATTCTCTACGCGATCCATTTTTAAAGTATTTGAATTTTCGCGGCTACATGAAACTTCCGCGTGAGTTGAGTCTTCAATAGGAGTTGTATAACGTTAGGGGTTCGAAGCGAAACTGGAATCTCTATAAGTATCAAGGAGTTCGAGGATTTGAAATTCGTTGCGCGTAAGTTTCGTTATTTTGTATTCGAAAGCTCAACACGATGCGCTTGAAACTGTTGTTTATTATGTGATTTATTTTTCTACAAAAACTTCATTAGATAAAAGTTAAAGATATTTACGGTTACAGCTAGTAGTTTAGTCGAGTGGTCAAGTAATTTAGTACTTGACCAGTCTGAACACAGGGGGAGTTACACGGTTCCAGTAACTTGTTCACTTTAGCGAAGCTTTTAAATAGTTTAGATTAGGGAAAGTGTAATAATTCTTCATTTTTTTTTATAATGGATTCGAGGCACAAACGTATTGTCCTTATGAAAAAATCCACGGTATCGTGTGACAAAGTAGTCCTAGAGGAGTTAATTGTTAGTTTACAGGATGAGTTAAATCTCAGAAAAAGGATTTGGGTTAGGAAATGGTTAGCAAGGAGAAGTACCCATGGCGTTTCTAACATGCTCTTAAGGGAACTCGCCATTGAAGATATTCAAGGATACAGAAATTGCATGAGAATGTCTCCTTCTTTCTTTGACATACTTCTGGAAAAAATAACTCCAGCCATACCTGCCAGAATAAAATTGGAAATAACTTTGACATATTTAGCCACTGGTAATAGTTACCGAAATCTGCAACAACTTTTTCGAGTTTCTCGACCTGCAATTTCAAAGATTATTCCAGAGGTATGTGATGCTTTAAAGGATTTTATACAGATAAATAAACTTTTATTTCTATTCTTTTAATCCTTAACATTTTAAAAAGGTTACATTTATTCCCAATGGTTATTGTCAGATGCACCAAAATTACTGTCATACGCTTCTGAAAGAATACTTCCGAAACTGGTGCTGCCATTTTCCAACTGTATATTTGTTTGGTGGGATTGTGGAGATGTCATGCTCAGATCCTGGAGACGTAGAATAATAATTATATGTTCTGCTGTGTGCTGAAGAGGCTAATGAGGCACTTGCACTTGTGAGATTTGTCAGTCTAAAACGAGTCAAAAGTTGCTCTATTTCATCTTGAGCTTTAATGGCCAGTTGAATGTAACGGCTACTCAGTTTAGAGAGCACCTCAGGTGTAGATTCTGAGACCAAACTAGTACAAATTCAGAGAGTAGTCTTACCGGTTCTCGGGTAATCCTACTTGAAATTTATTTAAGGTACTGAAATTAGATAAAGGTAAATTATGAAAGGTAAGTGGGCACCACCCTGAATAATACTAGCTTATTTGTTATTCATATCAGCATTATAACGACAAATCCTGTAAGATTGGAAGGGAAAATAAACTTTATGAACAACGTTATTAAATTTACAAATTGTATATTAACTTTTGTTACAAACAATTAAACAAAGGAAAACAATTGACTAGTTTTTATTGACGTCGTTGAAGAAGCGATGAAATATATATCTGTTACTTTCCTGGAATGATGGTGAGGAGATGGTGTCCTTGGTGTCCTTTTGCCCTTTTTAGGTTTTTATCTTGTCCCAGGTAGTGTCTCAGGTAAAATGTGGGACCAGGAAAAGTTTGTCCCAGGTAAAGTTCGTCCCAGGTAAAGTTCGGGTCCAGGTAAAGTGCTAAGAACAATACTAGTATCAGGAACAAATTTACCCAATTTAACAAAATCCAGGATGTCTGAAGTATGATCTTACAATGTTAAAGAAAATTATTAATTTAATATTAAATTGTTAAAGAAAATTATTTGACAACGTGGTTCATACATCCTGTATTTTTAGATAAAAGAAATACTCAAAGAAAGCAAATAAAAACATAAAATCGAATAACCGATTCTACACCGGTTTGAAATATATTCCAAGATAACATTAAAGAAATATGAAAGACCAAAAAAAACCACAAAATCATATCGATATATATTCCTGGCACTGGAACGACATTGCTACATAATAAAGATAGGAAAGTAGAAAACTGCTAAGAAAGAATAGTTAACATACATTTAAGCGAAATAACTTACCATTCACATGAATGCACTTTTTCAAGATAATATATGTTTGCTTCAATAGCACATGTTCACAGGAAAGAAGAATGAAACCTCTTCGCCACTGTTTAAATACAGGAAATCATATGAAAGATAACAGACTTACGTCTCATGTTCATGTCAAGCTCAGACGCCTTGACCAGGAAAAGAATTTACATTTCAATAGTGAATTCTTAATTCACATTTAATTAATAAGTGGTAGAAAAAGAGATACGAGGTCGAAGTGGGAATATCAAAATAGAAGTGACTATTTTCACGACAGACGGAACTCGATCGGCCCGTATAGAAACGTTGATTTCGACTCTCGTGGACAGTAAATATGAAACATTTCTCGGTGTTGGGTATGAGAAAGGAATGGCTATTCGCCGCCCACACGATAATTTATTATTAATTAACTGAAGGAAAGTAAAGTGAACGAAATTAACGTTACATGAAGCGGCAACTGCTTTAACTGAGCTCGTACAATCTTCCCGAAAATGTCAAATTCATTTTCTGATGGCAGCTAAAGAAGTTAACTCTTTAATACAAGCAGCAACTTCTTTGACCAGTACTGGATTTTAGTAACTTGTACAAGTTACTGGCACCGTGTAAACTCCGCCTTTATTTTAGTCAGATATCGGTTGAGTTTAGTAAATAAAAGTTATTCTATTTTTCGGGGCGAGTAGCAGCCCCCACCACAAAAGACAATCTACTAGCGCAACAACTAAACACGTCTGGACAGGCAACTACTTGGTTTAGTAGTTTTAGTAAATAGCCAAACAAACGTACCTACTGAAATTTTTGTTTTTCGTGGCGTGGTGTATAAAAATAAAATATAGAAGTATTAATTATTGTTTATATCAAATTAATGAAAAATGGCAAGGTGGTCGGAAGAAAAAAAAATGAGTGATTCAAAAAAGTCCCGACTTATAAACCTCCATTAAAATGGTTCAACATTTTAGATGGTGGCTTAAATTTAATCTTTGAAACTACAAGAAAAACACACACAAATCTGGAAAGTTTTTAAATTTTTTATTGGATAGTTCCAGTTTTTCACACATTATTGATTATACTAAATAATGATAAAATGTATTGTTTATCAATGAACCATTCTAAGTTGCCATGGTAATGCCCCCTTCCCCATAAAATAATCTAGCAGCTAATAAAGATTATTACTGGCAGCGTATCCTCCATGTTTTTTAAAGTGTTCCTCCAATTTTCCGAAGTAAAATGATAATTCTACCTTGACCTTTTTTAGATCCGGATTTCCTCTGGTTACTATAAAATATAATTGAAGTATCAAATAATAAAACAATTGATACCTATCTCAGGGAAATGTACTTTTCTTGGGTATTTTAAGAGATATTATATTCTGACAAATACAGTATCAATAATTATCACTTGTACCTACATGCTTGTATATCAAAGAAAGTCTCCACGGCGACGTCTATAGATAGATTATCAAAATCATCGTTTCCGGATAAATTCAATAATTTACCCAAGTATCTGCAGATAGGAATACTTTGAGGAATTGGTCTTCCGTCAATTTCTAAAATCGGTAGATGTCCAAGAGCTACAGCTGAAACAGTAGTTGAATGGTAAAAAATTAACACGTTGACAATATTCTAAAATATCTGTTTAGTTCAAATTAGTGTTGGTCTAAAATGTTCCAGATTCAGTATTTAAAATAAGATTGGTGAGCTCAGTTATTTTTTTTGTATTAACTTTGGTAGATTAACGATATTTTTTATTTTGTTTTCTTACGTACTTGGTTTTATTTTGGGCCAGTCTTCTTTACTAATACGATCATCTTCAAAGGGTATTTTTCCGTAGGACAATAGCATTCTAATGGGCTCAGCTTTGCCGCGCATGTCAAAATAACGTACTTTATATGTTGGAGCGATAATAGAATCTGCTGAAATCAAATGTTTTGCAGTATATGGTACATGAAGAGAATATTTGAAAAAATAGATTTAGAGCTCGATCACAAATTGACTATTCGAAGGATGCTTTGAAACTACAGAATAAAACAGCAGATAAAACAAACTGATTTGAAAGGTACCAGTATTTTTTTTATAATAACACCGTTTCAATACCTAATTGAGCCCAAAATGTTTTCATTAAGCCACTTGGGTATTTACGATTTTTTAAGATACTCACTTTTGCTTGTAGCTTCCTATAGTTTGTTCCAATCACACCCTAATATAACTTTTTTCTGGAAAAGCAGAAAACCATCCGCTTAACGAATTTAAGATGTTTTATGCTTATATTATAATACAATTGTATTAGGTATTATGTAAGAATATGTAAAACAGAGGTCACCAAAAATTAACCAGGATAATTAACAAGCGAAGCAGATTCGTACCCAAAACAACGATGTAGTCCAAATAATTGTAATCGACGGCCAAATACAGTTTGTCACTGGAGTAATATGGACATATTAGTCCAAGACCAAGGCTTATCCTTAATAAAATATGCTAACACCATAAATATTAAAGACAAACGCAAAATATTTATTATCACTAATAAATTTACAAAAAGTAGTTTTATAGATTGACAAATAGGTTAGTTGGCTTGCTCATCATCCTTAATTTTTTTTTTTAAATCATCGATAAAAATTTGATTGGAGTCCAATATTTGCTCCTGTTGGTCCATCTTTTCATCGAATTTATCGATTTTTTCAAAAACCAACTCAATATATGCTATCTGTTCATTACTAAAGAAACTATATGCCTCGAACAACTGCTTTTTTGTTACCAAATCTTTTTCTAAGCTAATCATTTTTTCTTTCAAGCATCTTAAAAAGTGAGTAAATATTATAAGAAAGAATTACATTCGGTATAGTTGTTTTACCTTTGCTCCTCAAAGGTAGCATCCAGCTCATCCCCAAATTTAGTATAAAGTTTGACGAGGTTCCTAGCTCTTCGGAACAATTCCTCTACTTCAATTCGTTTATCGAATGGTACTACTGGACAGTTTTTTTGATGATGAAAATCACCCATACCAAGCGCTTCAATATTCGGTTTGACTTCATCATTACGTTCTGATGTTTCCGAAAGGTTATTCGTTATCTTTTTGTCCCCATTAATAAAAGATATAAAATAATCTGCCATGACTCCTTTTATGTATTTCATTGTATTCAAGCACGAAGCTTTAGACCAATTTTTAAATTTGAATTTGATTATTTGATATATTCTTCAATTTGACATTCATCTCTGACAGTTACAAGACCATCCCTGATTCCAAGCACCTTTTTCATAGAATAATGTGGATAGAGTAGAATACGTAGCGGCTAATCAACAAATGGTGCCAAGAGGAGGAACTAACTGTGAACTTTCTTAAAACCACGATAATTGTTTTCACCAAGAAGAATAAAGTACTGAGAGGACTGAAGTCACCAGTTCTTAATAGTGGTGATTTCCGGGATTTCGCTTTAGACTAATCATTCCATTTGATTGAATCTGTCGCCAACTACCAGGAATAATGTTTCCATTTTCTACATCAAACATTTCAGTAGGTAGATAATTATTACCTTCTCTTTCTTAATCTTTACCAGTTATGAAGAGCACAGCAAACAGTCACAATTTCATCCACTTTGTCAGGGCAAAACAGAATTGGTCCTACGAGCTCGTGACAATCTATAATTAAAAATTTTCTGTCCCAGTGTTAAATTATTTCCAGAGAAGGGTTTTAGTAAGAATGGTTTCAAAGGAAATGCGTCATTTCCAACTATGAATGTTCCCTCTGGAAGAAAAGCTTTCTCCAGTTTGGTAAACATTTTAGAATTTGAAGCAGCAATTATGATCGACAATGGCCATGAGCACAGTTCTATTGGTTCCTTTGTAATTCAAGCTTCCAGTGCCTTTAAAACTATATGTTTGTCTTCAATTGCACCACAATACCCTGGAAAACTCCACCGATCGCGAAGACCCTTTTGCATTCTTCTCTGTCTCGTGGTGCCTGTGAAAATTAATACTATATAACTATTATTAAGATTCCTAAAACGTCTCATGTTCCATCCACCGTAGGTCACCCTACATAGGTGTAGATATATTTTTATAACAGGATGATAGTGTCCCAGAAGATGAAATATCCGAAACCGTTGAAACTGTTCCTGTCGAAGACAATGAGGTAAATACGGTGAATGAGGAACAGGCTTCACAACAGGAGCAATACCAAAAATTGCTAAACATAATGTAGGGCAAAAACGAAGAGTGCAAGAAATTCAGAATATTGTAACAGAATTGAAGGAAATTAACGAATCTATTAAGCTTAATTAAGCAAACTCTACTAATTAACTTGATTTGAGGGACACAGTCGACTAAATTACTTTACTCTACTAAATCAACGTTTCAACCAGGACCGGGAATAATGCTAGGCTGTTTAATTGTAGTCTCCAGAAGTAAAGTTTAATCTTTAACTGGAATGGAAAATGTCTTTACACTCAATACAGATTCCCAAGTCGCTCTTCTCACACGTGATCCTTGTACTTCTCCTCTTGTAAGGAATTACAGATTGTCACATCTAAAAGCCATGTTTCACTAACAAGACGTTCTACCATCTCTTTGTCAACAAAAAGAGATTTGTCCCAGAATTGTTTATAATTTCCCCGAGGAAATGTCCAAGCTTTTGATTCCTATATAAATTCCCATTCCTACTATTTTCCTTGAGACCAATATTTTCCGGCAATCTTTCACTGGGTTTCTTTATATCTATGCTAGTATCTTCTCGCATTTGGTCTGTTTAATATATTCAGATTGTTATAAAAAAATTAATTTTGTTTTTTTTTCTTCAGTGTTATGAATATTTTTAGTAAAAGTAGTCTGTATAACAAGAAAAATTTTACACTGAATTTACTCTTTCTGTGATAGACATTGAAATAAATCCATGTTCATAAAACGAAATTAAAACTTTTGGGCTCAGCTGTGTGTAGTCGCAACAGCGGAGATATTTAAAAGAAGGATAGTCCTTGGTGGATTTAAGATAATAACGTATTCTTATTATATTTTTGTTTAATGGGAGAACTACACATAAAGCTTCCTTTTTATATAAAATTTTATGGATGTAAAGTAAAAATATGAATGGTTATTTAAAAAGACTTCTAGTTTGATAATAAATTCCTAAATTATGATTGTTTTTATTCATCGTACTAACAGAATTCAGTTCTGCGATCACAGTCATCTTCATCCAACTCATGGTTGCACTCAGCTTGCACGCTACTGCGAGATTTACACTGGTTGGGCGTTTGCTCGAATATGCTTAACCAATAGCCGTCGATATGAAACAAACGATATCGCTATCTCACCTGTCCATTAGATCTAAGTACTGTGTAGTATACAGGAGATAAATTATACCGTTGAGTGATATTTTATATCGATAACGCTGAAAACCATTTTAGAAACAACTATACTCCTGCTAGTGGCTGGAAAAGGTTGTTCCCCTTAAGTAAACCTACAGTCTGTTCGAAATAGACCAAGAGTAATAAAACCTAATTTAACATGCAAAACCCTTACCGGGTGGGCAACTAAAACTCCAAAATCTTAAAACTTATAATTCATATCTTTATTCTTTTATTTGTATATCGCCGGTATACAATAGAAATCCGATCTTCGTGTCGCTTGGAATTGCGGGCATAGCCGTACCTTTAGGTAGGGCTGTCAGAAGGTATGATATTAAATGAAGAACATGATTGCGACACAGACTAGCCATATAATAATAATACGTTTATTACATAGTCAATTATAATAATATTTATAATAATCATTTTTTTTATATCATGAATTACTAGAAGTTATTTACAACACGGGGTTAATAATATTATTCGACAACGAAATTTTAGAAAAATCTGATGACTTTTCATCTGGTCCGAACTCTAACTATTGGCTCTATGGTTTGTTCTATTAAATTGTCTAATTTCCACATATGCTGCTCTTCTTTGATTACATGTTCTTTGCAATTTCCACATTTCTCTGCATAAACTTGTTCAAAATGAGCGCGGATATCTTTCATTTTAAATGTGGTATTTTTCTTGCCACCAATCCTTTCACCTGAGCCCATATCAACTGTACAGGGTTTAGCTTGCAATGGTCCTTTTTTTGACATATCCTCTTTAAATGTAGGGGAGAGGCGTACAAAATGACATAGACGGGTAAAATGGCACACCTAATTTTCTCCCAAACCACAGACATACTAGCTGTCACAATGGCCTGTAAAGTACCGCTTAGTAACAGGATTGGGATAAAACCTCCAAAAAGGAGGAGGAAAAGGCTATTGAAGCTGTGAAGAATAATTAAATGGACTGGCTATTGGCTTCCAAAATGTTTAACGTCCCACAATCGACTCTTAGAAGACATGCACTCAAACAAAATAAAGTCTATAGTCCACTGAAGACTTATTTTAACCAAGAAGTGAGCACTTGGTTAGAGAGCCAACCAGGCAGAGCTGTTACTCACTTTCAAATAGGTGCAATACTCAACAAAGCTAATGGCAAAGCAGCAACGGTTCAAACTGCCGTCAATGGGCTTCAAAAAACAGGTCTCTGGCATGTTGATCCAAACATATTTCCAGATTATTTGTTTGAGCCTGCTGAGATGACAAACATCCCCATGCAACAAGATCGGGTGGAGTCCGAAGAAGATTCAACGGCAGCAGAAAACCCATGCATACCCTTAGCAGGTCCATCTCAGGTAGAAGCTGGCAGTTCGAGATCACTGATAATTGCAAGCACATTAGCCGCAGACAACCCACGTCTAATTTCAGCAGCCCAATATAGAGACACAGCTACTGCAATTCCTACGATACCCATATCATCTAGATTGATACTCGAAGACATGAATATCAATGTTCAAGTCAGCGTGCCGAAAGGAACATATGTGGCTGGACAAGGTAAAAGAAAACCACGTAAGAAACCATCAGTATTGTTGTTAACTTCAACGCCAAATATAGAAGAAGCAAAAGCAAAATCAGCTCCTTCACCTGTTCCAAAGAAAAATACGAGAAAGGTTACAAAAGCTTTGGATTTTAGTTCCGATAGTGAAAATGATGTATCTTCCTTACAAGCTTACACTGATGCCGAAGATGGTGATAAAGATTGTCCTTGTATTTATTGCAATGACCTCTACTCCAGGTCCAAGCCAAAAGAGGTCTGGCTTGGTGCTTGGTGCTTGAGCTGTAAAAAATGGGCTCATGCATCATGTGCAGATGTTCCGAAAAAAACAAAGCGTCTTACGTGTGAACTCTGCATGTAATCGACTGATTTTCATGAAAAATTTCGTTTGCCATTTTGTCTAGGTACACCACGCGTGTCACTTTACTCGCCTAGGGCGGACAAAACTGTTTTTGTTAAAGTTTTAAAAAGTGTTTAGTAATTTTATTGTTTATGTTTTGAGTTGATCGATCTCTATAATTCTAATAGGTAATGAACCAAAGAATACATAGTTTCTTAAAATGTTCAATATTATTAATAAATAAAGATTTGATGACTGATTTTATAACTAGTATGTCATTTTGTACACCTCTTCCCTAATTTCTTTATCTAAAAGCCACTGAATGATTTCCGCTTTTTCCCAAGCGGTGGTAGGCAATTTCTCACATCTCCTTGAATGATAAGGAGCGTTCTCCAAAACAATTACCGAGTTGGGCGAAATTAGAGTTATCATTTGTGAAAAATAGTCCTCAAAAACATCAGCATTCATATCTTCGTGATAGTCTCAGGTGTGAATTGACTCAAATACTAACAAACCATCTTTCAAAAACCCATTCTGTCTCCAATATACTGTAACGTTAATTTCGTTCACTTTACTTTCCTCCAGTTAATTAATAATAAATGATTGTATGGGCGGCGAATAGCCAGTCCTTTCTCATACCCAACACCGAAAAATGTTTCAAG
This sequence comes from Lochmaea crataegi, assembly GCA_947563755.1. Lineage (NCBI taxonomy): Eukaryota > Metazoa > Arthropoda > Insecta > Coleoptera > Chrysomelidae > Lochmaea > Lochmaea crataegi. The sequence continues at coordinate 35,825,361 of OX387435.1, read as the reverse complement.
GCTGAATATATTTACTGTCGACGAGAGTCGAAATCAACGTTTCTATATGGGCCGATCGAGCTCCGCCTTTCGTGAAAATATCCACTGCTATTTGTTATTCCCACTTCGACCTCGTTCTTATCTCTCCTTCTACCACTTATTAATTAAATATGAATTAAGAATTCACTATTGAAATGTAAATTCCTTTCCTGGTCAAGGCGTCTGAGCTTGACATGAACATGAGACGTAAGTCTGTTATCTTTCATATGATTTCCTGTATTTAAACAGTGGCGAAGAGGTTTCATTCTTCTTTCCTGTAAACATGTGCTATTGAAGCAATCATATCTTATCTTGAAAAAGTGCATTCAGGTGAATGGTAAGTTATTTCGCTTAAATGTATGTTAACTATTCTTTCTTAGCAGTTTTCCGCTTTCATATTTTTATTATGTAGCAATGTCGTTCCAGTGCCAGGAATATATATATCGATATGATTTTGTTTTTTTTTGGTTCTTTCATATTTCTTTTCAGATTCTCTTTGAATATATTTGAAGATATACATATTTAATATATGTCTATATTTACCGTTATAGAATCAATTATTCGATTTTTTTTTATTCGATTTCTTTGATTATTTTTTTATTAAAATACAGGATGTATGAACCACGTTTTTAAATGATTTTCTTTAACATTGTTAACAAATTCATACTTCAGACATCCTGGATTTTGTAAAGTTGAGTAAATTTGTTCTTGATACTATTATTGTTCCTTAGCATTTTACCTGGGACAAGAACTTTACTTGGGACACTTTACCTGGAACTGTAACCAGGACTGACTCCATCTGAACCAGGACCGTATCCAGGATATCACTACCTATATCTGGAATATTACCAGGACTTTATCTGGAACCATGGGAAGTAACATATATATATTTCAACGATCGCTTCTTCAACATAGAACAACTCAATAAACTAGTCATTTTATTTTTTTTGGCAATTTTTTTTCTAAAAGTCAATATACAACTTGTAAATTTAATAACGTTGTTCATAAAGTTTATTTTCCCTTCCAATATTCCAGGATTTGTCGTTATAATGCTGATGTGAGTAACAAATAGACTAGTATTATTCAGGGTGGCGCCCACTTACCTTTCTTAACTTTCATAATGTTCTTTCATTAATTTCAGTAACTTGATTAATAATTAACTTCCTTCGGTACCTTAATTAAAAATAAATTTCAAGTAGAATTACCCGAGAACCGGTAAGACTACTCTCTGGATTTTTACTAGTTTGGTCTCAGAATCTACACCTGAGGTGCTCTCTAAATTGAGTATCCGTAGCAATACAATTTCATATTTTCCGATTAAAAGGGGCTTTTCCCATATAAAATTCATCTCTCCCAGAATTTTCCACAATTTATCGTTTCCAATTTCAGAAATAATGGCGAAACCCAGTTAAGCTATTTTTCGTTAAAAGATTTTAGGATATTGCTTAAATATAAAATTCATAATTATTGAGATTTTTCGAATCACAAGCAGGTATGGCGATTTTACAAAGGTTGATTGCTCTCTACCTTTTCCATATAGAGTATAGCATTTATCTAAAACTTCTTAGTTTTGAATTATATTCCCAACATTACTATCTGCCGCAGTGGATTTTTATCCTCTAAGGTCCTCAATATTTGTGAAATCGAACTCGATTAGTCAGTCACGTAGCGGAAGTCCTATGGAAATCTGACCGGTAAATTTATCTGAGGTTTCCTATTGAATGAATTCCAATAGGTCGAGTTTGGTAATCTGCGATGTGATTTATACGTAGGGTTACAACGACAAATATTCTTGTCCGTATTAAGACGAAATGTCCAAATAGTAGGATACTTTACAAAAAATGATAGTGTCATTTTTCTTGAAGTAGACGCAAAAATAATCGAGGAAAAACGTCGTTTCTAAAACTTAACGTCTCCTTACGGTATTTCACGAAAAATAGACTCTTACATACAGAGTATCCTCTGGTTTTTATTGGCATTGTAATCTAATAATGTTAAATTATTCGGTTTAGGTTCCTTTTAATTAGGGTTGACGTTCTTTAAATAAAACACATCTTTCTTCGACAAATGTTTAATTTGAACTCCTTGACAAAACCCTAAGCAACAATTGCCAGCCTACACAATCTTTCAAGCTAGCGCGTGTCTGCTTATTTTACAATTGTTACTTATATCGATAAATAAATTATAATCAAACTGCTTAGTCGATATATTTTATGATTACAATAATTATTATAACTAAACACATACTATAATTTAACAATAAGCATGAATTCTAACCTAAATAATTAACTTTCCATTACAGTAATGGTAAGATGTAAACAATAAGATATAGTTGTAACTAAAATAAATTTCCCTATTTTTAAGTGCAATACAAAGACAAATTTGTTCTTTTATGATTTTTTTAGAGTGTGTTTCTTTCTAAAAATGATTAAAAAATGTATTGAAACAGTTGGTTTTGAATCGAATGCAGCTGAAGGTGACTTACTTAAATTTTCAGTGTAAATTAATTCTCCAATTATAACACTTTTGATGAACCTACTAGTGAAATTATCCATCGAAACAAAAGTGGGAATCTAATTATAACTTTGAACCAGGAATTCAGTATATTCGGGCGTAGAACATTTCCTAATAAGGTAAAATTATATTTAATATGTTTAGTTAAATTCGAATTTCCTCACAGAGAAGGGAAAATAAACCTTTGAATCCCAATGCTCTTTAATATAAATGGAAATTTTCCTTTTTAGAATGATCTCATTAAGATACTTAATATTTAATTTTATAATTGAAAGCGTGTTTTATAATAGTATTTTATGAGTAGATATACTAAGCCGGTCCAAGCACAGCGGAAACGCGCATGCCCACCTGAAAAGCTCACTAAAACCAACCACCCCTACGCCCAAATTTTGACAATTGGCCCACTGCCAAACTAGGTCGATGGTTCGCATCCACACTCCGAACATGTTTTTCCATTTAAAATTGGGAGGTGGAGATTTGGGGGGTCTTGGGGATCGGCCTAAATTTGGGAGTGGGTCAAAATTTGGAGTTGGGATTTGGGTGGGATTTCCAGGACGGCATGCGCATTTCCGCTGGGCTCGGACCGACTTAGTATATCTACTTTTATGCAACAAGGAATGGAATAGAATTTCCGTTTGTGAAAAAAGACACTTACGCATACAATATTTTTTCTACAGCCCTATACAAATAATAAAATGAAAATAGTAATTTGGAATATTTTAATTAAATTCCTTCAGTAAATTACAACTAATTATAAAAAGATAAAATATTCCCCACTTACCTCGTTTAAAATTGGAGGTCTAAGGACATAAATGAAAGAACAAGGAAAAGGCCGTCATAAACATTTTCTATTCGATAACAAAAAAATTCGGCCTATACTCATGCGACTTTCTTAATGGAGGATCGAAGATTGTTTTCGAGAGTGTGTAATTTCCCCGATACCTATTAATTTTTTTTCGGTTGACTAATTCGGACAAAAAAAGGTTCCAACTTATAGTAATATTGAAATAATGGATGAAGAAATTGTTAAAAATTAATTCAGTTACTATTTTCAACAGAATCTATAATAGTGATAACCTGGCAGGGAGAAATTGGGTTTAAAGCCCAAGGATCCTGAGCTGGATGTACACTGTCATAATGAGACCAATTATCACTTATGGAGTCATTGCGTGGAGTAGTAGGACTAGCCTATTGACGACGAGAGACAAACTCTCCAGAATTCTATAAATTATTCTATATATGCATCACAGGAGCAATGAAAACATGCCCAAAGCGGGGATGGAAGTGATTATCAACCTCACCTCACACCACTAGATATGGTGGTGGAAAGTGTTGCAGAAAGAACTAGATTTTTAGAAATCAGAAATCTTAGAACATGCCACAAGATGGTATGATGAAAAAGTATAACTTTTAAAAGAAAACGATACGGAATTAAGCAACAAGAAGGAATGGGATCCAAATACCATTACTAGACTCGCAAAGAATATCATTCAATGGTACACAGACCTTTCAAAAGAAGTAGAAGTAACAGGTTTGTACAGGCCAGGAACCAAACACTCCGAAAACTTGGGAAAAACCCCAGAAATCTTTCAAGCGGAAATTCACGCTATAGGAGAGTGTGCCCAGTTCAATATTGACGAAATATATAGAAGGCAAAGAGTTATCATGCCAGATAGTCAAACAGCCATTGAAGTACTGAGTTCTCAAATGGTATGGGAATGCCTTACTGTGGATTCCAGGAGTGGAGTAGACGGAAATTAAATAGCAGATGAACTAGCAAAAAGAGGGACTGAAACACTCTTTTCGAGAAATAATTTTAAAGGAACTAGTGGTCTCTGAGACCTCAGGAACCAAGTGGAAGAAAGCGAGCACAATAGAACTTTTAGGTTTCAGTGAATGTACATACTCAAACAAATTGTGATTACCTAACTTTCAGCTCACAAGATATATTTTAACCTCATTTTTAAACTTGAACAATATTTCGCTTCCCACTTATATTTTCTGGGAGGCTGTTATAAAATCCGTGGGATAAAAACATGTAGTTACGTTGGCCATGTCTTCTAGCAAATGGAGTATTTTAATAGTAAACAAGCATTTCCTGATATTTGAAGGGGAGTCTCAGAAGGGGATATCAAATACTATTTTGACTTAGCTTTGGACTGTGTAATTTTTGCTGTGAAATTTAGTTTAATGTTGCATTTTTTTGAAGCTTCTATATACTTTTTCGATTCAAACGCCTTGTCATAATCATTCGTAGAAATGCGGGATATGATCTGTGTATACGCACAAAAAAATGACACCCTATATAATAATATAAGCCTTACACTTTTAATTGGTTTCCTGAACTACAAACCAATGTGCGAATATTAGCGTTTTCTAATTAAACTTTACTTTGATGTTTCGAAATTAACTAATAAATGGAAAACCATCTATAAATTTAGGTAAATTAATTGCCCTTAAAATATTAACTTCAACGTGACAACTATTACATGAAATTTGCCGTAAACTTTGAATATATACCTATGTAGATATAATAACTTCATATATATACACTGTGTTCATTTGAAAAGGATCCATCCTTAATATTTCAAAAATGGGACATATTAGAAAGAAATGCCGAAACACGTCAACTTTTAACTTGAGGGGGACACTTTTTGGCGCTAATGTCATAAACGTCAGATTCACCCCCTCCCTACTGGATACACCCCTTACATTTTTTCAAATGGCATTAGGTATCAAGTCATACCTCATTTAAAAGGTCTGGTAAATCTCTATTCAATCTTTTTGTTTTGCCTTTGATACGATCCTTCCATTGTTATTTAATCGTTGTTTAAAATTGGCTCTCTTTCAACTTTTATTGCCTGAATGTTAACAGTGGTCACTTTGAGACATGACTAAATAGCAGTTTTTTCTTGTTAACAGTTGTATTTTTACTATTTGTAAATTTTTTATTCTTCAAAGAGTCTTTCTATCATAACACAATACGGGGGCATACGAAAAGTTGAAAAAGAGCCAATTTTAAACAATGAATAAATAACAATGGAAGGCTGGTATCAAAGGCAAAACAGTAGTATTGAATAGAGATTTACCAGACCTTTTAAATCCTTGATACCTAATGTCATTCGAAAAAATGGAAAGGGTGTCTCCAGTAGGGAGTCCCCCTCAAGTTGGAAGTTGACGTGTTTCGGCATTTCTTTTTAAAATGTCCCATTTTTGAAATATTAAGGGTGGGTCCTTTTCAAATGAACAGATATAGTATCGATTATTAAAAATCACATGAAATCGAAGCGTTCTAGGACCAGTACTTTATTTTGAATATACACATGACATACCAGAATTAGAACCAGTAGGCAATCGATGCAGATGACACAGAAATTAAATATCAAAAAATCAAACTAAATGAGCTAAAATTATCTTAGATTAATTCCACTCATAAGAGAATAATTCATCCTACATATCAAAGAAATGCGAAATATTTTGTTGACTCTGGTTTCCAAATAAAAATGGGAAGAGCAAGCCAAAAAGAAAAAAATAGAATTAGGTGAATATTTTGAACAAACTACAATTAGATTTACTGAACAAAATCCTAATTCGTAGCCTCTTCGTATTAGATGCCAAGGTAAAGTCTCCATGGTATGTGAGAGAATTAAAAGGTTCACAAAAAAAGTAGGAGGACCACCATCCAATCCAAAAAAAAACACAAGAATTAAAAATTTATTCTTAGACACAAGTTTATGTTGTCAGAAGTGTCTCCTTTTCTAATTTCAATGCTATTTTTTGGTTCAACTTCATCACCTACAAAAATTACCTTCAACGTGGAAATATTGAAACCATAACTTTCGAGATCACGGTAGAAATATTTTGGGATACTGTGTACCTATATACTTAAGTACACAACATATTTCTTATAATAAAACTTTACAGATTTATATTTTTTCTTGACTGTTTTCATTTTTTTGAGGAGTCACATGGGAAATCATGAAACCTATAAAATTTGATAATCTAATCTCGACGAAGTCTAAAAATTGAACCAGAATTGTGTAGCAAATTCTGTTGGTCGACACTGTTTACATAAAGTGAACACAAACTACTGTTGTTACCAATTCATTGTTTCATTATTGTGCTCAACACGGGTCAATCATCTAGGCTTTTGTTCTAAGGAGTTATTGCTATGCTGAAATAGCACCAATTCAGAGTACATTTTGAAATACACTGTCCAAGCAAAACAGAACCATTATCAAGGACAATATAATAAAAATTCTCTTGGGTCCAAAATATTTGGAGCCACTTGTAATTCTCTTCAGGACCTTGTTAAGATTTTAAGGTTAACTACAATATATATTTAAAACTTCAAGTTATAACTAAAAAGATGTTTTAAATTTTAATATTTTATTGTTAACTACAAGAGCTCTACGCGAATACTTCTGTGACGAGCGTATTGTGTTCTTCCGTTTGAAATTTGTTTTTAGTGGCTCCCAACTCTATTATTAAATATTAGTCAGGAGAAATCATAATACTTGCTTTTGAATATGCTTGCAATATCCTTGTTACTTGTCTGATAATGAAGACAAAAGTGTATAAAAAGAAAATGCTAACTTCAGAACCTACAAACAAAACAGTTATATTTTATTCATAATAAATCAGGTCTAATTAAAAATTGCCCCAAGCGAATTAATTTAGCTCCATAAATTTTGATTTGAAAATTCGTGTTGAGACGTTGTTTCCAAAAGCAACGAATTTTTCATTTTGTATCGTAAGTCCTCAAACTCAACTAAGATGGGTAACTAATATATACAGTGTTAATAATTATTATTGATCAAGAAATAGCTTTAGTTGACTATTTTCCTTATACAGGTTGTCAATTTTAAAACTTTCCTCGTGAACGAAAAGAGATTTCAAAAAAATTTCAAAACCGTTTCTAGGGTAGAGAGGATAGAGAATTATCCAAATAGATAGATTGGAAGGAGAGGTCCCATTGAGTGGTCACCTAGGTCACCAGACTTACCGTCACCTGATTTTTTGTGTGGGGTCACCTTAAATCGATTGTTTATAAAAATAAACCAACCTCAATCGACGATTTACGACGATGAATTAGTTAAACATGTCGTGATATTACTAAAGCAACATTTGCCAACATTCGTATGGAGTTTGAAAATAGGTTGTACTATTGTTTACAAAACAATGGAAACCATTTTTTAAACATTTACTAAATTAATCAACATTTTTGTAGTTCGACATTAGAGTTATCAGTAAAACACTAAGAACCTGTCTTCGTTAAATTTGGTATTAAAAAGAACAGAGACGAACTGACTACATCGGACGTTATAAATTTGCATATAATAGAAATTCTAAAAAAAAAATAAATTACTCCAGACTGATAATTGTCAGCTTCAGGTAGGGCTGGGATTTGAATAGAGAAGGTTTCTGGTATTTAACCTGCAGAGAGATACGATGGAGGATATGATGAAGGAAATAATCGAAAAACTAAACAAAATGGATAAAAAAATGGACACTTATCAAGAACAAATAAAGAAAATAACAAACGAAAATATTGAATTAAAGAACAAAGTCACCCAAATGGAACAAAAAACTGAAATGCAGGATAAAATAATACAACAAATAGAAAAAGAAAGCAAGAAAAAGAAACTTGTAATATACGGAATAGAAGAAACCGAGAACGAAACGTGCGAAATAAGAAACAACAAAATTTAAAAAAAATTAGATAAAATAAAGGTTAAAATAAACATGGAAGCAGATATAACACAAATAAGCAGAATCGGTAAAAAAGATACAGACAATAACAGAAATAGACCATTATGGCTAGGGCTATCAAGAGAAGACAGAAAAATAGAAATAATAAGAGAAGCCAAAAACTTGAAAGGTACAAAAATATGGATATCAGAGGATCTACCAAAAGCAATACAAGAAAAACGGAAAACACTCATCCCCTAGCTAAAATCGGCTAGAGAAAAAGGATGTAGAGCAAGTATAATGTATGATAAATTAAGAGTGGAGGACACAATATATACCTTAGACCAGCTGGAACATAATAGAGAAGAAGAAACAAAAACAAATGCAAACAAGAAAAAAGGAAGAACGGCTAGCCAGTGGTCACCCAGCATCGAAGACGATAAAGATATAGCACCAACTCGGAAAATAATACAAAAAGGGTACCCAAAAAACTAGAAGATATAGATGAAGATAAATTAAACAATAATAATAGTATTAAGGGTAGCAGTAAGAATAGAAGTAGTTTTAGCAATAAGGATAAAGAAGAAGCTAATAGGAAATTTAAACACAAAAATAATAATGGTAGGGGACAGGATAGAAAAAATGATCAGAGCAGTCAATGGGGAAAAAATAATCATAGACAATATATAAATAGTGCAGATCAAGAACATATAAATATAGGTATATGGAATATTAACACATTAACAGGAAAGGAAATCGAAATAACGGAGGAAATGAAGAACAACAAAGTACATATTCTAGGAATAAGTGAAACAGAGAAAAAAGGATCAGGTCAAATAAATTTAACAAATAATCACACATTATATTACTCCGTGGTAAAAGTAGAACAAAGAGCAAAAGAGGGAGTAGGAATCATTTTAACAGAGGAAATAAACAAAAAGGTAATAAATATCAAAGATAAAAATGCTATTTCTAAGTATATCTACGACTGAAAGAAATATTAAATATAATACAAATATATGCACCTGTTGATTGAACAGGAGAGAAAGAGGTTTTAGAATTTTACATACAATTACAGGAAGTAGTGGATGATATAAGAGAGCAAAACGAAAACATAATCATTATGGGGGATTGGAACGCAAGAGTTGGTAAAGACTACAATCGAGGAATGGGTTGTATGGGAGATTATGGAGAGGAAACAACGAACAGAAATGGTCTTAAGATGACATAGTCAAGGAAGCGGTTAAGAAAGCGAAAAGGGACTCCTGGAAAGAATTTGGAAGGGAGATGTCAGAGACACGTGCATCAGATAATAGAAAATTTTGGACAGCAATAAAAAGACTACGAGGAAGTAAAGGAAAAGATATAAGAGCAATAAAAAATAAAAATAGAAAATATGAAAATGACAATAAATACAGAAAAAACCAAAGTAGTGATAGTAAATGAAAAACAGCGAGAGGGGAGTAAGTACAAGGAATTGAAATGTAATCACAAAACATTAAAAAGAGTAACAACTTATAATTTCCTAAGAAGTAACATAATAAAAGATGGGAAAATAGATGCAGAACTTAATAACAGAGCAAATAAATCAACAAGATTATATTATTCCTTAAATTGAACAATACTAAGCCATAAACACATTGATATGGACACAAAGCTGGAAATCTAGAACAAAATTACAGTACCAACTATAACTTATGCTAGTGATAACTGGGTACTGCAGAAAAAGCAGGAAACAAAATGGAAATCGGAATATTAAGAAAAAGACAAAGAGAAAGACCCAGGAGGAAATGAATGGACCAGATTGAGGAAATTGGAAACAACACAGGAAAAACATTAGGAGAGATGAAGGCATTGGCTAGGGACAGAAAAGAATGGAAAAAATGGGTACAGGAAGAACTCCAATCCGACGCCTGAGAAGGCATAAGGATAAGAGAAAGAAAGTAGTTCGACATTTAACACTTTTCCATTTTGTTATCAAATAAATTTTTCTGCTTTATTGTTACACCCTGTATAACTATGACTTAGACCGTTGGAAAGCATTTTCCACGGGCTTTCTAACGACGTATCACAAGTAGGTGGTTGACATTCAAATTTTGTAGGTGGGGTAGGTGGGGCATAGGGATTGATGGGGGTGTATTCTCTCTCATGTCATTTTAGTTTCCCCTCTCTTCCTAGAAACGGTTTTGAAATTTCTTTGAAATCTCTTTTCGTTCACGAGGTACAGCCCATTGTAAGTTTTAAAATTGACACCCGTATACATATTTAACATCTTACTACAATCAGCCCTCGGTAGTGATTGAGCTGAAACTTTCACAGTTTATATAAAGATGTATAAAGAGTTGCTTAGAGCTTGATAAGTGAAATTGAAAAATGATATTTGTTGATTTTAATTTGAGAAGACCCCATAAGAAAAAGTGGTAAAAATATTAGTACATACCTTCAAAAATGAAATCAAATGTATATCAAACAAAGAGTAAGCGGAAAGCCGAGGAATTTTTTGAGCTTGATTAATGAAAAACAGTACATCTTTTTGAAATTCTTTGTCGAGTTCGTACCAGTGGCTGTGGAATATAGCTTCCGATAACAAACTACCCTAAAAACCAAATAAAGTTACTAAAGCATGTTTTTAACATTTTACAACAAACCTGGTGATATAATAGATCTCCCAAATAACAGTCCACTGAAAATTGAATTAAATTTCCCAATATGAATAGAAAATTAACACCTCTATCTGGAATACTCAATTCAACCTAAAATAAATTAAATTAAAATAAATTGTGCACAGTAATTTTATCTTTTGCTATTGTCATGTTTTTTGGAAAACGTGGCCAACGTTCAGTTATTTGCAGCTGGATATTTGTTCGAAAAGGTGAAATTCCACTTAGGCACCATTTAAACAATGTCACACGAACACAATCCATTCAATAGAAGCAGCTTTATTTGGTGATCGTTATTTTTAATAGAAAAAGGAAAAAAAGGAAGCCAAAGTGGTGGAGGAAATAATTATATGTTAGTGGTTAAGAAGCTCGGAACGACTTTTACAACAAATTGATTGTCGACGATAAAGCTTTGTTTTGAAATTTTACTCGAGTGGCTCGAAAAGATTTTGAATACTTATTGGGGAAGGTCTCATCGATAGTATCCCTCATTTATGCATTTGTTACGAATATCTGAACATTGTTCGACACGTTAAATCTTGTCCATAACTGAAGCATGTAACTTACTCTACTTGTTATTCGGTAGACGCCAAAACATATTGAATATACCCCAAAAAATAATTGGCTAATTTCCAATGGATTAAAAACCTCATTGAATTTCTTCATGTAACTAAAATAAAATTTGTTAATAATTATTTTTATAATGCCCAAATTAGGATCTATTGAATAATATAAAAATTAAACTCTAGGTAAGGTATATTGAACACAAAAAATCTTTCTACACATAGAAAACACAACAAAGTGGAAAGTAAGTGGATAAAAATCACCTCCTTCATTTATCAATGATTAAATAATTACCTGAGCAGCATTTGATGATGTTTAACACACCTTACAAAAAATTCCTTGTTCTCCTGATATTTATGTTCTAATCCATCGTCAATAGTAATTCTCATTATTTTGTTTACATTCACTATTTCTGGAGTGTTAAAGGCAAGAAAATACTCTCGAAGAATACAATACTGACATGTCAGGGTTATTATTAGAGAGAGAAATAAAATATTCATTCCTACAAAAGCAAAATTTTTATCCATATCCTTTCCAACGCAGCAGTAGATATACTTAGCCGGTTCTAGCGCCACCTGCCACGTCAAACGTCAGGTGCTACGTCAAAAGTCACGTGCTACGTCAAACGTCACGTGCCACGTCAACAGTCAAGTGCTACATCAAACGTTACGTGCCACGTGGCAAACTTTGGTGGGGGGGAGTGGTTTAGGTGAGTTTTTTGCGCATTTCCGCTGGGCTAGAACTGGCTTAGTATATCTACTCGTAGCGTTCAATGCACTGGACATAATTTTCAAGTCTATTGTCCACTGCAATGTAAAGATATGTAAAGATGCATTTACACTGACAAGAGCATATTACTCCGAACGAATCGAGCGCGCACAAATATTCGAAGAGCTTGTTGTGTTCGCCGTGTTCCCAGTTTTCTGTCAGTTAGTTAGTTGTGTTCGTCGAGTTCAATCATGGATTTGGACGCTGCTGGAAAAATATTGAGAACGAGGCTAGTTAGACAAATCAATGACTTTTTGAGTAATAACTTCAACTTTGATCAACCTGCGTCATTTAATTCAATGATGCCAACTCGAGAAATATATCCTGATGCGAGGGATTTTTTGGGATTCTCTCCATATGAGTTGGCACATACGCACAATATTATTAGTTCACTGTCTTTCTCCTTCGTTTGCAGATTTGAAGTCACAAGCAAGACGTGCCAGACTGTACCATGTAATATTTTACACAATGCACTGTTGAGTGTCTAACCATGGTTGCAAGCTGAAGAGCGTGGAGGCTTGGCTAGTCCGAAGCCTAAAAGCCTCAGTGCGTTCTTCTGACGCGTATAGGATCCTCTGGTTAGATTGCAAGTCGAGCAGTGTGTGGGGGAGGGGGGTAAAAATTTCATAGTTTTAGTGTTTGTTACTTATCTAGTGACAGTATTTACCCATTACAAGTGGCAATGTGGCTGCTAGTATTGCCAAACCTTGATGGAGATATAGAAATTGGTAGAAAGGTGCTGCTGTCGTATTCACACAATATTCCACATTAAATGGTAAACTTCTGGACTGTCTAAATAAAGGGATGAATATCATTAACGTTGAATCTATAATTCCTAAAACAAAAACGGTATTTTGAACTGGATGAAATATAACAAATGTTAATAATAATTTCTTACTATCTATCTATCTATCTATCTATCTATCTATCTATCTATCTATCTATCTATCTATCTATCTATCTATCTATCTATCTATCTATCTATCTATCTATCTATCTATCTATCTATCTATCTATCTATCTATCTATCTATCTATCTATCTATCTATCTATCTATCTATCTATCTATCTATCTATCTATCTATCTATCTATCTATCTATCTATCTATCTATCTATCTATCTATCTATCTATCTATCTATCTTTCTATCTATCTATCTATCTATCTATCTATCTATCTATCTATCTATCTATCTATCTATCTATCTATCTATCTATCTATCTATCTATCTATCTATCTATCTATCTATCTATCTATCTTTTTTTTTTTTTTTTTTTTTTTTTTTTTTTTTTTTTTTTTTGACGGGTGAGGAAACTCATGTTCTACCCCTACGCTTTTGTTCTATCACGTTAGGGAGTGTGGGACTCAGGGCCTGGCCTGCCTACCCACCAAACCTCACCTCCATTGTTCACCATCTTTTGTTCCGGAACCGCCAGTGGCATTACTTCTGAACAAAATAGGAGGTCTATCTATGTTAACTGCCTTAGTCTCTCGTCTGATATTTTCGTCTGGATTATTTTTTTTATCATTTCCATTACTACATCCCATGATTTCTGACTATGCAATAATAAGTCTGCCACATTTTCTTCCGTGATATCGAGACCTATTTCATTTTTGGCCTGTGTTCTAAATTCCGCCCACTGTTCACATTCAAAAATTGTATGTTGCATAGTATCTACATTTTCACAATACCAGCAAATGTTGTTTTGTGCTTTGCCTATTTTATAGAGATAATCACCAAATATCCCGTGTCCTGTGAGAGCCTGTGTCACGTAATAGTTAACCTCGCCCCATTTTCTTTCCTGCCATCGTCTAACGTTTTTAATAAAAATCTTAGTTCTTCCGTTATAGTCTTCCCAGATTTTCTGCCATTTTTCCATTACTGTGTCTCTAGCCTCTTTTTCACATAATGTGCCCCTCTCGTGTACAATTACTCTCTCTTCCACTTTAAGTTTTATAGGCAAAATACCAGATATCGCTAATACAGAGCTAGTCGACGCTGTTCTATATGAGGAAGTTATTCGCATTGCCATTCTTCTGTTAACTCTTTCAAGCATGAGTTCATACTTTTTTTGTTTTAGTACTTCGTGCCATATTGGAGCTCCATAGATCATTATAGATGAGACTGCCGACATCAAAACTCTCCTTTTACTGGATCTGGGTCCGCTTACGTTTGCTGTTATTTTAGTTAGGTCATTTAAAATTTTGTTTGCTTTATCAGTGATTTTTTGTACGTGTACTTTGAACTTTCCTCCCTTCTCTAAGTATACACCTAGGTATTTTATTTCATTTGTAAGTCCGATCAACTGATTTTCCACTTGAAACTGCATGTTTGCTATTTTATACTCTCCTGCCAGGGCAATGTATTCTGTTTTTGCCGCTGCAACTTCTAAGCCTTTTCTCTTTAGCTTATCTACTACAGCTTTAACTGCAAACTGTATGATCTCCTCCAATAAATCTTTCCTTTTTGTCTTAGCAATTACAACGAGATCGTCTGCATATGCTAATAATTCTATTTCCTTACCCAGATTAAGTCTAAGTACATCATCATAAAGAACATTCCACAACAGTGGTCCCAGAACTGAACCTTGAGGAACTCCGCTTGTTATTCTATGCTTCCCATTTTCTTTTTGTATAAACCTGTCTTTTAGGTAGGATTGAGTTATTTTTATTAGGCTCCGACTGGCTTTCTCTTTCCTCAACACCGATATTATTTCTTGCCACGACGCAGAATTAAAGGCGTTTTTAACATCTATCGTTACCATAATGCAACACATTTCTTTTTTTCTTGTGAATTCTATTATTTCCTTTATTCTTGCTAGAGCTGTTATTGTCGACTTCCCTTTCCTATACCCATGTTGGTTTTCAGAAATTAGTTTCTTTTCATTGAATTCCTTTTCCATTCTATTTTTTATAAGTCTCTCCAACAGTTTACCTGCGGTATCTAGAAGACATATTGGTCTGTATTGTGTTATAGCATCTGAATCTTTTTTTGGTTTTGGTATTAGGGTCAGTATTGAGGTTTTCCATTTAATTGGAAAAACACCTTGCATGAAGCATGTATTCATGACTTGTCTGATATATTCTGGGTTTCCATCAACAACGGCTTTTATAACCTCGTTAGGTATTCCATCTGGACCAGGAGCTTTCTTTGTCTTAAGATATTTCGCTGCTTCCATTATCTCTTCCAATGTGAATTCTTTCTGTTCGTCTTGTTCAACACTAATTAATGGCCAATCGACAATAGTATGTGTGGGAAAAAGTTT
This sequence comes from Lochmaea crataegi, assembly GCA_947563755.1. NCBI lineage: Eukaryota > Metazoa > Arthropoda > Insecta > Coleoptera > Chrysomelidae > Lochmaea > Lochmaea crataegi. The sequence continues at coordinate 35,809,880 of OX387435.1, read as the reverse complement.
CTTAATTTCTTTGTCTTTTTCTTCTGTATTCAGTGTTATTGTCGGTTTGTAGTTGATTTTATTTCTAACTATCTGATATGCTTTACCCCAGATATCTTTATCCAAGTCAGCACATAGATCTTTCCAGCATTTTACCTTTTGTTTCAGAATTGCCGTTTTTAGTTCCTGCTTGGCTTTTTTGTATTCATTTGACATCTGTTCTCTTTCAATTGCTCTGTGTTGTGCAGAATTTGCCCTTGTTAAGCGCCTTCTTTTTTTTATGCATACTTTTCTTTTTTCAGCAATTTCATTGGTCCACCAGTAGGTAGGAGTGTGATGTTGCTTCGGGTGTTTACTCTTTTTAAGGGTATCATTACAGATGTTTGTTATATTTGTTATTAATTCGTTTGCCGCCTCATTAGCATCTTTCTTTTTGTTCTGTAGGGTTTTACTCTTCTCTTTAAGCTTTTCCATACCTTCTTGAGATACTTTCCATCTGTTCGAGGCTTGATTTTGTTTTATACTGCTTTTTTCCCATTTTACTTGAAATCTATCTATCTATCTATCTATCTATCTATCTATCTATCTATCTATCTATCTATCTATCTATCTATCTATCTATCTATCTATCTATCTATGATATCTGATTCAGCAGCTCTTTGCTCTTGTCAGTTAATTAATGTTTGTAATTCCTTTTTGTCTTTGTCACTTATTTAATATTCTGCGGATGGCTTCCTGAGACTACTGAACTATACAGTACACTTTTCGGCACCCTATTCTTATTTTAATAGCATTATTTATTAACAAGCTTCAAAAATACTACCTAAAACGATCTGCATCCAAATATCTTAAAATTTATAATATTTATATATTCTACGAATTAAAATTATCGAATTTTTAGACCTACCTGCTAAAAAGAACGTCAGAATAAAAACATTGGAGTTTTTATAATACTTTTCAATAATCGTTTTACTTTTTCCTCCGAACAAATCATATCGCCAAAAGTTTTGCTTAACTTGATCAATTAAATTTTTAAGTTTTTCTGAGTTGTACCAAAGAAATATTAGTTTACATTGTGCCTAAAAAATTCACAACTTCATAATTATTAACTACAAACAAATTCTCCAATTCTCCTTTCGTTACGTCTTCCTCCAAGATGAAGAAATCCCACTAAACCTAAGCCTAAGTTTCTCGTATATCTCGAGTCTCTCGTGGAGGTCTGGATCTCTGTGGCGTAGTTGCAAGAACTGTTCCAACTGTTCGAGAAAAATCGGGTGGGTAGGGAAAGGGGTACATTTTGTGTAAAATATACAGGAGTTGTTCAAGGATAGAAAAGATTTAAGATGAGAATATACTTACAATAAGTGGGAACTCAAGAATGCATATTTGATACATCGTGTCGTTGAAGCTGTTACTATGTTCTTTGAGGTTCAAAAATATTCCAATGCCGAAAAAAATGTTTATTATTGAAAAATAAATGAAGGCGATAAATCTATGTCGTCGTTTATTTGCGGAAGCAGGCCATAAAAATATAGCTTTACAGACTAACTGAGGGCACCAGAAGAATAATTTTATTAAATCATCTGAGTTTATAACCCATCGAGCTAATCCTAAAATAAAGAAATGAATTTTCGTTTAGTTTTTTTAAAAATTTCAAAAGAAAAAAGTCAGTAGGTAAACTGTCGATAAAACAATGTGATGAAATGTCACTTTATAGCTATCAAAAGATTTACATTACATAAAATCAGTAAAATATTAGTATTGAAATTATGTATATACAGATGTAAATATTTACCTTCAAACACCATCTTTATACCTACATGTAACTTCATATTTTTGGATTCATAAACTTTTATATATCAAATGATTCATGAATTTTTAAAATTTGTTTCAATTTAAGCTGATGTTTATGAATAAAATGTTGGAAATGTCTACAAAAACTTAGTTATTTAGTCAAGGAGCAAAGAAGGGGCTTGATCTTGACAAAATAAAGATTTCGTTTTACAAACAAGGAACAAAAGTTGATTGCAATTTAAAAAATATGACAGTTTTCTGTCTTCTGAGAAGACTTACTTCTGCATCTTTTATTTGGACAGCTTTTGGCGATCCTCGTTTCTTTTTAAGCGATTTCTAAAAAGGAGGATCTTATATTATCTTCTTCTGAGCAGAGTAGACACTTGGTGTTGCTACCAACCCTACTCTGTCCAGGTAATAATAATAATTCCGGTTATGGATCTGATCTCCCCTCAGTCCAAATCCAGCAAGGCTTCTGCTTTCAGTTTTGAAGGTTCTTTGACAAAGGCCTTGATTCTCTCTAAGTCTGTCATCTCACCCCAGTAACCCCTTTCTTTACAGAACTGGGACAGATTCAAAGGGCTTCCCAGTCTTCAGATATGTTTACTACAAAGCTTGGTTGTTTTGTTTTTCAATATCAACCTCAATTTAACTATTTCAATTTTCTTCCACATCTTCATATTTATAAAACCAACCCATTTTATAGTATACTTTGAATGTACCAATACCCCTGATTAATTGATTAATAATTTATTAATAATCTAAATCATAGTTATTATATACTTAAATTGTCAAAACAAAAGTTTATTCTTTATAAATATTTTAACTCTACCAGATAATTTTTTCGAATTAAAGTTGTATTTTTTGTATAAAATGTTTATTAAATTGAACATGTAACAAAAATATCCCATAAAAAAATAACTTATTTGCAGAATACAGTTTAGTACAGTCACCGCTATCTATTAGAAAGTAGAAGAACTAACAGTAAGAGAAAACTAGAAAATGAACGATCGCTCTCTTACCGATTACACTGTAAGCTGTGTTGCCTAACAAAAAGCGCGAAACGGTAGGAATATTTCTATAACGGTTTTTTGAAATAAAACTTTTTTACGCACGCTTGACTTGGGGAGAAAGCTGGTGAATGCGTGACGAGAGCGTTACGAAAAGTGTGATCGGGCGAGGCGAACGAAAGTTCGAAAGTATACGTTTCGTATATTACTGTAGGGGCAAAAGAGAGAGCAGTGCGCGCGCATATATATAAATAAATTTCAGTCGGTAAATCGTTTGCGAGTTTGCTAGCGTTACGCGAACGGTGATTTCTTGATAATTAATATTTTGTTCAATACACTAAATATTTTAGAAGTTTTAGTTCAGTTGTGTGCTCTAAAGCACCCTCATTTTTTTTAAATATTACAGAACTGTTTATATACAGGGTAACGGAAAAGGAATTTTTCGTTGAAACGATTAAACGTGTAAATATCGAAGTTTAAGGTTAGGAACGGGATTGTATTCTACGTTTTGTTGAGGACCTGTCAATGTTATGTGGCGTCAGCTGGGAAGCTTCAAATATAATTGAGAAAAATATTAAGATTCTAGAAAATAATCAAATTTAAGGCGCTAATATCGAGTGTGACCTCCTCTTGCCAAAATGACCTCATCGTATCATCAAGGAATCGAATTAATAAGGTTATAGAAGAAATGAAGAGAAATTGCATCAAATTCTTTTTCTTGTAGTGCAGCTCGAAGATCTTGAAGATGCTCAATAGGATTGAGATCAGAGCTGCAAGCTGGCCAAACCATTTTTGCATGCAGCATCTGCGTTTGAAAATATATAGACAAGGCTATAAACTAAAGTCTATGATAAAGGGATACCTTCCTTATCGCGATGACGCTGTACTAAGACCATATTGTCTGACATTATAAGCAATAGCAGCTTGTTTACAACCGCTTGAAATAATTCGAACTTTTTTGCATTTTAAATTCGCTTTTCCCCGAAAAACACGTAGGTAGGTATTCTTCCTTATTTCTGTACAATAAATCAAAAAATTGTGTCTCAACTAGAACATTAATATAAATCAAATTATATTTGTTATCTTTTAAATAATTTATTTTTGTCAAATTATCTGTAGATAAAATAAAACACTTATATATATATATATATATATATCGCTATCTCCCGTTATAGCCGACGCCACTGACTGTTCACCTACCTTGCCTTATCTCTTGATGGTGGATTCTCTCTACAGGTCTATGGCAACTGCATTCATATCGCTAATCCTATGACTCAGTTCTACTCACGCTGTCTCGATAAATTGATGTTCGTGTACCGACTCCGGCTATGAATAACATTTCACGCAACAGTTAGTTAAAACGATCACAGTAACGTTAAATAAAATTCATTAAAAACAATGACACCCCAATCTACACCAGTGTTTCACTACACCAAACAACCCCTTCTTACCCAAAATACACACGTGACATTCACCAATTCTAAAAAGTTGAGGAAAAACAAGTGTCAAAGTAAAAATAAGAAAATTAAGTGCGTTATAGTTGGAGATAAAGCTGTCGGGAAAACCTCCTTGGCGGTGTCTTACAGTAACGACAGTTTTCCTAGTGAATATATTCCTACAGCTTATGATAATTATAACGGTAAGTTTGATTTTGGATCTAATATTTAGAAGGAATCCTCATAATTTGTTCAAATAAAACATTCTATTTATTACTCCAGCTGTTGTATGTTTCCATAATTAATGTATCGAGTTATGACTCTTTCTCTATGATTACATAGAAAAGTACCAATACCAAGGAAGAGTACTTTTATTTTCACGAGTTCATATCCGACATGATGATAATCCTTTGCCTTCCATATCCTTTATCAATATTGAAAGATACTTGGAGTTTTTCCCAAGTGTTTGGTTCCTGGTCCGTACACTCCTATCCCAGTTCCTTCTATTGCTTTTGAGCTGTTTGTGTAGCATTGAATAGCATTCTTCTCAAGTCTGGTAATGGTACCTATTTGGATCTCATTCCTTCTTGTTGCTTAATTATACATTTGAAAGCACTTCCCATGGGCTTGAGGAAAATACTGTCAAAACGAATGTCGAAATAATGAAATCTCTATTTGAAAAGGGATCTTTAGATACAAAATATCTCCACAAAATTGTTAATTGCACATTCAACTTGCCATTCTGCTAAATTTTCTTGGAAATTGTTCCAATTAAAAATTATCTGTAGTTTATTTAATGGAACACAAAAATCATCATTTACAGACATATAAACAATAATTTTCATTGATAACTTGAAATATGAACATTATCCCATTTAATAACAGGGTATTATTTACACATATTTACTGATGATATAAGTTTTATTTTTAATATATATGGAAAATTATGTAATCTGCGATTTACCCACTACCAGCTGTAGTTAAAGTTTGTCCAAAAAGTCGGCAAAGGCGACGAACACGTGTTAATTTTCCATCAACATCCTTTACGAATATCGTAAAGGCGTGTGGTTTGGGCAGATCATTCCCTTCTAGTTCCTTTAAGGATGCTGCTTCCCATGGCTTCAGCATCAGGATGATTTTTTCCAACCATTTGGTACTGTCCACACAAATATATTCCGAAAATGCAGGTCAATGTGTGCTTTTCAGGAAGCGGACCTGGAGCCCTTCTATCGTGATTGCATCAGTCTATCTTTGCTTGTTCGTATCCATTTTGGAGCATTTGGTCGTGATGGTTGTTTTTGTTGCCTTTGCAGGCTTTCACGGTTCCTCCTTTTCCCTTACCACAAATTTGATGAAGTTGGCTTTGATCACGTCTCTCTTAGCTTGTATGAAATATTAGCCATGCTTCACCATTTTGCTCACCCTGGCTTTGGAAACTCTGGATAGTTTTGCAGAATTGATATCTTCGTCTGATATCTTATCTACCTCTCCCAACGCATCCACTCTGACAGAGGTTGCAATTAATTGTGGACAAACCATTAGATCAAATTTGACCGATAGGTTATGTCTTGAGTTTAGTTTTCACTTGACACAAAGTGGCATTATCGAAGGCATTTTCAATTGGCCCTGACTTTGTATGTATAGATAATAATATTCGTCAGTACAATAATGACATACTTATTGAAAAACCGTAATTAATTTTTGTTTGTATTAAGTTTCTGCTTAACATTCCTTGCTAAAGATAAGAATCATTGAATAGGTAGCATCATTCAATGTTTTTTTCTAATCAAGTATGAGATGTGACCAATTTTATTTAAAAAGTGTGCCGATCTTCAAAGTTTCTCTTTTGCTATTTTCCACACAATAAACGCAAATGATACTTGGAAAACGAACAGTTAATCTTAAATTAAATTAGTTAGTAATAGAGTCAATAAGTCAGTCACACTGTTGATGAAGTAATTTCAATCGATGTAAGAATTTCTACAAGGTTATATTGAAAAGGTATCGAGTAAGTATCGGTTTTAAATTTTTTTCTAAAAACTATGACACATGTAGATATTCAGGTTTTAATATCTTTAATATCTAGCAACAAGATTCGAAGCTGTTCGTGGAATTTTTGCAAATTTATAGACTGCAAGAGATTAATGAATTTCGCGAAACTCGAGTCTGCAAGATTTTCCAGGGTCCCGATTTTTTCTACTGGCTTGTGTAGGGCTTTTCTTAGTGTAGCAACAGGATTCGAAGCTGTTCGTAGAATCTTTGCAAATTTATAGACCGCAAGAGATTAATGAATTTCGTGAAACTCGAGTCTGCAAGATTTTCCAGGGTCCCGATTTTTTCTGCTGGCTTGTGTGGGGCTTTTCTTAGTGTAGCAACAGGATTCGAAGCTGTTCGTAGAATCTTTGCAAATTTATAGACCGCAAGAGATTAATGAATTTCGTGAAACTCGAGTCTGCAAGATTTTCCAAGGTCCCGATTTTTTCTGCTGGCTTGCGTGGGGCTTTTCTTAGTGTAGCAACAAGATTCGAAGCTGTTCGTAGAATTTTTGCAAATTTAAAGACCGCAAGAAATCAATGAATTTCGCGAAACCGGGATAACTGGACTCTGCAAGATTTTCCAGGGTAGCGATTTTTTTCTACTGGCTTGTGTAGGGCTTTTTTTAGTGCAGCAACAAGATTCGAAGCTGTTCGTGGAATTTTTGCAAATTTATAGACCGTAAGAGATTAATGAGTTTCGCAAAACCGGGATAACTCGACTCTGCAAGATTTTCCAGGGTCCCGATTTTTTCTACTGGCTTGTGTGGACTTTTCTTAGTGTAGCAACAAGATTGGAAGCTGTTCGTGGAATTTTTTCAAATTTATAGACCGCAAGGGATTCATGAATTTTGCGAAACCGGGATAACTCGACTCTGCAAGATTTTCTAGGGTAGCGATTTTTTCTACTGGCTTGTGTAGGGCTTTTTTTAGTGCAGCAACAAGATTCGAAGCTGTTCGTGGAATTTTTGCAAATTTATAGACTGCAAGAGATTAATGAATTTCGCGAAACTCGAGTCTGCAAGATTTTCCAGGGTCCCGATTTTTTCTACTGGCTTGTGTAGGGCTTTTCTTAGTGTTGCAACAGGATTCGAAGCTGTTCGTAGAATCTTTGCAAATTTATAGACCGCAAGAGATTAATGAATTTCGTGAAACTCGAGTCTGCAAGATTTTCCAGGGTCCCGATTTTTTCTGCTGGCTTGTGTGGGGCTTTTCTTAGTGTAGCAACAGGATTCGAAGCTGTTCGTAGAATCTTTGCAAATTTATAGACCGCAAGAGATTAATGAATTTCGTGAAACTCGAGTCTGCAAGATTTTCCAAGGTCCCGATTTTTTCTGCTGGCTTGCGTGGGGCTTTTCTTAGTGTAGCAACAAGATTCGAAGCTGTTCGTAGAATTTTTGCAAATTTAAAGACCGCAAGAGAATAATTAATTTCGCGAAACCGGGATAACTGGACTCTGCAAGATTTTCTAGGGTAGCGATTTTTTCTACTGGCTTGTGTGGACTTTTCTTAGTGTAGCAACAAGATTGGAAGCTGTTCGTGGAATTTTTTCAAATTTATAGACCGCAAGGGATTCATGAATTTTGCGAAACCGGGATAACTCGACTCTGCAAGATTTTCTAGGGTAGCGATTTTTTCTACTGGCTTGTGTAGGGCTTTTTTTAGTGCAGCTACAAGATTCGAAGCTGTTCGTGGAATTTTTGCAAATTTATAGACCGTAAGAGATTAATTAGTTTCGCAAAACCGGGATAACTCGACTCTGCAAGATTTTCCAGGGTCCCGATTTTTTCTACTGGCTTGTGTGGGCTTTTCTTAGTGTAGCAACAAGATGCGAAGCTGTTCGTGGAATTTTTGCAAATTTATAAACCGCAAGGGATTAATGAATTTTGCGAAACCGGCATAACTCGACTCTGCAAGATTTTCTAGGGTAGCGATTTTTTCTACTGGCTTGTGTAGGGCTTTTTTTAGTGCAGCAACAAGATTCGAAGCTGTTCGTGGAATTTTTGCAAATTTATAGACCGTAAGAGATTAATGAGTTTCGCAAAACCGGGATAACTCGACTCTGCAAGATTTTCCAGGGTCCCGATTTTTTCTACTGGCTTGTGTGGGCTTTTCTTAGTGTAGCAACAAGATGCGAAGCTGTTCGTGGAATTTTTGCAAATTTATAAACCGCAAGGGATTAATGAATTTTGCGAAACCGGCATAACTCGACTCTGCAAGATTTTCTAGGGTAGCGATTTTTTCTACTGGCTTGTGTAGGGCTTTTTTTAGTGCAGCTACAAGATTCGAAGCTGTTCGTGGAATTTTTGCAAATTTATAGACCGTAAGAGATTAATTAGTTTCGCAAAACCGGGATAACTCGACTCTGCAAGATTTTCCAGGGTCCCGATTTTTTCTACTGGCTTGTGTGGGCTTTTCTTAGTGTAGCAACAAGATGCGAAGCTGTTCGTGGAATTTTTGCAAATTTATAAACCGCAAGGGATTAATGAATTTTGCGAAACCGGCATAACTCGACTCTGCAAGATTTTCTAAGGTAGCGATTTTTTCTACTGGCTTGTGTAGGGCTTTTTTTAGTGCAGCAAAAAGATTCGAAGCTGTTCGTGGAATTTTTGCAAATTTATAGACCGTAAGAGATTAATTAGTTTCGCAAAACCGGGATAACTCGACTCTGCAAGATTTTCCAGGGTCCCGATTTTTTCTACTGGCTTGTGTGGGCTTTTCTTAGTGTAGCAACAAGATGCGAAGCTGTTCGTGGAATTTTTGCAAATTTATAGACCGCAAGGGATTAATGAATTTTGCGAAACCAGGATAACTCGACTCTGCAAGATTTTCCAGGGCCCGATTTTTTCTGCAGGTTCGTGTTGGAATTTCTTAGTGTACCAATGGAATTCAGAGCTGTTCGTAGACTTTTTGCAAATTTATAGGCCGCAAGAGATTAATGAATTTCGCGAAACCGCGATTACTCGAGTCTGCAAGATTTTCCAGGATCCCGATTTTTTCTGCTGGCTTGTGTAGGACTTTTCTTAATGTAGCAACAAGATTCGAAGCTGTTCGTCCAATTTTTGCAAATTTATTGACCGCAAGAGATAAATTAATTTTGCGAAACCGGGATAACTCGACTCTGCAAGATTTTCCAGGGTAGCGATTTTTTCTACTGGCTTGTGTGGGGCTTTTCTTAGTGTAGCAACAAGATTCGAAGCTGGTAAAATAAAGATGAGTAGAACTCTACTGGTTGTTTTCCGGGACTTGAAATTGGATGTCAAATGAGAATAAAGTTTTTCGGTGATCAAATCACAAAAACCACCACTCAAACAATTAACTATTTTATTATATTTTTATTTTAGAAATTTTTATCGCAGTTTGATTTTAAACCTAACAATCGATATTATGTATTAAAATTTTTCTTAATTTAATAGATCAGTTTTTCCAAAATATGTGAAAATTACGAATTTTTATTTTTTTTCAAATTAAATTATTACTCATAGTATATCGAGAATTTCAAATTGATAAGTTTACATTATTTGAATATTTCAATGCAATAATCAGGTGATTTTCTAGTGTCATTATCTATGACGCATTTTTCGTAATCGATAATTATATACAGGGTGTCAATTTTAAAACTTACAATGGGCTGTACCTCGTGAACGAACAGATATTTCAGAAAAAGTTCAAAACAGTATCTAGGGTAGAGGGGGGGAACTAAAATGACATAAGAGAGAACGCACCCCCATCAACCCCCTATGCCCCACCTACCCCACCTACAAAAATTTAAATGGCAACCCCCTACTTGTGATATGTCGTTAGAAAGCCCGTAGAAAATGCTTTCCAACGGTCTGAGTCATAATTATACAGGGTGTAAAATTTATTTGACAACAAAAATAACAATTAATTGTGGAACGATACGATGTCATTTTAGTTTCCCCTCTCTACCGAAGAAACAGTTTTGAATTTTTTTTTGAAATCTCTTTTCGTTCACGAGGTACAGCCCATTGTAAGTTTTAAAATTGACACCCTGTATATATACTGAGTGTTTTATACATTGTAAACAATTTCAATGATGAAAATTTATTTTTTAAGTATTATTGGGTGTTGTTCTATATTCTTGTTTTAGTATATTAAAGTTTTCTCAATTCCAAAAAATGGACAATTTAAGAAAGCACAAATAGTAATTACGCACTCTTCTGTATTTAACAATTCACTGCTGGGCAAATACTAAATAGTTTATAAGTCTGTGAAAAGCGTTGAAGTTGAATCATTTCCGTATTTTGTTGCAACAGGAAATGAAAATTCCTCTATTGTACTTTAAAATGAAAAACGTTTTTTCCTATCCAAAGAAGAATTATTATGCTCTAGTTTATTAATAAATCCGGCAGAGCAATAAATCAATCAATTGGCCAAATCCCATAAGCGTCCATATTATGAGTATCAGAATCAATGTGTTCTTTATAAACATTTCATTCTCAGCCCAAGTCACTACCATAATAAATCAATTTGTAATCTCTTGACAATAGAAAATACCCTAAAATCGTCATGATACGGGGTGAAATTACCTACCCGACACAGAAATAGAAAATATTGAGTCACGAATATTTTTTATTACTCTACCGCATTTATGAATAAACTTTAATAAAAGTGTATTTATTAAACTATATAAACAGTAATAGTTTTTTTCAAATTAAAATCTTCTAATGAAATAAAAAAAATTCCATAGAAACGAGTCGCTATTGGGTGCCAATAACCATCAATATTTTACATTTCAGTATTCTAGAAAGGGCTTCTCTACCTGATATTATTTACGAAGTGCATTTACCCATGGTTCGTGGGTGAAGATATTTTAACTCACAAGTTTCAATTAATATGCCTGCCTGCGTGTATATAATATGCTTTGACTAGTAAATAATGAAATGTGCATTCTTAGAAATGCAGTGGATCCGTTGTTATGTAATGAAAGAATACTGATTATTTATAATAACAGCTAAATATGTAAATTTAGTCCAGGTGAATTACCTTGTTTTGATGACAGAATTCCTTACAGGGTGAACTCATGAAAAAATACCGTTTGCGGGGGAAGTAATCACAAATAATTGGGAGGTAAATGCCTTGAGGAGATGTTCCCGATTGCGTAGGGGCGAGGGGTGGAAAATGTTTTTTTTGCCATTTCCGACGTAAATAATTATTGTAACAGAAAAAGTTGAGGATAATTAAAAAATGCACAACTTTTGTATTACATTTTTTTTACATAACCTCAAAATTTAGGAGTAAAACGCTAAAATCCAATTTTTTCGTCAAAAAAAATCCAAAAACTATGAAAATTTGCGCAATTGCAGCTTTTTTTATTTCAAAAAAGTAAAATTTTTGTCAGATTTCTATGCAATACTTGGATGGAACTTTACCCAACCGTTAGAATGATCGAAGAGGGCCGCAACACTGGCCTCCTCCTCGATCTCCAGAATTAAATCAATGTGATTTCTGGTTATGGACATCGTATGTCATATGTGCTGACTCTTTCATAATTTAATTTTCTTCTGTTTTTTGGAAATGTAGATACTTAAATCAATTTTTAGAATGTTGTGGGATAATGTTGATAGTTTGACTCAGTATCTAAATCCTGCCTGTAATTTCTCTAATTCTGATTTTAGATTGTTTGATCTGTACATCCAGTCAAGGTTTCAAGTCCTCAGTCTCTTCTCTTTTTGTGCTCTTCTTTGCACTGATTATGTGAAGAGACTAGTTTTCCCTATCAGATTTAACAGTCATTATTGGAGAAATTTTCTTTTGGGCGAGATAGTCTCTAAAGATTCTATTTTCATTTAGTCATTCGAAGACAATGTGTCATGCTGCCAGCCCATACGCAGCATTCTCGCTTCCGCTTCCAATTTAGATGCTTTTATTAATATTTTTCTTGCAAATAAACCACTTTTTCAAATAAATTAAAACTCATCATAATTGTAAGAATCGTTTTACGTTTATTTTTTCTATTGTCAAGCCCGCCTCTGCCGGCGCTAGTTCATTCAAATTACAAAACCAATGACTTATCAATAGAACTTACAAGACGTGGGAACCCATTTACCAACACTGTAGGATAACTGAATTAATTGTGATGTTTTTTGTTGCCTACACATCAGTTGAACGTTGTTAGGAGCCTACTAGGAAATTCATTTATTCAATTAAGGTCTAAATTCAGTAATTCACAATGACAAATCAAATTTTTTGTTTTGTATTTGGTAATGGATGTGGGTAATCGATACGTCCATAAAATTTGATCCGAAACTGGAAAATTAATTATTAATTTTAGTGATATACAGGGTCTTCAGAAACTAAAGATACTAGATGTGATTTTATGTTCATCTAACCTGATTTACCTTTAACCAAAAGTTCCTCCGAAGGGACCTAACGCATTTTATAGATATCGTTCTTAGGTCAGTTTTTTAAGCATATCTCAAAAAATCCGCTTCCTACAAACTTGATACATGGGAAGGGCACCGATAATTTTGGTAAATTTTTTTGTGTATCAGGTTTTTGGTAAATTTTACATTAAATTCAAAAACTCTAGGGTGATCTTAAGATCTGGTCGTAATCCTCTGTTTTTTGAGAAGAATCAATTGTAAGTTTTATTTTTTGAAAAATTGAAGATTTTTATTAAATTTTTCAACATATTTATGTTCTACATGACGACAATTTAATGCAAGACACAAATCCAATCGTTTCTGTAAGAACTGTCAATGTTTTTAAAATATTCTGGGACCATTTTGAATTTCATTACATGCACCCTCTATTTTTCCCCACAGCTGAATACGATTTTGTATCGGAACAGCATAAACTAATGATTTCAAGTAGCCCAAAAACAAAAATCGCAACCATTGAAATCAGGCAGACCAATTCCTCCTCGTCGAATCCATCAATTTCCATACGTAGTGTCAAGATATTAACGAACTACTCCATTAAAATGAGCAGGACAACAATCCTGCGAAAAGTTTCTGGTCACCCTTGATTGATTGGTTCGGCACCACCAGTCACAGGCTTCGAGACCTCAGCCTTTAGGCTTTTTGTGCTCTTGGTTGTACCGTTTAAGTGAAGAGACCAGTAGCCAGTAACAAGTCCTTTTTGGAGAAATCCTCCCTTGGGTACTTTAGTCCTAGGAGTCTATACCTCCAATGAGACAGTGCTTCACATTCGAAAATAATGCACAATAGACAGATAGGTTCCTCCCTACAAATGCCAATTGTATGCATGTGCTTCCTAAGGGTACCATGACCGGTGAGTGATCCCGTCACTTTCCTTATCTGGCCCCTGCTGAGGTTTAATATTACTTTAGTCAGCGACCTGGAGTTTGCTGTGTTCCTGCTTTGGCACGTGGTTCCAGTATGTCTGATGTTTAGTTTGAATCCACCGAAATGAACAACCTCGTGCAGCAGTTTTTGATATTCCAAATACTGGTTCAGTACCAGTGAATGCAATTTCAGACCCTAGCCTTTTCTCTTGTCACCAAATACCCTTGTGCCCCGGGACCCACTTACTATTATGGTTTGCCAGGGTTAAGAGTTTTTGTAGGTAGTCCAAGACCAGTCTTTTGGGGACATGCTGCCTGACTATCCGAGAGTATAATGTTTTTTTGCAAATACGTCGATAACGTAGATTTCTGCCTGGAATACTGACTCCAGCTCTTGTTCCTATGTCAGTTTTAGACCCGTCTGAGTACCACTTATATGTACAGACTATTGGGTTCTTTGATTTTATTATGTTGTAATTTGGAAAATAATCAATAAAAATAATAATAATAAATAAAATACCCTATTTTGTAATCTTTGGAAACAAAAACAAGTCAGTAAACAAATAAAAGTGTTCATTATAAAGTGTTTTGGTTTTATTAAAAGTACAATAAAAATTGTACAAAGCACAAATAACAAAGGAATAAAAGTTGAAAAAAAACATTCGTTGTTTTATAATAAATATCAAAGTGTTGGACTAAACTTGTCTGGTTCTTAGAATTAATAAAATTTTAAATAATTTCGTAGCCCATTTACAGAACACAGAAAAAGTCCAACTCTTCTGAGCGTAACTTTGATAATAGACATTGTTTCACTATTTGTGACGATAAAAAAGAAGATGAGCTTCTTTATTTCTAAACTTTTCTCATTTTGCGAATATATCGAAAACGGTGGCCCAATGAAAAATTTATAAAATAAATTATAGAAAATAAAAAATAAACAAAAGGTATTATTGATGTAAATATTTTCACGATCCTTTTTCCAAAAATTTCAAGGACAAATATCTTCTGTATGCTCCTTAAGTTATATTCATTATTCTTTTTGTTATTTTTAGAAAATCAAACAACAATTTTTTCTTAATTGTAAGAGAGGTACAAAATTTAAAAAAAAATTAATTATTCTTGATAACGGTATCTGGAACGCTACCGAAACGTTTCAAGAAAAAAAGTATGACTATTTTATTCAAAAACGTATAATTAACCTCTTCTAATCTTCCCATGATTAAAAAACCATTGTGCTCCTTGGTTTGCTTTCTCTTATTTCGACAGAATGACTGGAGCATCATCAGTTTTTTTTATAATAGGTGAAAGTCGTCCATTTATGCCGTGAAACAATTGAAAGCTCGTTCTAATTTAGTGAGCGCTGTGACAATAATTCGTATTAATGTATTTTAATAGACACTAACGAGAAGAAGGCGTTGACTTGAAACAATTGTGAATTAGCACTTTTGATGCTCTTATGTCGAGTGTTAAAGGGTTAATTGGTCATTTTGTTATTAAACTACATTAATATTAAAAGAAGGTGAACTTTCCGGACGTTGTTTATCATGTAATTAATACGAACTACAGTAAAAATTATGTATGAATATTTAAATAATTAACCTCAAAATGTATGATTAGTTTCATAAAGTAAAACAGATCGTATTTCAACAAAACGTCGTAACACTGGGAAATGTATTGACTGACTTTACACCAATATAAGAAATCACAGATAAACATTGTAGGCTAGGTTATGGTGATGAAATTTTTTTTTATTTCGAAACATTTATTTTGCCCCGCATCTACTTCTATGAGTTTGTAACATGTCTATCGACCTGTTTCGATTTTACAGAATAAATCCTTTTAATTAGCGCTCGTCGTCACTAGCCACTTCCAATTATAGTTCTGTGATCCCAAACTCTTCAACCCTGACCGTTAGACAATTGACGTCTGCCAACGGACGCTTCCATTTTTTCACAACGCCACGTGAAACACCCCTTTCTGTTATCGACCGCCTAAGGGGACAGATCATCTTTCGCTATCTTTCATATCTTAAGTACCTATCTTATGAATTTTGCTGTGGTAAGTTCAAAATCATAATTTATAATTAATAAGCTTCTTCTAAAGTACTGTCTGATATAATTTTCGTATGCATTCTTTATTTTTTTACAGAGATAGACGAAATTAAATTCAACACGTGGTCATAAACTGTTCTTTTATACTAATATGGTAGTTTTAAACCAAATTTTCTTTTATAATTCACTGTTTTACTTTTATACAAACATTTTCAAGCTTTTTCAGTTGCGAAATAACTCTTTTAATTATAAATTAACATTTTTATAAATTACTGTTAACCTATAAAATATTCTTTCGTAACGCCAGTGCCGGTTTCATATATTTCCTAAGCACGATATTTTTTCATATAACTAAATAAATAACTTTTCCTACGATCACTACTGAAAGTAGGCTTTTGCACACTCAAATCTAACCGCAAAGTTGATGTTTTCCGCGAGCTGTCATAATTTGACATTATTGGCGCTCTTAAGCAGAAAGTAACTTTGGCGCACGCCTAATTTTATTTATAGATAAAAGAGAGCTAGTAGATATTTTAATATAAACTGTAGAATAAATAAATATTTTAGTTGATTTTCTAATATGTTAAAGCATCCAACAGTATTTTCCGTAATAATATAATGAGAAATAGGGAAATCTAAAAGATATCTGACATTAAAGTAATAAATATCTGACATTAATGTGATAAGTGTTGCCTACGTACATAGGTACACGAAACTGCTAAGAACAAACAATGGCAATAGGTAGGCAACACAACATACTTGCAATCACCAGAAAGATTTGACATTTTCTAACCTTTCAGAGACATCTACCTCAGGCATAAACATAAAAAATTGCCAAAATTGTATCTTTAATTTTAATTTAGTT
Organism: Lochmaea crataegi; assembly: GCA_947563755.1. Classification (NCBI taxonomy): domain Eukaryota; kingdom Metazoa; phylum Arthropoda; class Insecta; order Coleoptera; family Chrysomelidae; genus Lochmaea; species Lochmaea crataegi. Next base: position 35,793,442 of record OX387435.1, on the reverse strand, counting down.
AATAAGTAAAAGGTATGTTTGTTTATTATCGTTCTGTATTCCGTTCAAATAAAATTTAAAAAAGTTGTAATTTATTTAATGAACTATAATATTCATACAACCATAAAATCATAAATCTTTAAATCATAAAGTCTATTGTCATAAGTAGGCAACACAACATACACAATTAATCTTTTGTCTTCGAATAGTAGGCTTAATATGTCAAATAAACTTCCAATATTGTGATGAAAGTAACACGTTTTTAATAAAAAATTAATTTTATTTTGGTGTGATCGTAGAAAAAATCTTGTGTGTATTTCGAGCAGAAAGTCCTTTGGTAGTCTCGACAGATTGCCGCGCTCCGCTGACGCGTCGCGCGGCAACTTTCTGTCTCGACTGCCAAAGTACTACTTTCTGCTCTTGATACACAAATAGCTATTTTGCTATGATTAGTTTCTTTCGGATCATTAGTATATTTTTTTAATTTAGCCGATAATTGCTATTTTTACTGTTTTAACATGGAACATATAATGTTGGAAAGCTTTCAGTAAATTAAATCAATTTTTTGACTTTCAAATAACTGCCTTCCTTTTCTTTAACCTGTAAAGCTGACCAACATAATGTGCCATTACATTCAAGTTCCTACATATCCCTGATCCACCTGTACTTCTAGGTAAGCACAGCCAATAGGCTAGGATATAACCCTAGGCTAGGATATAACCTCAAGGATATAACCCTAGGCTAGGATATAACCCTAGGCTAGGATATAACCCCAAGGATATAACCCTAGGCTAGGATATAACCCAAGAATTTAACCCGAGAATATAACCCTAGGCTAGGATATAACCCAAGAATATAGCCTAGGATACAACCCGAGGATATAAAGCCAAGGATAGAACCCCAAAATACCGCCCTAGAACAGAACTCATCAGTTCAGATCAAGACCTGACTTCTTCTCCAGGAAACCACTTCATCTAAGCTAAGTACCTATAAAAGTACAAATTCCTCTATTAAATTCCGTTATTCATTTCCTGTGGCAGAATAAATAAAAAATTTGTTTTTAATTCTTTTTTTATTAAAATCCTCAACTATAAAAGTTGAGGGAGATCCGCCCGGGGTCACTTTAATTATTAACTTTCATTTAAATTTTACAAGGCGTTTCTACCTTTTCCGCCTTAGTTTTTAGTACTTTTTATCGTTAAAAAGGTAGTGGCGCCCTCAACTTTTACAACCCTTCTGTTATCCTTGTGTGACATAAACTTGGAGTCGAATCACCCTTGAGAGGAGTCTCTAGCCGGAGCCCTTCGAGCTGGTGCCCTGTGGGGTACAGGCATTTACCGTTACAAATTGGCGCCCAACTAAAAGCACACATTTACCGTTACAAGTTTTAATAGTGAGTCGGAAATTTGGAAACTAACAAAATATCAAAAGTGTTCCACCCAAACAAAAAAAACAAACAAAACAAAATTGCTTATCAGTGAGCGCCAGATACCCAAAATATCCCAAACTTTTAGTCCGTTAATATAATCTTTAGTAGAAGTACTTTCTCTGCTCTTAAAATTATCGCTCCTTATAATATACTGAAAATAGTGTGCCCGCCACTGCCCACTAGTCAGACCAGACCTAAAGAGCCCACCGACACTGCATCTTGTTCACCTAAGGCGAAGAGGTCAGACTTAAGGCTGTTATTCTGACCTTGTATTGCAAGTTCATTTCCTAAGATAGAGCTACAAACTTCATAACATTATTGATCTCGATATCGCTAATAAGAGTATACATTTCATACACTCACATAAATGATAACTAAAATTTTGGTTAAACTGAAAAGTATAAAGAAAAAATGCGGGATGCCTACGAGAGTTGATAACTTTTAAACACTATTCTTTTTCAAAATATTCTCAACGAAGAGAAAAGCATTTTTGCATACTGTAAAAATAAAGAGTAATTAATGTAGAAATAATTAAAATAAATTGTGGAAAATAACACTTTATCGTCAAATTTTCCAGGGGTAACAACAGCCTTATTATTATTTTTAACTCTTCAAGTAAGTGTCAAGTAAGATCCTTTTCCAAATTAAAAATATTTACGAAATAGCTCCTCTCAGACAAGGTTAACTAACTTGGCTATATTGTCCATAGGGCGAGTTGTACCAACAAGGTTTAAAACATAACTAATGGTTTAAGCAAAATGGTTGTTGTACCAGACTGGATCAGTGGCTAACCAGAGTTTTGCCAACGGGTTTGTTAACCGCCCAAAAGTGAGTGGTTAAAATAATAATCCTAGTTTTCTAACCTAAAAACTTTGTGTCAGTGGATTCTGTAAATTTTTTATTTTTACCAAAATATAATAATGGAATATCCTGTTTTACTAAGTTTTAGTGATGACGAAGATTTTAATGAACTTGTAAATTTACGTTTTTCTTTGGCCGTAAAGTTTTCTGACCTTTTTTATTCTTATTCATTTTCAGTAAATAAAATAATATGCAAAAGCAAACAACACTTCAGGAACTGAGGGTTAGAATCGCATTAAAAATTCTTCTTTTATATTTTTTATTTGGCAAAACGTAAGTAATTTACCCCACAGTAGTTCATTCGTCTAACATTCATTGATACCAACCTTTCAAAATGATTGATTAACAAAACTGCACGAAAACACCACTGGTACAACACGAACCGGTTTAAACTTTTGTTAAATTCAACCCTATGGTTAAATAAACCAGGTTTAGCCGACTGTTGGTACAACTCGCCCATAGGGCGAGTTGTACCAACAAGGTTTAAAACATAACTAATGGTTTAAGCAGAATGGGTGTTGTACCAGACTGGATCAGTGAGTAACCAGAGTTTTGCCAACGGGTTTGTTGACCGCCCAAAAGTGAGTGGTTAAAATAATAATCCTAGTTTTCTAACCTAAAAACTTTGTGTCAGTCGATTCTGTAAATTTTTTATTTTTACCAAATTTTAATAATGGAATTTCCTGATTTACCAAATTTCAGTGATGACGAAGATTTTTTTGGCCGTAAAGTTTTCTGACCTTTTTTTATTCTTATTCATTTTCAGTAAATAAAATAATATGCAAAAGCAAACACTTCAGGGACTGAGGTTAGAATCGCATTAAAAATTCTTCTTTTATATTTTCTATTTGGCAAAACGTAAGTAATTTACCCCACAGTAGTTCATTCGTCTAACATTCATTGATACCAACCTTTCAAAATGATTGATTAACAAAACTGCACGAAAACACCGCTGGTACAACACGCACCGGTTTAAACTTTTGTTAAATTTAACCCTATGGTTAAATAAACCAGGTTTAGCCGACTGTTGGTACAACTCGCCCATAGCGGCACAAGAGGCGGCCAAAATGGATAATAACCATTTAATAAAAAATTTTGCGGAGGCAAAAGCTAGAAAAAAACAATTTACCACATCAAAGCAATAATGAGATAATGGCTATAATAATTGTACTAAAATAATTTTACAGCACAGGCAATTGCCTCGCAAAAACTATTGAAATATTCAAGTTTTGATCGCTTAATTTAAAATATTTTTGTATTTACCTCACTGTTATTTTCAAGTATTTAGTATCGCTACCTTAGCTACCTAAAGAAATTTTTAGTTTTAAAGAATATTTTTTATTTTCTTGTTCCTTGTTCAATAGTTATGTTTATTGTAACGTTTTTTACATATTGTGTATTGTATTTTCTTGACTGTTTTTATAGGCATTTAATTTAAATTTTTTATTAGGTGAGTAGTTTTTTAGTATTACCTAATTTTGTTTGGTAATACAAACTTTATAATTTTCGCGGATGGCCCATCATTTGTCGCTACGCCACTGATCTTAATGTGTATATTTGGTTTAAAACTAGATTATTAATTACAATTCGTTTTGGTAAAAATCCTAAGAAAGGGGGTAAACCTCCAAATGATATAAAATTTAAAATAAAAAATAATTTTACTAATTTATTGGAATTTAATGAATAAAATAGTTGATTTAAAGTAAAAACGTTTAATTTATAATAAATAAAAATAATATTTAAAGAAATTAAGGCATAAATAATAAAATAAGAAAATCAAATTAATTTAAAATTTAATATTCTAGCTAATATCCAACTAATATGGTAAATTGAAGAATAAGCTAAAAATTTTCGTAAACTTTTTTGGTTTAATTCTAAAATTCCTCTGATTACAGAGGAGGTAATAATAATAAATATGTTATATATAATTAATATTATATGAGCTAATTTTTGTCAAGTTAATAAAATTAAATAATTTTTTCAATTTAGACCTTCTATCACCTCGGGGACTTGTTTTTGTTTACAAAGTTTACAAAGTTTACAAAATAGGGTATTTTATTTATTATTATTTTTACTGATTATTTTCCAAATTACATCAAAATAAAATCGAAGAACCCCCAATAGTCTGTACATACAAGTGGTACTCAAACTGACATATGAACCAAAGACGACACTGTATTTTTAACCTAAACTTTGTAAAACATTAATATCTTTAAAATTTACTTAAAATTGCATGAATTACATCAATTGACATATAAGTATGTACTCCTTAAAAGCACCAAGCGTTACGTTTTATTGGTGTACATAACTAACATTGACGTATATGGTTTTTGAGAATGGTGAACTGTTGGTTTAAGGTAAACTAGTGTAATTAGGTGATAAATCTGATACAAGCGATCGGTGTACTTGAATTAGTTTGGCTTATTTTTTGTATGTAAGGAAAAATTCTTCTATTTACGTAAGTGAAGGTCGATAACGTTGGACGGTTAAAGAGGTTAATTGTATTCGAAGATCGTACATAATGGGAAAAACAGCTTATAACGCTTGTGTCAAATTGGAAAATATTTTAATATCTACCCCTTTGTTCAAAATTTACAAGAAAAAAATTTTTTTTTGACATGGAAAATGGTAAAAATTCGTATTAAGGGGTTTTACGATTACGTTTTTACGATTTATGCAAAGCTTTTATTAGCTGTAACATTCCATTAAAAAAAACAACTAAAATGATGAAAATCTATACTCGTTTTTAGAAAAATATTGCAGTCGGTCCATCCCAGACGAAAGTACACTTCGAAAAAATTTTTAAGGAGATAATGCATGATATTTATGAAATTTTTCTTATATCGGTGTTTATTAATTTCTTTCTCATATCTGTATTTATTAAAACATCACTTTTTTGGCATATAATACTGCATATATCAGTTAAAACTGTGCATATTTTTGTCATGTGTAGTGCATATTTTTTCAATTTTTCTTGAAAATAAATCCGCGCGTTAGTCATGAAATTTTCAAAAGTTTTAATTTTTTTGGAGGAAAACAACCAACTATCCTTATATATTTTTGGTGGTCTCACCAGTAGTCTCTTCCATCGACAACTATAGTTATAATGACAATATAGTTTCCCCATTTTTTCAAATTCTTTTTAATATTTCTCTTCATAATTCCAACTCGTTTAAGTCTTTTTAGCCATAATTTTCAGATTCAGACTCCTCACATGCACATGTCCTTTTTGTCCTAATTGCTACATTGTAAAATTCACATGATTGAACTTTTAATTTTTTAATTTTTAATGAGTTTGACTTTAAACTTACCATGCAGCTCCATAAATTTACATAATATCAAAAAAACAAAAACAACTTGCTGTGATTATCAACCAGTCAAGATTTTTTTAAATCATTTTCAGTTTAATTAAGATCATATCTATTAATTTTGATTGTCCATTGTTCTGTAACGAGTCGTACCTTTGAAGTATTAGTTATTTTAATTCGCTACGTACCTGATGAAACTTAACCAGATTGTTTTCATGATTTATCTTATCCGAAAATACATCTCTCACCGCAGTTTCGTATTAAATTCCTTCGAAGAAAACTTTTTTAATTGGTCAATTTACAGTACGAGGGTCGACTTGGATTATATACGTAGACATATGCGTTGTCAAATATCAGATTGGATGATATTGACAACACTAAACAAAAATGAATTAATTATTTGTGTCAACTATTTGGTATAACGCGAGATCTACTGTGGAAAAAATTCACAATACCATAAACTGAGGAGTTTTCATATTGTGAATTGTCAAAGTAAAACTATTGAAAATAACCAAAATTTGGGAACAAAAAACAACGCGTAAATCCTACAATTCAACAGTTGAAACGTTGGAATGTTCACCAGTAGATTCGGAGGAAAATTTTACGTATATGAGTGGATTTTGAATCGATATTTCCAAGTATTAAGGTAGTTAGGAAAAAGCAATTTATATAGCGAAATATTTCCATACCTACCCCTTTGTTCTAAATTTTCGACAAAAAAATTATAAAAAATGCTAAAAATTCGTAAAGAGGGGTTTTTTGGCCAAAAAATCGACTGGCACAATCAGTTTTGTAATAAAATCATTATTTCGCCTTCAAATAGAGTCATGAAATTTTCGAAAATCCACTTTTCGAAACAAAAAATACTCATAACTCGACAAATAGGAAAGATAGAACGTTCTAGTCTTCACCAATCGATAGAGGGGACAATTTTACATATTTTAGTGAATTTTGAGTCTATATTGCCAAAGAATTAAGGGAGTTAGAAGAAATCGATTTGTATCGCAAAATATTTCCCCTTTGTTCTAAATTTTCGACAAAAAAATTATAAAAAATGCTAAAAATTCGTAAAGAGGGGTTTTTTTGGCCAGAAAATCGACTGGCACAATCAGTTTTGTGATAAAATCAATATTTCGCCTTCAAATAGAGTCGTGAAATTTTCGAAAATCCACTTTTCGAAACAAAAAATACTCATAACTCGACAAATAGGAAAGATAGAACGTTCTAGTCTTCACCAATCGATAGAGGGGACAATTTTACATATTTTAGTGAATTTTGAGTCGATATTGCCAAAGAATTAAGGGAGTTAGAAGAAATCGATTTGTATCGCAAAATATTTCCCCTTTGTTCTAAATTTTCGACAAAAAAATTATAAAAAATGCTAAAAATTCGTAAAGAGGGGTTTTTTTGGCCAGAAAATCGACTGGCACAATCAGTTTTGTGATAAAATCAATATTTCGCCTTCAAATAGAGTCGTGAAATTTTCGAAAATCCACTTTTCGAAACAAAAAATACTCATAACTCGACAAATAGGAAAGATAGAACGTTCTAGTCTTCACCAATCGATAGAGGGGACAATTTTACATATTTTAGTGAATTTTGAGTCGATATTGCCAAAGAATTAAGGGAGTTAGAAGAAATCGATTTGTATCGCAAAATATTTCCCCTTTGTTCTAAATTTTCGACAAAAAAATTATAAAAAATGCTAAAAATTCGTAAAGAGGGGTTTTTTTGGCCAGAAAATCGACTGGCACAATCAGTTTTGTGATAAAATCAATATTTCGCCTTCAAATAGAGTCGTGAAATTTTCTAAAATCCACTTTTCGAAACAAAAAATACTCATAACTCGACAAATAGGAAAGATAGAACGTTCTAGTCTTCACCAATCGATAGAGGGGACAATTTTACATATTTTAGTGAATTTTGAGTCGATATTGCCAAAGAATTAAGGGAGTTAGAAGAAATCGATTTGTATCGCAAAATATTTCCCCTTTGTTCTAAATTTTCGACAAAAAAATTATAAAAAATGCTAAAAATTCGTAAAGAGGGGTTTTTTTGGCCAGAAAATCGACTGGCACAATCAGTTTTTTGATAAAATCATTATTTCGTTTTCAAATAGAGTCATGTAATTTTCGAAAATCCACTTTTCAAAACAAAAAATACTCATAACTCGACTAATAGGAAAGATAGAACATTCTAGTCTTCACCAATCGATTCAGGAGAAAATTTTACATATATGTCTGAATTTTGAGTCGTTATTTCCAAGCATTAAGGGAGTTGGGAAAAAGCAATTTATTTCCATACCTCTTGGTTCTAAATTTTTAGCAAAAAAAATGAAAAATGCTAAGAATTCGTACTAAGGGGTTTTTTGGGACGAGAAATCGACTGGCACAATCAGTTTTTTGATAAAATTATTCTTTCGCCTTCAAATAGTGTAATGAAATTTTCGAAAATTCACTTTCTAAAGGTACATGCCGGCTGCTGGGGTCTCAAAAAATACTTTTAAATTTTATTACTGAAAAGTGTTAATATTGTAAGTGCAAGAAATCTATTTTTAGCTATGAGAAATATCTATAATAATATTTAATTCTTTGTTATAATTATTGGTATATTACCTGAATTGTGGATTCATAAATCACTTAACAATAGGGTGTTTACAAATATTTATTAGAAGACTTTACTTGATTATTTTTAAATAAGATATTAACGCTTACAATAAATTACTAAATAAAATGAAAATTAAAAATCCCTAAAAGATAAAAACTAAGCTAATTAGTTAAGTTCCTTCAATGTCTTCAATATCTAAAATTCTGATTAAACTACCATCTTCAGTATGACTGTCTTCAGAAAAATCAAAATCAGAGTCACCATCCTCACTAGAATCATCTTTTATGTCGATGATAAACTCATCTATGACTTCCTTTTCCATGTATTCCTTTTCAAATTTTTATGCATGGTCACACCTTGATTTCCACATTCCCACTGAAAAATTCTTGTCTTGTCTTCGTCGCAATAGCTAGCAACTTTGTTAAAATTGAAACCTACATTTTTTTCAGCAACATAGTGTTTAATTGCATTCGATTGGATTTAATTCTATAAACTTACTACTGATAATAATTACCGTAACTAAAAACTACTATAATACTACTACGTCACTGGAATTACTGCGATATTAACCGTTTGCGGTCAAAACAGAGACTGGGGTCCTCCATTTCAGAGAGTCTCGAGCGATCGGATGTTCTACCGCGCATCTCAGAAGTCCAAAGTCCAAGTGCCAACTTACACTAGGCGAGTTATACATTTTGTGCGCCTTCCTAGTTGTAACTCGTTATTATATAATAAAGAGCAACAATGCAAATAAACTAATAAATACTACTTAAACATCAAGCCTAAGAACCCTCGTATCATCCAAAAGGTTTTATAATTGGTCAATTTGGCAATCTCTATCTTGCGGCTAGATATATATCCACTATATAAGGTTCCCAAGATAAAAACGGCAAAGTTATAACAAAGTATCGTTTGATATACCCGATGGCTATTTTAAATACTACCTACTCAGTGGCGTGGCCATTTTTAAGGAATTTATTGCGGATATATGGTAAATTTTATGTGCATATTTAAATAATAACGGATATAATAAATAAAGAAGATGGGTTTTAAAGTTATTCACTGCAGCTGTCCGACAAAAACTTATATTGGAAAATTAGTCAATATTGGACCAATCTTTTGTACAGAACGTTCATATTTCGTTTATAATGAAAGGTCCAAGTATTCCACTTACAATAATGATTTATTTTATTAAAGTTGAAGTATTTTTCGCTCATATTGCTGGTGGAAATAATGAATTCTCATCAATGTAGTTTTCCACAAGGTAGTCTGCAAAACTATTAGTTTTTTCATCCTCTGGTTTGTCCGCCATGAAATATTCTGCACAATCACCTACTTCAGCGGGAGCGAGAAATGTTAATCCCAATAGGGAACAAAAATTGACAATCCTAAACTTTTATTGTCGCCCAGACTTCTTTAACTCCTTCATGAATTGCCTCTTCAAAATCTAATATCACTTCCTTCAGTTTCAATGAGTAACCATGAACTTCACACTTTTCCTTTAACCTCAAATTTAATACATCAGAATATGTAGATTTTTGTTTGACTCTATTTCATTTTTTAAATTATACTCAATTTAAAGACAACGCCTCTGTAAATGTCTACATATTTTCATTTCCGTTTTTTACTTACATTTCATGAGAAAACGAAGACCGTAGGTACTAGAAAAAAAGAAAAAGAAGTTGAAACCAAAACCCATCATTAAAGATTGGAATTTATAACAAAAAAAAACGGTTGCACAGGCATTTGGTTTTTATTCACATGGGATTCGCCATGCTTCTCATGGTGATTAATTGAATTTTTGCTGTTACATATTTTGCGGCTACTTAAAACAAAATCAAATCAAATTGTGCTATGAGAAATGAATCATTAAAATTGTTTAATAAAGATCATCATGGAATGACAAAATGTAAAAAAAAATCAATTAAATAATAGACGAATAATATACAGGGTGTTTCTAAGTGATTCCTCGCATAAAATAATGAAGGGTCTTTCTTATGACAAAATTTCATCAGTTCACTCCCTTCCTCTAGCAGATGCTGTGCTTCAAGTTTCCATCTTTACTTAAATTTTACTCTGAAATTTTCCGCATGAATTTAGAAACACCCTGTATGTATTTCATGTACTATTTTTTAATACCCGCTTATGTATTGCCAAAACGCAAAATCCTTCAAGGTGTTTCAGTTAAAACGACCACAAAAATGCAATAAATATTGTTTAAACAAACACACTCAGATAAATGATACACGTTTGTCGGTACATTTATATTTACTTATGTTATTTTGTCAACTGCGTCTATTTATCTTTTATTAGTGAATAACGACACATTTGCCTAATTAGTTTTAAAAATTAACAAACGAAAATTGGAAAACATGATTCAGTGAGTGAGTTACAACTTAAACAATGAAACTGTAATTCCGATTAAAATAGATATTATTAGTAACAATTAGAGCAATGTAAAGTTTATTTTGGTTTATTTATTACTAATCTACACAGCTTATATTTATCTGAAAACACTATTTTTTATCATTTGTCCCAGTTTATTTGATATAATTATTAATATACAGATACATTCAAACACAAACGGAACATAGGGATTTAATGTATTGTCCGATCTGAATAGTCCACCAACAAAATATTTCTGTAAGTTCACTTCAATGAATATCAAGTATTGATCTGGACAACTGGATTCAGACCAATGTAAGAAACCCCTCCCAAAATTTGTTAGTTATGTGCGAACTGCGATTTAGTATTGAATAATTATTTGAAGGGGGTAGTAAACGTCGCTACATATTGAAACAATATGCTTACGTTTTATGTTGTTAAAATCGAAAATTAATTGTTAAATTCTCTTAAACAAT